>PJEN01000219.1:0-485288 GCA_004024605.1 Pteronura brasiliensis
GGGGCGGAGAAACGGGCGGCGTTCGGGGCCAGGTACCTGACGCGAGGGGCAGACGGGGCCCGAACCCCCAAACTGCTGGCCGCGCCCGTAGTGTCAGGGCACCCCAGTGCCCCGCAGAGGGGACACGGGGAGGTCGGAGACCATAAAGCCGGGCTCCTTGGGCAACCCGGGGGCGGGGGGCAAAATCTGGAGCTGCGCTGGGGGAGGGGGCCCTGGAGGAAGGGCCGCTGACCTCTGACCAGCACTCAGGAAGAGCGTCTTCCCTTCCAGGTCCTGGAGCCACATCAGGACGGCCAGAAGGCCGGGTGGAAGGGTCAAGGCCGGCGGCACAGGCCCAAGCCCATCGGTGGGCGTGAGGCTCTCCTCTGGCCCTTACCTGAACACGGCACTTCAGAACACACTTGCACAACATCTGCGACAATGTAGCGTCTAACGAGGGACTGGGAGCCCCCGCCCCCACCACACACACACCACAGTCTCAGCCTGGTCGTTCCCATGGAGAAGGGATTTTTGTTGGGGGCAGGGGTGAATGGCCGGTGACACCTAGGAGAGCCACAGGCAAAACATCCCACGTCAGTGTCCAGTCCCAAATCTCGATCAGCTCTTTACCTCCAAAGCACACCTTGAATGGGGTCCCTGTTCCTGGATGCCACCACGGCCAACTTCCCCGGGCACACAGCCCAAGAGGTCATCCAGGGCCCCAAGCTTGATGGAATGCTCTGCTGTCACCATCTTGAGATTTGTAATAATTTTGGAACAAGGGACTCCGTGCTTTAACTTTGCACTGCCCCTGCTTCTCATGACAGCCTCCAGCCTCAACCACTTACCCCTCCTTACCCTGTAGAATCCAGTCTCCTCCGAGCTTAATTGGGAGCTCAGAGCCTTTGCTTAAGCCCTTCTGGGTTTCCCTTCCACGGACAGCCAGTCTCCTCCCCCTGGGGATGACCTCTACCCTGGGGATGAGGACAGAGCCAAGGGCATCTGGGACCTGTACACCTGCCAGCCCCTCACGGGACGTGCGGCCGACGACAGCCTTGGCCACGGGATGGAATAAAACGCCTCCTTGTGCACCAGCTCATTGACCCAAGGCCAAAGCATCAGCTTATAACCGTGGACACAGGCAGTCCAAACCTGGGGATAATTTTTCATTCTAGAAGTATAAAGGAGGGAATCTTGGAAATGCCAGAAAAATACAGAAAAGCACGTGACTATCACCTATTGTCTTACTATCCAAAAATAACTAGTGTAAGCTTTTTAGTGTATTTCTTTATTGGCCCTTTTTTTTTTTTTAATTTCTTGTTGGTTTTTACAAAGAATAGGATCTTTTATATAGTTGGGTCACCCTGAGTCTGTTCTGTGTGGTAAGAGGATAGCAGATTTTTTATGTGGGGGTGCTGAGAAATGGTTCACCGGAACAAATCAGGCCTGTATATAGTATAATCCTTGTTCCCCACCTTTGAGGATAATTATGGATTCGTGCCATTCAGACTCGGGTAGTTTTAATTAATTGTAATCATGATTGATGATGGATATATCTGTGTGGGCTCCTGTGTGCCTTCAACACTGCCCCGTGGAGAGGCACCCCTGCCTTCTTGCAGTGACATAGTCCAAGCCCGTAGTGCACCTTCCCTGCCCCAAAACACACAGCCAGCTGTTCTCCAGAGACCCCCATTCCCTGGGGATGGAGAAGAGTACCCATGACTGCAGGGTGGGTATTGGGGACACATCTTCAATGACCACGTGCTAGTTTTTGGTGCAGAACCTCTAATGGCTACCTAAGTGATCAGGTAGAAACAATCGATTTTGAAGAGGGTGAGTTCCTATTGCTGTTTCCAATTTAGCTCCAATGATATTCTGAAACAGGTGTCCTCAGCGAATATGGCCTGCCTGAGCGCTAGACCCGGCCCCTCACTTCTTATTGTAAATAAAGCTTTATTGGCACAGAGACATGCCCATTCATTTGCGAGTTGTCTCTGCCTGCTTCCCAGCTTCCAGGACAGATGTGAGTAGTTACCATGGAGACCAAACGGCAGACAAAGCCCTTTACAGAGAATATTGGCAAACCCTTCTCAGTAGCTGCCTACCTTGATTTTTTAGCCCCTCACCCAAAATATAATTTTAACTTTTTCTTTTATCATTCGGCAAACCATGTAAGTTTCTGAATGTCCTGATTATACCTTGTGTGATTTCATGTTCACTTTACCTATCAGCATAAACTACAAGGACAGACCCTAGGGGTGATATCAAGGGTCTCTACAATCAGCCAAGGGTTGGGAATGAAGATCTAAGATGGCATGAGCTGTGGGGTGGGCGTGAGTGCCCGGCCTGCTGATTGCTTCGGGGACGGGGCATGGGACCAGTCCTGGTCCCTGAGTGGGTATGAGATTCCCAGGGATGCTGTAACTCATACCACAACCGCAGTGGCTTAAATCATTTCTGTCTGACAATTCTGGAGGTCAGAAGGCTGTGGTGGCCTCAGGGGGATAAAATCAAGGTGCAGTGTTTGTCCCCAATGGACCCCTGTACATGCTGGACAAGGAGAAATGGAAGGAAGAGGCAGGCCATTCCCGATGGGCGGACGGCGGGTTTGTGAGCAAGGGAGCTCCCTTCCAGGCTTGTCTAGCGCCCCACACCTGCCTGGCAGCATCTTTTTTTTTTTTTTTTAAGATTTTATTTAATTGACAGAGACACAGTGAGAGAGGGAACACAAGCAGGGGGAGTAGGAGGGGGGAAGCAGACTCCCCGCCGAGCAGAGCACCCGACAAGGGGCTCCATCCCAGGACCCTGAGGCCATGACCCGACCCGAAAGCAGACGCTTAACAGCTGAGCCCCCCAGCCACCCCTCAAGATTTTATTTTTAACAATCTCTGTGCTCAGGTTGGGGCTCAAACTCACAACCATGAGATCGATAGTCACAAGCTCCACGGACTGGATCGGCCAGGTGCCCCTGGTAGATTTTATTCAAGCAAATACAGGGAAATCCGAAGTATTAGCCATTTCAGTTCGGGTGCAAAACTCCAGACCTTTGCAGGGATGAAAGTAGGTGACTGCTGGGCGTCTCCGGCCTGCTCAGTCCGTGGACTGGATGACTCTCGATTTCAGGGTCATGAGTTCGAGCCCCACGTTGAGTGTAGAGATGACTTAAAAATAAAATCCTTAGGGGCACCTGCGTGGCTCAGTGGGTTAAGCCTCTGCCTTCCACTCAGGTCATGATCCCAGGGTCCCGGGATCAAGCCCTGCATGGGTCTCTCTGCTCAGCAGGGAGCCTGCTTCCTCCTCTTCCTCTGCCTGCTTCTCTGCCTACTTCTCTGCCTACTTGTGATCTCTGTCTGTCAAATAAATAAATAAAATCTTAAAATAAATAAATAAAAATTAAAAAAATAAAATTCTTTTTTTTAAAGATTTTTAAATTTATTTATTTGACAGAGAGAGATCACAAGTAGACGGAGAGGCAGGCAGAGAGAGAGAGGGAAGCAGGGTCCCCGCTGAGCAGAGAGCCCGATGTGGGACTCGATCCCAGGACCCTGAGATCATGACCCGAGCCGAAGGCAGCGGCTTAACCCACTGAGCCACTCAGGCGCCCCTCCCAAAAACAAAATTCTTAAAAAAATAAAATAGGGGCATCTGGATGGCTCAGTCGTTGGGCGTCTGCCTTCGGCTCAGGTCATGATCCCGGGGTCCTGGGATCGAGCCCCTCATCGGGCTCCTTGCTTGGCAGGAAGCCTGCTTCTCCCTCTCCCCCTCCCCCTGCTTGTGTTCCCTCGCTCGCTGTGTCTCCCTCTGTCAAATAATAAATACAATCTTTTCAAAAACTAAAATAAATTAATAAAATAAAAATAAAAAGATAAAATCTGTAATGTTTGACACACCATGTTTCACCTTGTCGTAACTTCTCTATTGCAGTTAAATATATATATTACATAAATAACATATAAGTACATAAAAACACATATTATATAAGTAAAATTTATAAAAATAAATAAATATATATGATACATATGAATATGTACATATATCTCTTGGCAACGCAGAAGGAAATATTCTGAAATGTGAGAAGTAAGTGTTCGCTTTTAACATGCCACGTTTTCCCTGTGCTCCGTGGTCCTCCAGAAGACTCGGAGATGGGCTGCGGAAGCAGGAGGCTGAGGGCACTCCAGCCCCAGGGGTGACTGGGGAAGTTCCACAGGCTGTTCGCCTCGTCTGACTGACACTTTGTGCAGTGCTCCCACCCAACACCTGTGCGTCTTCTTGCCCGAGTCCTTGAGAAGGAGCTAGAATTTCGCCGCCAGGGGTCTTCAAACCACTTCCTGGCCTGTCTACACTGGTGGGGCCTCTAGAGGGCGCTGCTTAAACAGCCAAGTCGGGGAACCCCGGGGCATTTCTGGGGACCCACGGTGGAGGGCAGGGTGGGAGGTCATCTCCCCCCCCCCGGCCACTGCGCGACTCTAGGACACTGGGGCTGTCCCACAGGGGTGTACTCATTCGCACCAAAAATGTCTGACACAAGAAAAGAAAAGGAAAGTTTGGCAAAACATTTCAGGAGAGCAACTGAAGGGGACCTGGACCTGTTACCCCAAAACATGGCACTTTGGCGTGAGAATTACTTTGAGCTGCTAGCGTCTGAGCTCCTGAAATCCCTTATCTGCCTGAAAACGGAGGCTCCCGAAAGAACGCAATTATCATAGATCCCTTCCGAGGATCAGGGTCTCCTCTCGGGGAAGAGAAGCGGGCGCTGCTCCCAGACAGACTTTGTCACAAACTATCACCGCTCCCACTTATTCTCCCGAGGGCTGTTTATCATTCCCAAAATTCATTTGCTCTCCCAACGTGGCTCTTCTCCCCGCCTTTCCCCCGTCACGGTGTATGAGCTGTCGGATCTCCCTGTTCGTTTGCACCTCAGCTTCTTCCTGTGATGCCTGAGCACATCAAATTAAAAATAAACAAAGTTGTGTGGCTCCTAGTAAAATGTCTCTCATCCGTTTAATTGACAGGCCCCAGTACAGAACCTAAGAGGGTAGAGGAAAAGGCTTCCCTCCCCCACACACCTGAGGTTTGCCAGGGACATCTGCTGTGGGTCGAGGCTTCCTGGTTCCACTTGGCTTCCATTAGCCTGGGCTGAAGGTGGAAACGCTTCCAGCTGGCCAGCCCAGCCTTCTCCTTGACACCCTGGCCCAGGAAGGCCCCTCCTGCAAGCAGGTCAGTGACCCAGAACAGGGGAGGCCCCACCTGGTCACGTTTTAGTCTCATTTAGTCTCACGCTTGGCCAAACGGCAGGATCTGCTTGGGCATAGAACGGACTGTTCACGTGGCCTCCTGAGGTCACTAACTGAGTGCGTGACCAAGTTTGGGGAGACGAAGGACACACGTTTGCGGGAAAACAGCATCTTTTTGTGAAACTCTCACTCCCAGTCCGGGCGGTTGTGGGGTTGAGGTCACTAGCGGAAGAGGGGCGCGGGATGCTGGGGTCTCGTCGTGCCCGTGGGGCTCGCGGCACCCCGGTCCAGGGTGAGTCAGAGCCCCTCCAGACCCGAGACGCCCAGATATGGCCAGGGGGGCGCCACTGCCCCAGGGTTCGAGCCCAAAGTGGTGCCTGGACTCCCATTGAGGCTGCGTGCAGCTTCCCACTGATGAGAAGTTCCGTGGCCAGAAAGCAGCCGAAGGAAGCTCGGAAGCCGGGGCCTCGCCGGGAGGTGGTGTCTCCCAGGGCACGCAGCTTAGTCTCTGCGGGAAGTCAGGGCTGGGGGGCGGGGGTCTCAGCTCCTGCGGGCGCGTGTGCGCAGTACTGTTGGGGCGCCTGCCAGCCAGGAGCCGGGCGACCCAGGCCCGTCCTCCTCCCACGGTGCAGCCTGGGCAGCTGTCCTGGGGGCGGTGGCCACAGGGAGCGAAGGGAGCGGACCGCCGGGCCCTGCACCTGGCGGGCGGCCTGGACCTCGGGCTCCTGCACGGTCCGCTGCACCTGGACGTCCGTTTCTAGCAGGAGCCGAGGGGCCGTCCCCAGGTCCCAGGACTTTGCTCACGCCGCTCCCCCGACCCGAGCTGGTGCCCTGTGCTCTCGGCCCCTCAAGCAGCTGATGTCCCTTCGCCAGGACTCGTGGGAGCCGGGGGACCCTGGGAGTAACATCCCCACGGGAGCAGCCCTACTCTGATGACCCGCAGGTGGTGTGGGTTGGGACCCCAGCTCCCCTGCCCCAGGAGGGACAGCTGATGTGTGACCCTCGTCCTCTCCAGATTTGCCCCTAGGGGACCTTGTGCGATGTCCCCCCTTTGCTCACCTGCCTTGCCCTCTGGTTCTGCACCCCCCACCACGAGGCTTCTGCCCCCGCCCTGGCACTGCTGATGTAGGAGGCTGCATAGTCCTCACTAGTGGGGCGTCCCGGGCGCTGTGGGGGCTGAGCAGCACCCCCAGACCCCCATGCCAGGGGCAGCACAGTGTGACAACCGCAGACACCCCCAGTCGTGGCCCGGTGCCACCGGGGGTAGTTGTCCCCGTAGGGAGTCCCTGCCCTGCTGGATTTTCCCAGGGAATCCTGACAAACCTTCGGGAACGGGCGCGTTCCCGCCTCCCTGTGTGCTGCTGGGAGACCCAGCCCCGGAGAGACAGCAAAGGGGACAACTCCACGGGGGGCCAGTTTCTGGAAGAAGCAGAAGGGCCTCTGGGATTCGGGGTGATGGGTCTGATGACGTACTGACTTGTCTCCACTCTCAGAGCAAATTCTGTTCCTACATCCAACCACTGTGGACACCAGCCCGTCTAACGCCCAGCGAGCTCCCAGCCTGCCTGACTGTACTCCAGGAACGCTGACCAGGGGTGAGTCTAGAGCAGATGCGAATATTCTGGAATGTTCCGGAAGCACTTTGTGCCACTCTCAGGAACCCCAGGGACTGGGATCCCACCCCTCTCCACCCACCCCTCCTCACACTTCTCTTATCTCTCCCGGGACCTGGCGGATCCAAAGTCCTCCGTGTCACGAGATTCTTTCTTTATTGCCGAGACGGGCTTTGAGGTTCGTGTCCTCCGCCCCTCGACCCAGAGGCGGCCTCCGAGGCCCGAGAGTCCTAACGTCTCTTTGAGCGAGGGAGCAAGACCCAGGTTACGGGACAAGCAGGAAGCCAGCCTCGTTGTGGAGGTAGGGACATCCGTCTCACTCTCCTCCGCCGTGTCTGAGAGGAGCAGCTCTCCAGCCGGGCCCGGGAGGGCACTGGCGCGAGGTTGTGAAGTCAACGTCCAGTGGACAAAAGGCGGCCTCGCCCATCCCCTCTGGAAAGCTCCCCCCACCGGCCCCCAACTCTTGCTCCAGGACCGTCCTGGCAGAGGCCTGGATACGGCCGGGGCCCGGTTCACCCCTCAGCTACAGACTGGGCCAGCCCAGAGACTCGACAGAAGGACGCACTCCAGATCCCTGTCCCTTCCGCCCCACGGGGACTGTGGCTGCGAGCCCGGGAGTGGGGAGAGATGAGTGGTGGCCCAGCCGCCCAGACATGGAGCCAGAAATATATCCACGTGCGTTCTGTTGTCTTGTTTTGGTTTTTGCTTTACCTTTTTAAACTTATTACTATGATAAAAATGCACATAACATGAATGCACCGTCTCGACCATCTGCGTGCACAGCTCCGCGGTTGGAAGCACTCACACCCCCGCCGTCCGTCTCCAGAACTTTCCATCCCCCACACGGAGACTCCGTCCCCACGAAGCACGGACTCCCCACTCTTGCCCCACCCCCCGGTCCCACCCCCTCCTCTCTGTCTGCGTGGACGGGACTCCTCTGGGGCCCTCCTGGGAATGGGGTCCTGTGGGACGGGTCCTTCTGGGTCTGGTCGCTCTCGCTGACCCGTGTCCTCGGGTCCATTCGCTCAGTTGTCAGTATGTTTGCCGAGTTGTGCAACCGTCACTACTACCTAATTCCAGAACCCTCCATCACCTGCTGGGAATCCCTTTCCCCAGAGCCCTCACTCCCCAGCCCCACACGTCCCCCGGCCCCCACAAGCCCCTTCCTGGTGGTGGAGGAGCCTGGTCTGGACGTGTCACATGCGTGGACTCACACCCGTGTGGCCTCCTGTGTCTGGTCCCCTCCCTGCGTGTCGTGGGCTCGGGTCCATCCCTGGACAAACCATCCCGCTGAACCCTCCCCAAATTCCTGGTCTACGGAAGCAGGAGTAGAACATAATGGTTGCATTAAGCTGGTGAGTTTGGGATTCTTTGTCAGGCAACCCCCCACGGAGCTTGCCCCTCTCCCCTGTCCTGGTTTTGTACGACATCCCCACAGCAGAATGGGCAGGGATGCCGTCCCATCCTTGTCACGCCTCTGTGGGCACCCAGTCTGATCTGGAACCCCCGACGGACCCAGCTGCAAAGCCCAGCCCTCCTCAGCTCTCCTGAGAAACCTCACAGGGTGGGTTGTGCCCGTCAGGCTAAGTGGGGATAGAGTGGACCCCGTGCGGGCCGCCAGCCTCCTCCACTTCCCGGCCTCCCTCGCCTCCCTTCCCCTCCCAGATGGTCCCTGCCATCCCCACGGAGAAACCCAGGCCTCCAGGTCCATTTCTCCCCACTCCCAAGCCTTGCATCTGGGCCCACAGAGGGGCCGGGATGCCCCCGACCCAGAGGGCCGGACTCACAGGACCTGCCGAAGCCCCCCTACAATTCTCTGGACATCGTCATTGCCACCCCCAGCGCACACGCCGTGCGTGAACCTTTCATTCGCTGGTGAATTTTTCAAGACCCACAGCACAAATGTCCTTTATGGGTTTTCCTTCGGGGAAGTAAATAGTTCTGGATCTCCAGCAAATACGTGCTTTTATTCCAGAAAGAAAGGCAGAAGGGAGGGAGGGGGGTCAGGAGGGAAGGACAGAAGGACAGGCAGGCAGGGACAGTGTTCTGAGAGGCCAGGAACGAAGCGGCCGCCCCTCATAGCCCCACGGCTCCGGCCACGTACCCCGCTTCTCCGTGCATGGGCCGGGCACGCGACCGCTCTGTGCCCCGGTTTCCCCATCGCCCCCTTTCCCGCTGGCGGTGCCCCCAGTACCCCGCTCCAGCCCCAAATGCAGGGCAAGGCGCTCTCCTTGCCTCACTCCAGGGTGGGGGTCCCAGAGACACCCCCCCGGGGCCACTGGGCACCACGGGTGTGAACTGCACCCACGGAGAGAAAAGTGTGGGAGACAGGGACGCCCCTCCCCTGGGCCTATGACACCCCTACCCCACTCTCCACTGGGCTGGACTGCAGGGATGCTGGTGTCCTGGGCCTGACGTTGTAACAGGGTTTTGCAAAATGTTACCAACAGGCGGTGGTGGGGACCAGCTGCAGATTCCCAGCACAAGGGACTGTCCCCGGGGACGCAGTGTGTGGACTCCCCTGATTCCAAGCCCGGGAGAGGCCTGTGTCCCCTCCCCTCGGTCCTGGCTCTCCCATTGGAGCTGTCAGGAGCCGGTTTCTTGCCCTGCGTGCCTGGCACCAGGCTCAAGGTGGGGGACCCTGCAGGACCAGAGACTGGGCAGGGCTGAGTCACTGAGTTGAGGGGCTCGGGTCGGGCGCGACCAGGGCTTGGTCCCACAACCTTCTGTGGCCCTGACACCCTCAGGGGCCACCTTGCACGAGTGGACACGATGCTGGGGCCGCCCTGCTCCTCTCGCGTCTCTGTGCCTCTGTGTCCCGGGCCGGGCGAGCAGTCTGTCTCCCTGCCCTGCTGGGGTCCCAGCCTCCTGCCGCCTCACAGCGGGTCACAAGAGGGAAACGGGGTTGGTGTTGTCATACTCCACGTGGGGAAACTGAGTCTACATGGGGGAAATAACGGGCAGGACAGAAACCCTGAAGCATCTTCCCGAGGTTGCCGCGAATCCCAGACCCTGCGTGGAGAGGAGGGAAATGCCCGTCTGACTTGACCCCAGCACTCTTCCCTCATGGCTGAGTCGGACCCTGGGACAGGCGAGCGTTCACTCTGGAGGCAGCGCCAGTAAGGAGGGCCTGGGGCTGGGGTGGCCTACGGGAGAGCTTGCCGTGGGGACGGGGGAGAGACAGGAGCAAACCCTTCAGAAGGCCCCAGTCCTGCGGGGCGGTGCACGTCTGTGCAGCCTCGTCCCCTGCCTTGGGGTAATAAATTAACCCTTGGTGCGTTACCCGAACACTGGTGCGTCCTACACAGACGCGCTCTGGTTGCCTTTTAACTTGAATTGAGGCGCAGATCACAGCACCCACCAGCGGCGGGTAGTGGTCACTGTTCATGTAACCATTGCTGCCGTCTCGCTCCAGAAAGTTCCGTCACCCCAAGAGGAAATGCCGTCCCACGACGACGAGGAGACGTCAGCCATCGTTCCCCAGCCCGGGTTCCGACACCCACAGGGCCCCTGTCTGTCTGTGGGTGCGTTGCTACTTTATTTGTTTATTTATTTATTTATTTGTTTATTTTTTAAAGATTTTTATTTATTTGACAGATCACAAGTAGGCAGAGAGGCAGGCAGAGAGAGAGAGGAGGAGGAGGCAGGCTCCCTGCTAAGCAGAGAGCCCGATGTGGGGCTCGATCCCAGGACCCTGGGATCATGACCTGAGCAGAAGGCAGAGGCTTTAACCACTGAGCCACCCAGGCGCCCTGTTTATTTATTTATTTGAGAGCGAGTGAGCAAGGGTGCACACGTGCATGGGGGAGGGGCAGACAGGAGGGGCAGAGCCCCTGCCCTGCCCGGGGCTCCATCTCACGACCCTGAGATCAGGACCTGAGCCAAAATCAAGAGTCACATGCTCAGCCTACCGAGCCACCCAGGAGACCTACTTTATTATTACTTTTTAATAAAATTTATTTTTAAAAAGTCTCAGCTCTGCAGACAGAATTGTGAGGATAATACGGCTTCCATATGCCGGCCCGTTTCCCCATCATCCACCCCAAACATCAGCTTGGGTCCCTGCCTTGTCAAAGGGGTGCAGGGTGCAGACCCGCGTCGCGGACGAGATTTCCAGGGCGCTTTGGTCCCGGTCCCGTCCGCAAGCACCCGCCTGCCCGCATCAGCCGGGGTGCCCAAGGCTGGACGGCTCCGGGGCAGGGGGTGAGCCCCAAGCCAGCCTCTCTGTTGACCCAGGTGGACATGGGGCCAGGGCGTCACCAGCCTGGGAAAGGCTCCCAGTCCCTCTTGCTCTGGACTTTCTTGCCGCTCCTGGAGGAGGGAGAGGTGGAAGGGGCGGAATCCCCCAAGAGGAAACTGCAAGATCCAGCCATCCCTGACGCAGGCCCTGCGGGTCGGGAGGAGACAGGGAGAGGTCAGCGGTGTGGCCTGGCAGGGCCAGGTGGGGCTCAGTGCCACCTGGGAGGACGGGAGCTTGGCTTGGCACCTGGCCCCCAGGGCTCGGTGTGCACGCATGTACATGCCGGGCTGGGCAAGGGATAGGGGAGGGACCCAAGGGATGGAGGGGGCGCTTGGATGTGGGGGTGGGGGTTCTGGAGGGAGCAGGGTAGCTGTGGGGTCTCCAGAGACACCTCTAGGGGCAGCTGGACAAATGCTGGGGGCAGGGGTTGGGTTTTCCCTTCCGAGTGCCAAGTAGGGTGTGCTCCTGGCTGAGCCTTGCCTCCCAGGGAGCACGGGGCCCCTCCTGCCCAGGAGATCCTCGGGTCTGTGCCTGTCACCAGCCCAGAGAGCGCCCCTCTCTCCCCTGTGCCACATCCTGGGACTCCAGGAGCGCCCGGGTCCCCTACTGACGCAGGTCACTGTTGGTTCTCTCTCTGGCCTCCTGGCGTCCCCTGCCCCGGCCTGTCACCCTTTCCTGGACTGGCTTGCAGGTGACAACAGCTCACCAGGCCCTTTGGGCTGTGTCCACACTCCACACAATGACAAGATGGTCCTTCCAGAAATGACATCCAGGTGGGCCTGTGCCCTGCTCCCGTCGGCGGCATCCGTCCACACAGGGACAGCGGCGACTGCTCACCGCTGCACAGCTCACAGCACCCCAAAACGTGGGGACAAGCTAAGGACCCGGGGACCGGCGAACAGATACACGTGTTCCCCACGCACGAGTGAGCATCCCTCGGCCGGCAGCGGGAGCAAGGCACCGTCACAGAGCTTGAGCAAGGCACCCCGGACAGAGCTTGAGCCCACGCAGAGGGCCCAGAAGCTCGCACAGAATGTAGGCGGCTGGGCGGCTCAGGCACCTGCCACCTGCTCACGCCTCCCTGGTGAGGCTGATCTCTGATCCCTGCTGGTCAGACTGGGAAGCTGAAGCAGCCAGTGACACCCTCAGGGGCCAGACGTCACCGCCCCTCCCCCATCCCACTGGCTCCCGCCTCCAGGAAGCCCTCCCTGATCCGCTCCCTCCCCGCCAGGATGCGAAGTCAGCCCTGGGCTATCTGGCACAGAGGCCTGCAGGGAACAACAATCTGGCCAGGTTTGTAGGACTTTTTTCAAAACCCAACTTTTTGTTGGGTTGTGGCCTTCCAAGTCAGTGGCACTGCCAGAAGTGCTCCCTTCCTTCTCCCCAAGCTCAGATGTGCAGCAGCCCGGTGGCGGGCATGTGGGGAGGTGAGGGCCAGGTCCAAGGCCAGGCCGCCGGCAGCATCCACTTTAGTTCCGTGGGGGCCGGAGGAGGCATCCAGCATGTTGGGAGACCGCTCAGGGTACACCCCACCTGTAGGGGGCCCAGGACCCCCACGCTCCCAGCCATCAGCCCAGCCTACCAGCAGGGGGCCCGTCCCCCCTCCCAGCCACCAGCCAAGCCCCGCTGCACCTGTCCCCACCCCCCACTCACAGCCTCACCAGGAACAAGAAATGGTTGGAGGCCACTTGTTACAAAACCGAAAACCGGGACAAGGACACACAAGTTTTTATGACTTTTATTAAATCCTTACAAAACAATACAAAAATTCCGGCATTGACAGTTGGTGTCAGGAAGATGAGCTGTTATCAGTTCACCTGGTGCGGCGGTTAAAGTGCTTGGATGTTTTCCCCCCACTTTTAAAAAAACTTTTTTTTTTTGTCTTTTTTACACATCTTAACATTGAACGTGGCCGTTCCCCTCCCCCAGTGTGGGGCGGCCTGGGGGCCAGGCGCATTCACAGTAACGGTTCTGACAGCCCCTCGGCTCCCACGGTCTGTGTGACATGTGGTGGGCAGAGAAGTGGCTGTCCCACCTTTGGGAAGAAGGAACAAAGCTCCTCACGGCTCGGCTTTCTAGAGTAAAACGGCCAAGGCGCCTGTGGCGGGCGGGGGCCTGTTTTTTTTTTACAAAAAGGCAGAATCCCCAGTTGCAAAATGTAGGATCACTGGTGGGCAAGAAACAGGGTGGGGCGGCCTCCCACGCCCTGGGGTCTTTGGAAAGGCCAGTCCACAGATCCGGGCGGGCGGGGAGCTGGAGGGGTGGCAGTCCCCACCAGCCACGGGAGACTGCCACAGAAACGGCATCTGGGCCCCCCCACCCATGAGGCCCCCCAACATTCAAGTATTCGAGAACAGGGAAGGAAGTCAACTGATGTCTTTGAAAAATTAACAGAACAGGACAAACTAGAAGCCGGAGGGCTTTCCAGGTCCTGGGCCGCTGTGGATACCAGGCCAGACGCCAGGCCACGCTGCCCGGGCTGGGGACCGCGGGGGGCCCTCCCCGGCGGGCAGGAGCGTGTGTGCGTAGAGAAGGGGGGGCCTGTATTGCATAGTGTTTCCCGAGGACGAGGAGGGGCATCAGTCTCCCCAGGCCTGGCAGGCCCGATGTGTGAGCCCAGCGCCAAGGTGGGCAGAGGCGGGCACCGTGATTCCTGGTGCCCGGGAGGACGCTGCGGCAGCAGCGGCCGGTTTCCTGAAGGTGGGTGGGTCGAAACGCTGCCCGTGGGGGTGGGGCAGCTTCAGCAGGACCCCGGGTGGGCCCTGGCTCTGAGGAGGAAGGGGGCTGATAGAGCTTCCACACCAGACCCCAAGGGCGACAAGGGGCGGGACGTGGCCGTGGTCAGACTGAGCCCTGAGAAGGGGCACTTGGGTGCCCAGGGTGGGGGTCTCTGTGACCCCCACGTTGGCTGACGGGCGCCTGTCCAGCCCCTCCTACTTCCTCCGGCACCGCCATCCTGGGGGGGCAGCGGGTGCACCCCCCCACCCAAGGTCAGCTGCAGCTTAAGGTCCAGGTTTGAGAGAGCCCCGATTGTCAGTCCGAGGCGGGGGGGGGGCACAGCGGGCAGCCGTGGAGCCCACCTGCCCGCACCCAGGCCCCCTCCCGCCACAGGGAGACCTGAGAAACCCCTCCCCACCCAGCCACCAGGGTGTCTCTGGGGTGAGGGGGAAGGAGCTGCTGGGTCACTGGGGGGAGGCGTGGGGCAGGCCCGTCCCTGAAATACTGTGTGGGCTGGGGAGGGGCACGTTCCTGGGCCCCCAGCTCTGGAAGACGACGATCGCCCTCCTCTCCTGAGTCGCGGCGGGGCGGGCGGGCGGGCAGGGACCTTTCACAGTACGGGGGAGCCTCCTGGCGGGGCAGCAGGGACCAGCAAGCCCAGCCACATGCAGCCTCCCCTCTCCTCTCCCAGGCGCCTGCTTTGCTTTTAACACCTTTAAAGGGGGGCAGAAAAAAGGAGAAAAAAAACCCAACAGCAAAAACCTCATATAAAAAGACCCCCCGACTGAGCTCAGCGCCTGGGAGCCCAGCCAGGGGAGGGCAGCCTGCCGGTCACCGGCTGGAAACAGCTTAAAAAACCTTTTCAGATTTGATGGGGCGGTGGGGGGGGCACGGGGGCGGGAGTGACCTATGTACAGGGGCGAGGGGTCACGCGTGGTCTCCCACCAGAACCACGGGGGCCGCGGACAGGCTGGCGCGCTGCCGCCGCTGGGCCAGCTTGCTCTGCGCCGGCGGGGACAGCTGCAAACAGCGGGAGACCGCTCGGATGAGCACGGGCGGGCCCTGCCCCTCCTCCGCCGCCGCGTCCTCCTCGCGCTGGGCCAGCTGCCGGTTCACCGCGATGGCCTCGGCCGCAAACGACGTGAGCTCTTTGGCACAGCTGTTCCTGGGGAGGGGGCGGTCGAGGAGGTCGGCGGAGGGCTGCCAGGCAGGCCCTGATCCCCTGGGCAGTACCCTGGGGGTGGGGCTGCAGCCTCCCACCGGGGCTCTATCCGTCACCGTCACCAGCAGCACTCAGATGGCTCCCCAGCCCACCCACTTACAGAGAACTTCCTGTCTTTCTTGGACACCCAACCTTAACCACCCCCCACTCAGTGCCCCCACTCGGGGCCCCCCGCAGCCTCACCTCTGCAGGACCATGGGTGTGGGCAGAGTGTTCTCCGGAGCGCACTGTGAGGACAGGACGGCAGGGACTCAGAAGCAGCGCCCAGAGGCAACCCCACGCCCAGCTGGCTGGGGCCAGGGGTCAAGGGGCGCACCTGCGGGAACTGAGCCAGGCCAAGGCGAGCGGGAGGGAGCAGGAGTCCAGTAGTGGCCCACGGGACCTGCTCCCCGCCCCCTCCTGCGTCCACTCCCAGGTCTCCGGACGTCCCAGAAGGGCACGGGTGCCCCTCCAGCGGCTCGCCCTGAGATGAGAGCTCCAGGCTTGGCTCCCAGGGGAGTCCCAGTGCAACTTCTATTTCCGGTTAAGACCCTTGCCCTTGTGCCCTCCTTGCCCTGGACTGGCAGCCAGGCTTGCTGACCGCAGGCCAGAAAACCGGCAGGCTCTCCCCAGCTGGGTGGGTACAGGGAGCTGGGCTGGGGGCTGACAGGCTCTGCCAGAGGCCTGTGGCCTGAACGACCTTGGCTTGCTGCTCCGGGCAGGTGGGCCAGGCCAGAAAGGGCCCCGGTGCTTCTGGGGCACGAGGCCCAGCATTTCACCGAATGGCACCGGCAATCCTAAGCCCCGGCTGGTGGCAACTGCTCCATCTTCCTACAGTGCCCAAGCCCCCCCATGGGACAGAGCCCCAGACCCACGTGGTGGGCGGGAGCCTCTGCAGCTCCCCAAGGCTCCCAGACACCCACCCCAAGTCACTTCCCAAGCCCCCAGAGGCTGTGTGGAACAGGAGGCCCTCGTGGGGCTCACTCACCCCCTGCACCCAAGGGTGCTGCAGAACCTGGGCGGCGCTCAGTCTCTGCTTGGCGTCGCGGACAAGCAGCTTTGAAATGAGGTCTTTGGCAGCAAAGGAGATGTGGGCCCAGTCCTTCTCGGGAAACTCATACTTGCCCTCCTGGATGCTCTCAAAAAGCATGTTCTGCGAGTTAGGGGAGCAAGGGAGCGAAGGGTCAGCTGCCGGGACCCAGAGTTGGGCTCACCGGCTTAGTGGTGAGCTCTGCCAGGGGCCCCGGACACCAAATGGCCTAACCCACGATCTGGACACACCTCGGGGTGCGGAGGGTGTGGGCCCCCACGGGGTGAATGGGGCGCACAGGGCGGCTGCGGGGTCCCCGTGGGGCGCAGGGGGCGCACAGGGCCCCCGTGGGGCGCAGGGGGCACACAGGGCGCACGGGGCAGGCGCGGGGCCCCCGCGGGGCGCAGGGGCGGCTGCGGGGCCCCTGCGCACCTGGCAGGCCGGGCAGGCCTCGCCGCGGTCCCAGCCGCAGTCGCTGCCGCAGTGGCCCACGAAGGGCGGGTAGCCGCTGAGCAGGATGTAGAGGATGACCCCCAGGCTCCAGAGATCGCAGCGCTTGTCGTAGATGCTGGCTTCCTCGCTGAAGGCCTCCACCACCTCGGGGGCCATGTACTCCGCCGAGCCGCACTGCGAGCGGGACCGGGCGTCAGGAGCCCTCGACGGGGATGGGCGGCGGCGCGGGCCGGGACTTTCCGGTGTCACGTGAGGACCCCGCCGCAGGGTCACCGGGCCGCGGCGCCCAACGCCCAGCCCGCCCCCCGCCTGGCCAATCAGAGGCGGGCTAGGACGCCCACCCCGCCCCTCCACCCAATCAACAGGTGGCAGGTGCTCGCCCCGCCCCACCACCCAATCAGCGGCCGGGAGCCAGCCCCGCCCCGCCCCTTCCGCGGGGCCAATCAGCGGCTGTTGCTAGGCAAAAAGCCTCAGCTCGGTGGCGCTGGGCCGGCAGCACCTCGAGGTTACGCAACCGCAGCCCCGGAGCGGGTCTGGGCGCGCCCGCGGCTCACCGGGGTGAGCAGCTCCGGAGTGGAGATGGGGGAGCAGTCCCCGTTGAGTTTGATGCCGCTGCCCAGGTCGAAGTCACAGATCTTGACGGGGGAGACCTGCGAGGGGTGGGCAGAGGCCCTGAGGCGGGGGTCCCGGCCCACCCCGCCCCGGCCGCAGGGGACCGCTCCCCAGCGCCCTCACCTGGTTGGGGTGCTCGCACAGGATGTTTTCTGGCTTCAGGTCCCTGTGGGCGATGCCTGCAGAGAGAACCACAGCGAGTCCGCGGGAGCATTTTCCGGGAGTCCCCGCGCAGGTAGAGCGGGCGCCAGGCGGGCCGCCCCTGGGGACCACCCCACACACCTTTGTTGTGCAGGAAGTCCAGGGCACTGGCCACGTCCTGCACCACCACGCTGGCCTCCAGCTCGTTGAAGTGCCGCCGCTTGTGGATGTGGCTCAGGATGGAGCCTGGGGCCAGGCCGCAGTGGAGGGAGAGCCCACACGGTCACCTGGGTGCCTCCAGGCCACTGCCCAGCAGCTCCCGCTTCCCCCCCACAGGGACACTCTGACTCTGGCCTCCTGGGGCCCAAAGCCTGGACAGCAAGTTCAGACCCCACAAGCCATGCACAGGAGGGGCAGCTCTGAGAAGTCCTGCCGGGTGGGTCGCCCACAGCCCATTACAACCCAGCGGGAAGGGTCTCCCAGGCCCCACGTACCGCCCCGCATCTTCTCAAACACCAGGTAGAAGCGATCCTCCTCCTCAAAGAACTCTATCAGCTCTAGAACGTTCCTGGGGCACAGGGAGTTGGAGAGGCAGGAGAGGAGAAACGCTTCCTGACGACCCTGTGCCCCGACCCTTCCCCACCCCTTCTTGCCCACAGGAGACCCTGCCTGTAGGGACACACTGGATGCTCCTGAAATGCTTGCTGGGGATGACGAGCTATTCAGGCCCATTCATCCACGGAGAGCTGGCTCTGAGCCCGGTGTGTGGCGAGGAGGGTCACATTACCTGTGTCCCTGGCACTGGTACAGTGTCTCCACCTCCCGGAAAACCCGACTCCGAATGTGGCCCGGCTGCTTCTCGATGATCTAGAAGGGGGTGGGGCAGGAGCCAGAGCATCTGCGTCAGCCAGACCCTCCAAGGCCCACAGGGCCCCTACCCGAAATTCACCCTGTGCCACTCCTGGGACCCCGTTAGCTCTTAAATCTTAAGTTCTAAGAAGCTGAGTTCTTCTTCTGGGGCCCAGAATTCGCCAGTAGTCAGAACTATGGCGTCACCACAAGCTTGGCGGGGGGGGGGGGAGGGGCAGCATGTTTCCCAAGTGGCACCAGGGGAGAAACAAGCTGCACAAGCAAGCCAGAGAGAGAAAAGAAAGAGCTGTGCCTTCTCCACTCCTGACCCCGCAGGCCTCCGGGACATGTTTGGGGTCTGGGACTCCTACAGAATGCCCCTTCAGGGTGTCAGGGTCCCTGGAACTGGGCAGCCTCTCCTCCCTGACCAGGACACTGGTGGCCACTGAGTGGGCTCCCAACCCAGCCAGGGGACTGGAGGGGCCTTGGGGTGCCTGGCCATCGGCCGTGCTGTCCCTGCCTGCCTCAGTGCCAAGTCTCACCTCCGGTTTCACGACTGTCTGGGAAGCTGCCTGGGGTCCCTCAGGCCGCCCAGATGGGCCCTCCTGCCAATGAGCAGGCACAGTCCCCTGGGACTCAGCCTCAAGAAGCCAGCCTCTGCCCCCAATCCCCTGAGGCAACCAGAAGCTCTGAGGACCGGAGGGTGCCCCAGCCATCTTCGCTCCCAGAAGTGGGGACAGAAAATGTCTGCTGGCTCTTTCTGGGCAGCCCTGGCCCCCACTGGGGACCTCTCCCCAGGCTGGATCTTTGGCCCCTCTCCCTGGGCCAGTGAGGCAGGTGAGGTCACCACCCAGCCCAGAATTCCCTGTCCGGCACACCAGCCTGGGGGGGAACATGGTGTGTCCCCCCAGCTCATTCCTGCAGCAGGCAGGCGTGATGGCCACTTGCTGCCAGGGCCCACCCATGCCCTGTGCCACCTGTCTGGTGACAAGCACCTGTGCCGAGAGGCAGAGCCACCAGATTCCAGGACCTCCTGACACAATGCCAGCAGCCACCTCCTTTGGAGGAGCTCTGGGCAGTCTGGCTAGGACCCCGCCTTCGTGGAGGAAAACGTGGGCCCCACGTTTATGGGAGGTCACATAACAGCGTGAGAAAGCCGCAGTGCCCAACAGTGATAGGAAGTCAGGCTGCCCGGCAGGGTCCCGAGCAGGAAAGCCCCCAGTGCAGAAAGTGCTGGAGGCGAACCATCCAGTGCCCGAGGCACCTGGTCCCCCAGCCTGGGCCACCAGCCTCCTCGGACCCCACCCCACCCAGAGGCAGGGTCACCACGGATCACTGGAAGGTTTCTCAGAACACAGGGTCACACTACCTGGCCAAGAAACACAAGTTTTCCAGACCACTTGGCCACACCGTGGGTCAGGGGCCACACGGGAATACCCAAGAGGTCCTTCTGGGCCTGCCCTGGTTTCCCCATATGCCAAGCCTCCTCGGGCCCCAAGTAAAGCGTGACCTTTTCATCCTTGTGACCAGCATGGAGAGCTACTTGTCACTCCTGAGGAATGGCACAAGGGGACCCAGCAGACAAGAGCCAGCTCTGACCGAAGTCCCCGGCCGCCTGGTAGGGAGCTGTCCCTCATGGTCACTTCCTGCCCAGCCTTGGGGGCTCAGGCCAGTCTGACCTAGATTCCCAGGGGTGGCCTGACTCACTGGCCCTAAGGCCATTTTTAGACACTAGTTTTCCCCAGCTGCTGGCCCAGGGGCTCGAATGCCAGCTCCCCCCCTCCTGCCACTCTCTGCCAGTGCCAGATTCCAGGCGCTGCAGGCAGAGGTAAGGGGAGCTGCCCGGGTGCTGGCGCTCACCTTGACCGCGTACTCCTGGTTAGTGATGAGATTGACACAGGTCTGCACTCGGGCGTGGGCACCCTCCCCGAGCACGTCCTCCTGTAGCTGGTAGACGTCTGTGGAGCAGGAGGGGGTCGTGAGAGCTGCCCCAGGCCAGCCCCCATCTTGCTCCCTGCCCCGCCCCCGCTGGCACCCACTCACCCTCGAACCTGCCGGAGAAGCTGTCGGTGGCCCGGCACCGCTTCTTCTTCTTGCCCCTCTTCTTGGCGTCCGGGATGTCGATGGGCTGGCTCGCGGGCATATCTGTACTGGGAGACCCGGAGGTGAGGCCCACCCTGCCCAGCAGGCAGTGGCCCCCCTCGGCTCCTGGGGAAGCCCCCCTCCCTCTCGGGGCCTCACCAGGGCGGGCAGGGCGCTCCAGGCTGAAATCGGTCTCCCCGTGATGGGTCTGGTCTAAGGAGAAGGCCAGCTCGAAAGGGTTCTGCCCCTGTAGGAGGAGGAGAGGCGAAAGCGCTCAGGCCCCGCCCAGAGCGGCCCACCCTGTGTCCACAAGTCAAGGGGAACAAAGCCTGACTTTGCCGGACTGTGAGGAAATGGTCACCGCTCCCCCCACCACCTAGCCCAAGGCCCTTGGGGCGTCCAGGAAGGGGATGCGGTGTGGGGAGGGCCCGTGAGCGGGCAGAGGGCAGGGCGTGAGTCACTGTGGTGCCCAGGCCAGGCCTCACACCTTGGTTGTTCACCACTGCAGAATGGGGACAAGCTCCGTAGCCGGGCTGGCCCCCTGTGCTGCCCGGGATCAAAGGCAGCAAGGCCGTCAGTAGGAGGGGCTGAGTCACCGGCTTCTAGGCGGGCTTCCCAGCAGGGGCGGCCCTGCCTGCTTTCCCACAGCCTCCCATGCAAGGCCCTGGTCTTTCCGGTCTCAGTTTCCCCTCTGCTGAAAGGGCAGCCACTGCCCTCCTGGCCACATACTGCTCCCTCTGTGGTCCCACTGTCACCGGTCCCACAGTGTCACTCCCCCAGACTCTGCAGGCTCACAAAATGGGCCTCCGAGGCCTCGGGAGAGAGTGTAAACCCCGGCCACCGGCACTGTCCCGTCTCACCCCCCGACAGAGCCCCTCACAGGCCCCCGCGCCCAGCCACGAGAGCGGCCCCGTGACAGACAGGCCCACTCGAGGCTGCCCACCAGCCCCCACGACTGGGAAAGGAAGGCGCCTGGGGTTGGAGGAACCATCCCGTATGCCCCGCAGGACTGCTGGAACCACTCTCTGCAGAGTACATGGTCCAGGGTGAGGACGGACAGCCCCGGCATGAGGTGTGCGCCTTGGAGACTGAGGCACAGCCAGGTTCCCTCAGGAGCCGCCTCTAATTCAACTCCCCGCTCCCCAGCAGTCTAGCTGGCCAGGGCCTCGGGTGGGCGAGGGGGGGGCCTCTGTT
This sequence comes from Pteronura brasiliensis, assembly GCA_004024605.1. NCBI lineage: Eukaryota > Metazoa > Chordata > Mammalia > Carnivora > Mustelidae > Pteronura > Pteronura brasiliensis. The sequence goes on from PJEN01000219.1 coordinate 21,347, forward strand.
GCATGGTGGTGCTGCTGATGCTGGGTGACCCAGGCCCAGTCACTGGCCCTCCCTGGGCCTCACGACAAGTGGGGCCATTATCTGGCTGGTGGGTCATCCAGAGAAGAAACTCCAGGAAAGCCCTAGAGAGACCCGGAGGAGCCCGGAGCTGGGCCAGATTCCTACAGACAGGACGCCCGGAAGCCAGGCCAGCAGCAGAGGGGGGCAGGCGGAGGTCAGAGGGAGCGGCTGCAAAACACGCAGGGGCCCTCCCAGCCTCTCCACCCTGTCCTGCAGATAGTTGCTAGGAGGCCCGGGCTGGGCTGGGGAGCGGGGAGAAGGGAGACCTCCTGCCAGCCTGCTCAGGGCTCGTCCACTGGCCCGGCCCGGCCTACTGAGGGCTCGGGCCCCTGTGGGGAGGCAGGCAGACAGCAGGCTGGAGCGCCAGCCATCAGCTCACCGATGACTCCTCCCCAGGCGCCAGGTTACTCCTTGCACCTGGAAGGAGGGGCTCCAGGGTAACCACATGAAGGGGTGATAAGACAAGAGGCCCACACTCAGCAGCCAACACCGTCACCCACCAGCCACCTCACCTTGGGCTAGTGACCTCAGCCCCAGGCCTGACAAACATCTGTAGGGGAAATATGGGAGGAAGGGCGCGAGGAGCCTAGGTGCCTACTGGGTCCCCTCGCCGCCATCACATGCCTGTCCCAGCCTCTTACATGCAGACAGCAAAAGTGACCACGCCACCCCTAGGGGAGAGCCAGCTCCGGTGTCCTCGTCACTATGTGCTGGGGGGACCCAGGGCAAACCCCTGCTCTTTCCGAGCCTCCGATTTCCCAGCTTACAATGGGGAAAGTGTGTTGGGAGATGGCTGGCAGAAACCTGTCCCTGCTGAGCCGCTGCTGGACAGTGGGGGGGAGGGAGCTGGCCCCAGACCAAGAGAGCAACCTTAGTTTGCTGGGACGACAGTCCTAGAGTAGCTGGGAGGGCCATCTCAGAGCTGAGGCTCCCTGTCCAGTGCTCCTCCCACCCCCTCAGCACTCCTGTCGTCCCACCTGGGCAAAGCCTCTGGTCCCAAGCAATGTGGGCGGGCTGGGCCTAGGGCGGGCCTCAGGCCTCCAGTCAGCAGGCCTTGGCAGGAGGCAGCTGGAACCATCCAGAAAGTTCGAGTTTGCTTTGGCCGCGGTGCTGGCCCCTCACATTGACCCTGTCTCAGCTACTGGCCAGCACCAGGAGGGGACAGACCACTGCCAGTGACATCTCAGGTCCACCCCCCCACACTCCAGCCCAGCCCCGGACACCTGGATGTGCCAAGGCTGTTGCTGTCCTGGGGTGTGGGGGGGGAAGCGCACAGATGACAGGCGTGTGGGCAGGGGTGGGGCACGCTGTCCTGAGATGCTGGCTGGACAGGCCTGGGAATTCTAACCCAAACAGTCTCAGCTTGCTCCTCCCACCCCAGTGTGCCGCGCGCCTGTGTGTACACACACACACACACACACACACACGCGCGTGCGCACGCCTGCACACACACCCAGGTCCTGCCTTCTTTACAGGGCAACAGGTCCCTGCCCAAGGAGGCCCAGGGAAGCCATTACATAACGCGGCTGGCGGGGTGGGGCGGCCGTTGACATCACTGCGTCCCCTGAGCCAGCCCTGCGGGGCCCCAGCCCAGCACCTGCCTGCCCCCCCCAACTTGCTCATCTGAGACCAGGACTCGGCTGCAGCCGCGGGGCCACCGCAGAAACTTCCCGTTCCCACAGGAAATAGCATTTGGGCCTGGAGTGTCTGGGAGGTGCAGGGCTGGGGGGGCAGCCAATCCACTCCCCTGTTCAGCAGACCCCCTAAGAGAGCTATTAGGGACCTGCAGCCCTACCTCAGATCCCTGGAGGAAAGACCCCACAGACCCACAGGCTGAGGGCCCAGACAGCTGGACTGTGGCCTGCTAGGCTCCCTGGCTGGGGTTTGCAGGGGACAAACAGCCAGGTGCCCCTAGGGGCTGCGGGCCCGGCCCTACTTGGGTTTCTTGGAGGAAAGATCCCACAGTCCCCAAGGTGCTGGGGCCTGGCCTGTAGCCCACTGACCGCCCCCCACCACCAGTGCACACGAGGTTGGGGCAGCCCCAGACGCAGGGAGTAGGGCAGGCACGAACCCCAGAGTTGGGGGGATCCTGGGGGGGGCTACGCGCCCCCCACCGGCCACTCGACCGGTCCAGCCCCAGGCGACTCCAAGCCCACCCGGCCCTCACCTTGAACGAACGGTGGAAGCCCTGAAGTTCGGCTGTTTTCTTCTGCACCATCTTCTGTCCGGGCCCCGCCAGCGGGGGAGGGGACGGCGGGCCCGGGGGGGCGGCCCGTGGGCAGGGGGCGGCCGGGGAAGGGACCCTGCAGGCGGGAGCAGACAAAGGAGAGCGTGAGTGGCTGCGGCCAGAGCGCCGGGAGCCCGGGCCGCCGACGCTCCGCGGGGCCCGATCCCCAAGACCCTGTCGGGGCCGGGCCAGGGTCGCTGGGCCGCACTCACCGGGGTCGGGCTCGGGCCGGGGTCGGACTGCCGCCGCCGCCGCCCGAGACACGCAGCCCGGAGCCCGCTGCGCGGACCGCGCGGGGAACAGCGCCGCCACCGCCGCCACCACCGCGGACTCCTCCGCCTGGGCCGCTGCCGCCGCCGCCGCCGAGAGGAGCCGGGCGCGCCGCCCCGCCGCCGCCTTTATAGGCCAGGCTTCGCCCCGCCCCACACGCATGCCCCGCCCCCGCCCGCCCCTCCCACACGCGCTCAGCGGGGGCGGGGCTGGAGGGCCCTTCGGGCCAAGTGCGGCTGCGCACTCGGGCCGGGTGTGCTGTCCGCGCGCCTGCGCGGTGAGGTGCGCGGGGCTTGGGGGAAAGATCGGGAGGGTTGCTGACCGTTGCCGGCGGGGGTGTGGGTGGTGGAGGGGCTGCCTGCGGCCCTGGGAGGCCCGTGGGTCCCTAGCGCCGAGCTGGAGCCGCGCTCTGCGCTGTGGCAATACCCCCAGGAAGCCGGCCAGGGCCTGGGATACACTGACTCCTTTGGGCGACTTCCCTGTCCTAGAACATACATGGCTCTCTCTTGCAGCTTTCCAATCCCAGAACGTGCTGTGGCTCTGTCTTGATTGATCCTACAAGCTGCCATGACCCCCTGGTGCCTCTCCCTGATCCTGGATCTGGCTGTCCTGCTGATGCACCCCAAAAGGCTTTGAGCCCCAGCTGCCTCCTCCAGGGAGCCCCCCAGGGGGTTGCCCTGTAGTTGGCAGAGAAAGAGAACCACTGGGATGGGGACTGAGATCTATGAAAGACCTTCCCTCAGTCCGGCAAAGGAACGTTTCAGAGAGAGCAGGGGCCCAGAACCAAGAAAGAGCCCAAAGGGTGGGGGCAGCCAGGACAGGGGTTTTTTTGTTGCCCCCCAATCCCCGCCCTGACCCGGACTTGGGTAGAATCAGTCCTTCCTGAGCTAGGCCAGCTCCCTGTCCCCAAAGCACTGTGTTGTAGAGCCCTCAGACTCCCCGTACCCTGGGCACACGGAAGTGCACGTTTGTGGGCTGGACCAACCTCCCTGTCCTCCACGCTGCTTGTCCTATTAGAGGCTTTCTGCCTCCCATACCTAGTTGTCCCCCAACCAGGCCCCACTGACGTGAAGCTGAATGGTCCCCTTCTAGTGGGGCAGCCTCTCTGTGCCCCTGCAAAGGCCACATCTGACCTCAGCCAGCACCAGCCCCCCACCCCTGCCCCATCTCCGCCCCCTGCGTGTGTGTGTGTGTGTGTGTGTGTGTGTGTGTGTGTGTGTAGACATACAGGTCTGCTCCAGGTGCCTGGGGTGGGGCTGTCAGACCTGCTTGCCTGGGAGAAGTCTCCTCATTCTCCCTCCCTCCTCTCCCAGCTGTCCCCTCCCACTCCTGCCCTCAGGCCAGGGCCCTCTCTGTCTCCTGCCGGGCTCAGGTGGGGGTGGAAGGGCCACTGTCCTTCCTCAGAAGCTCAACTCCATGACAGCACAGATCTGTCCATGGGCCGTCCAGAGCCCAGCACAGGGCCTGGGACACAGCAAGTGCTTCCTGAATACTGCTGAAAAGACTGAGTGTGTTTGAGTGTGTGTGCACATGTGTGTGCAAAGGGGTGTGTGTCTGTGTCTGCGTGTACAGGGGTTGAAGTGTGTTAACTTCTCACACACCAGGAGACTTCAAACAGCAGAAATTTCTGCTCTCAGATTCGGGAGACCAGGAGTCTGAAATCAAGGTCTAGGCGGGGCCACACCCTCCCGGAAGGTTCCCAGGGAGGATCCTTCCTGCTTCTCCTGGCTTCCCGGGCGGCTGGCCGTCCTCGAGAGTACCACAGTCCCTAGGCCCCCAGAGGCCTTGCCCAGGTCCCCACCCCCGCCTTCAGGCAGCTGTCTGCTTGGCAACTCTGCCCTCACCCTTCCCATACAACCTCATCTTAACGAATTCCACCTAACGAGGCCCCGTGTCCAGATGCCACATTCACAGGTTCCAAGGGTTGGGTTCTGGGGACCGCAATTCAATCCACAGCAGTGAAGGAGGTCCACACCGCAGGGTGGGTGTTTAACCATGTTCACCCTCCTGTGCGGACCTGCGGGGGTTGCCATTCACATGGACCTCGGGGAACAGACAAGAATGAAGGCCTGCCCTTGGCCCGTCTTCCCAGGGTCCTGATCCTGGAGCCTGGCCGGTGGGGGAGGGGGCAAGCTTGTCCCCAGCTCTGGGCGCTGTTCAGACAAGCTGCCTCACCTGCACACAGTCCGCACAGCTGCTTCCTCTGCGGGCGCTGTGCTGTAGATGGGAAGTAGGGGCGGGGGGCTAGACCCTACCTCTGGGCTCTTTCCCGCAGTGGCCGCCCTTGGCACTAGTGACATAGGGGCTGGTCATTCTCTGTGGGGGCCGTCCTGGGCACTGTGGCCCCCACCCACCTGATGCACCAGCATGCCCAGTTATGACAACCACAAATGTCCCCGGACCTCACCCAGTGTTCCTGCGGGGGGGGAGCAGGCTCACACCCCCCAAGGGACCCCCTGTTTCTGCCCACCCAGTGAGCGGAGTCCTGTAACCCCTGCTCGCCCTGTAGGTGAGCAGGTGGGGACCACGAGGGGAGCACACCCTTCTGTGAAAGCTGGTGGGGGTGGGGATCGAGGTGCGCACAGGGCCTGTCTGCACGGGTGGGGCCGTATGTGATGTGCACACGGGAACGGGCTTCTGTGCACAGCTCGAGGAGTGCGCACATGTGTGTGTCCGTTGCTGACAGCGGGGTGCCCAGTTAGTCCACACACATCCCCTGAGCAGGTCAGGGCCGACCATCCTCCCCCTCCCACCCCACCGAGGGTTCTGAGACCCCAGGTCTGAGCCCTGGGTCTGACCCTGGGACAGGGGCCTGTGAGTGCCTGACTTAACACTGAGCAAGGAGAGGCAGCCAGGCCCACCCCAGCCTGGCCTGCTCTGGGGGCGATGGGGGCTGCCAGTGGGAATGGGGAAGTGGAGGGACCTCTGGGCCCAGCCTGCGGGCTCGCAGACCCGAGCCCTGTCCTGCTACGGGCCAGCCGCAGACCCAGCCAGCCAGTCTTCCTCCTCCAGGAAGGCCCTGTTCCTAGGCCAAGCTCCCAGAAGTGCTGGGTGCCCAGGGACCAGGGAAGGAAAGGGGGCTCGGGGTATCTGCCAGCTACCCTGCTCACCTCTCCTTGGACCCCAGGTTCCTCTGACCTGCCCTGGGGGGTGGGAGGTGGTCTGCCAGGCAAGTGAGGCCGGAAGACCAGGTCGGGGCCCCGCCCCTCACACCTGCCCAGCTCCGGGCGATCATCAGTGAGGCGCAGGGAGGGAGGAGCCGTTCCAGCCAAGGCAAAAGGCAGAGAGAGCCAGTGCGCAGGGCAGGTAGGGCCCAGGACTCCCCCAAACCCCAGAGGAGACACCAGGCGGGTCCTGACTTCTCCCCCTTAGGGCCCCTGCTTCACCCTGCCTCCTTTGAGCCAGGAGGCCAGCTGGCTGTGATGGGTGGTGTCCCTTCTGGCAGGCCCCTGGCTAAGCAGCCAGAGCCCTGGGGTGTGGGGGGCTTGGGTGTGCAGTGTTGACCCCCTGGGCAGTGTCTGGGGGAATCCAGGAAGCTCAGGCCTCCACGACCCAGCAGACAGAGTTCCCAGATTGAGCCAAGAGACTACAGAACACCCAGTTACATTTGAAATCTCAGATAAACAAGGAATATTTTTCAGTGAAGGCGGAAGTATATTCCAAACAGCTAAACAGTTATTCATCGTTTATGTGAAATTGGAATGGCACCTGGTGTCCTGTATTTTACCTGACAGCCCTATGGGAGGCAATGGCAAAGACCTTTCTCCCCCAACACTAAAAACAAGGCCCCAGTTTGATGTGCGTGCGAGTATGACCAGATTTGGGTGTGCACGTGTGTCTGTGCACGTTTGGAGAAGTGCGGAGCCTGGATCTGTGTAGGGCAGAGCCTGTACACACGTGGGAGCTGAGTGGAGGTGTGTGCACACACAGGAGAGAGCAGCGGGGGCCCGTGCGTGGGGCTGGGGGCCGAGTGGACGGTGCGTAGACAGTGCTGGGACCCCTGCAGTACCCTCACAAGCCAGTGCCTTTGGGGGAAGGGCTGGGCCTCTCCCTCTTTTGCTCAGAGCCAGGCCCCTGACTCACAGAGGGACTCAGGGCTGCCCTAAAGCCCTGAGCTGGGATCGCAGTGCGGCTTCTAAGGAGGATCCCAGTGTTGGGGTAAGGACTGGCATTTGGAGCAAGGGTGGCTGTGGGCATAGGGACAAGTGGCGCCCCACCTGGCCTGTACCCTCCCCACATATTCCCTCCTGTCTGGCCCTCCATGGACAGGAACCCCCAAGCTCCAGGAACACCCCAGAGAAGTGGGGGGGGGGTCACGAGCTGGGGCTTCTGGCTGTGGGGCCATGCAGCAGGAACGTCTGATGCAAGTGGCTGTAAGTGTCCCTTCCTGCTGACTGACTCACAGCCTGCTCCATTCCAGTGGTTCAGCAGTCCTGGGAATGGAGCCAGGGCGCTGTCCTCCATGGGGGTGGGGGAGGGAAGGGAGAAGAGAAAGCAGGGGAGGGTGTGGCCAGGAGTCCTGGGCTGCCCCGCCTGCTTGGCTGTGGGTGCCTCAGCCGACATGGGGCGTGCGCGTGTCCTGTCTCCCATGGATCGGTCACTGGAAGTCCCCAAGGTGGGGGCAGGGGTGGGGCTGGGGGCAGGCAGGGCTGGCCCAGCAGCTGGTCAAGGGCCACCTCTCTGCCCCAGTGTCGGAGGATGGGACCTTTGGCCTGAGACCTTTTTTTTTTTTTGAAGTTTTTTTTTTTTTTTTTTTTTTAACTTGTTTGTTTGTCAGAGACAGAGAGCACAGGCAGGCAGAGTGGCAGGCAGAGGCAGAGGGAGAAGCAGGCTCCCTGCGGAGCAAGGAGTCCGATGCGGGGCTCGATCCCAAGACGCTGGGATCATGACTTGAGCCGAAGGCAGCCGCTTAACTGACTGAGCCCCCCAGGCCTCCCTGGCCTGGATCTTGTTTCCTTTCTGCCCAGTCCTCCAAGGCAGCGGACATGCAGGTGCTCTTGGAAAGCCAGATCTCCCACTCCCAGCTGACCTGCCCAGCAATAACCTGGGGCATCATGTACAAGAGCCCCCAGTTTTGGGGAGGGGCCGGGGCTTTCAGGCATGTGTGCAGGTCCCGGGAGGGACACGGCCATGGGAGCACAAAGAGGACAGGTGATGGAGTAGTCAGGGAAAAGGAGGCAGAGGTAGGGGGAAGCTCAATGCTGGCAGGCCACACCGCTCAGGTCGCCTAGCCCACGGCCTCACCCAGAGTGGGCTCCGTGCTGCAGAAAGCTCAGTCATGCCCTGGGGTCAGCTGACACCCTGTTCTCATGCCTGTCATTATGAAATCTAGTGACAGAAGGGAATTGCAAATGAGATTAAGGACCAGGAGGTCGGGATTCCTTGGGGCCCTGCATCCTCCTGAGATTCTCAGGAGAGGGAGGCAGCGGGTGGGCATCCCAGAGCTGGGCAGACCCGCACTGCTGGTGGGGAGGATGGAGCCCAGCCCTGCCCACGCCGGGGTTTTCTTTTCTTAAGATTTTATTTATTTATTTGACAGAGATCACAAGTAGGCAGGGGGAAGGGGAAGAGGGTCCCTGCGAGCAAAGAGCCCGATGCGGGGCTCCATCTCAGGGCCCTGAGACCATGACCCGAGCTCCCCAGGCGCCGTGCACGCCAGGGCTTTAGCCCGCGAGTCCTGTGTGGGATTCCCGACCTCCGCAAGGGTCACAGACTCGACTTCCGTCATCTGAACGCCCCGAATCTGCTGTTGCCCACAGCGGCCACGGGGCTCCCCCAGGTACGGACGCCTCGCCGGCCACTCTGGGCCAAGCCGGGGGAGGCAGGTGCAGCCGGGCCGCAGGGCGCATGGCCGCTGGCACGAAGCGCGGCCGCGGCCGCGTCCGGGGCCCCCTCCCCCAGGGCGGGATCCGCTCGCGCGGCCGAACGCCCCGGCTGACCCGCCGCCTCCGAGCCCTCCCCGCCCTCGGCAGCCGCAGGCCCGCGGCGCCCAGCCCGTTCCCACGCCGCCCCGCGGCCCCTCCTCCTCGTCCGCACGGCTGGGCCTCGCCCCGGGCTGGCGGGCGACGAGGGCGCCGGCGGAGGGCAGAGGGGACGCCGGGGTCCCGGCCCCGCGCCCTGGGGACTCGCGGCCGCCGCGCCTGCGCCCTGGCCACGGCGCCCGGCTCCGAGGGCCGCCGGTGGGAGCGGTTGCCGGGCAAGCGTTTGCGTCACCGAACCTGGCGCGGCGCTGGACTCCCAGGCTGTGGACGACGAGGCCCCGGAGCTGGACCAATAGGATTGCAGGGACTGAGCGCGAGGGGCGTGGCGAGGCGCAGAGTCCAGCCAATGGGATTGTTGGCCTCAGGGCCACGCAAGGAGGGCCGCGCCCCCTGTAAACGGACGGCGCTCCTCCCTCGGCGTCCGAGGTCAGCACCAGGGGCGCGGCCGGCCAGCCCGGGGCTCCTTCCTGACGCGGTGTCCTCGGGTGCGCCTGGTAGGGGCGCGCGAGGGGCGATCCGCAGCTCGCCGCTTCCCGGCAGGGGACCCCTGCATTTATGCGGCGCCACGGTGTGCACCGAGCCGTCAGACCGCGCCGGGGGCAGGACCGTCCTGGCCTGGGCCCCGCGCCCGCCGCGGTCACCCCGGGCCGGGAGACGGCCTTTGCCAGGACTCCGCCACCTGCAGGTCAGGGAGGTCGTCCCTGGGCCTCGGAACCCAGTGCTCAGGCCGTGCCACTTGTGCTCTCGGGCCCCAGCGGGAAGCAGAGGGTCCCTGCGGGCTCTGACGGCCGGAGCCCGCGGCCACCGTGTCCCTCCACCCGCACTGCCCCCCTCCGACGGAAGCACAAACCAGGGGCAAGAAGGGGCGCTGGCCGACCCCCGGCGCAGGCAGCAGCAGAAGCGAACCCGAGCCCCTCACCGCCTCCCGCGATCCGAGCCTGCAGTGCAGCCCGCTGGGGCCCACAGGGACGGGAGGGATCTGAGGCCAGCGCCCCTGCCCGGCTGCCCCAAAGAATAGGACTAGCGTCAGAGGGGCGGCAGGACCCAGAGATTTGGGGAGGAGGGGACAATGAGCAGGGCAGGGGCGGCCACGTCAGGCTTTGGCCTGTGGAGGAAGCTTCCCCCAGTGTCCTTCCTTCCTGTTCCTCCATCCCCCACCCCAGCCGCCTTGGACTGCACTCCCTGGGCTGTCCTGCGGTGGTCCTGTTCCCTGGCCTCCAGGACGCTGGCTTGAGGGGAAAACTGGTGGGAGCACCTGAAAACCCTCAGTTCGAGTTCTGCAACTCGTTCAAAATGAAGTAAAATGGAAAGAAGCCCACCGGGGCGCCTGGGTGGCTCAGTGGGTTTCGGCTCAGGCTGTGGTCCTGGGGCCCTGGGGTTGAGCCCCGCATTGGGCTCCCTGCTGATCAGAGTCTACTTCTCCCTCTGCCTCTGCTGCTCCCCCGGTCGTGCTCTCTCTCTGTGAAATACATAAAATCTTTTAAAAAATTACTAAAATGAAAGGCAAACCACTATTAAGGTATCGAAGACCTATTTTTGTACTGGAGAGAGCGTGCAGGGGAGGGGCCACGGCTGAAGGAGAGCAAGAATCTCAAGCAGACTCTTGCACGGTCCTTGGAGCCCAATGTGGGGCTCTGTCTCACCACCCTGAGATCACAATCTGAGCTCAAACAGAGTCAGCCGCCCATCCGGCCACGCCACCCAGACACCCCAGTTGTTAAGAATTTCTAAACATTGTTGTCCATCCCCCTTGCTGACCTGTAAAAGATGATTCTCCAGGGCGCGCAGCTGGACATGTCCCTGAGGTTCCGTCCACCTGTTCTAGAAGCCGTCCCTGCTTCTGGGCCGGCTGTGACTGGGGAGTGCTGTGGGGCAGCTGGCCCACTGAGGCCCTCCTGCTCTGCTGTTCATGGTCTCCATGCTCCCCCAGGGTCCCCAGCCCGGGGGGAGCTCCCCCACCTACCCAGGACTCTTAAGGGCCCGTGGAGGTGCCCCTAGGGCGGGCTCGCTGTCCCCTGGGGTCCAGCCTGTGTGCTGAGGGTCGTGAAAGTGGAGGTAGGGGCAGGACCTCTGGGAGCTGGCAAAGCCCAGAAAATGATTCTTTCCTGGAGCGTCCAGAAGCCAGCAGCCCTGCCTGCAGCTGGAGACCTGAGTGGGATTTTGAACCCGAGTACATGTGCAGCCCCAGCAAATCACGAGGTCCTCAGCCCAGGCCAACCCCAAGGGATGAGGCTGCCCCAGCCGTCCGCAGCTGCTGGGACACACCAGCACAACCCCCCGGGCAGCCGGGGGCACAGAGTGGGCCATGGGGTCCTCCAGGACCCCACCAGAATGTTTGTTCTTGCCTTGGCCTGGCTGCCGGCTGGTAGTCCTGGCTGATCCCAGAGCTGAGCTGGACCTGCTCCCATGAGGGGAGGAAAAGGCCAGCAGGGCCCACAGAGTACAGGGACCCAGGGCCGGGGGCCACCTCCGGTGCCACAACAGACCAGGGGCTTGCTGGGGGCACCCAGCCATCCTGTACCCATCTTTCACGGAGGCCGGGATTGGGGCCCGGGGCCTGGTGAGGGAGAGAACCAGCAGTGTGGTAAGTCGGCCCTGGGGGTCCATGGGTGGGGGGACAGGGACTTGACCATCTCAGTGTCCCTGTAAAGTGCTAGAATAGGCCAGATGTCACCAGTGTGAGATTCAGGCCAACCCAGCATCTGCCGGGAGCTCGGACAGACCCGGGGCCCAGCAGCAAAGGGGGGGGCCCACCTCCCCCAGGGTCTGCTGAAGACAGAAAGAGCTGTTGCCCCCGGGGGCCTTCCTGGGAGCGGGATGCCCATGCAGGGACTGGAGGCCCTCAGCAGGGGTGGCATAGCTGAGCAGCTGGGTTTGTTTTTCACCCACTGTCTTTGGTTTGGAAAGAAGTGCCGATGGCTCCAGAAATATCTAGGAACGCACCCCCACCCCCAACCGCGTGGTGACCGGCAGTGGCATCAGAGGTCAGCAGACTGTAAACAGTGGCTTCAAAACAGCAGACCGCACAGAGCTCTGCCCGTGGCTCTGGACGGCACAGGTGGCAGCAGCCCCAAACTCTGACAGTCACAGGCACATAGCATGTCCCCCACGCCGAGAGTGTCCCTGGCCGCGGACGGGAGTGAGGCCCCCATGCGCCGCTCAGGGAACGGACCCCGAGCCCACAATGCCCGGAGGGAACCAGACACAGGAAGCCACACGGGGTGTGAGTCCACCTGGATGACACGTCCAGACCAGGCTCCTCCACAGACGGGAAGGGGGCTCGCGGGGTCCGGGGGCCAAGAGGTGACAGCTGACGGGGACAGGGTTGCTTTTAGGATGGTGAGAATGTTCGGGAACTAGACAGATGATTGCACAATTTTGCCAGTGGACGGTTCCCTTTGGAGGGGTGACTTGGGGTCACGCCAGCCATATCTTATTCATGATGTTGAGCAACCAGGGAAGCCTGCGCGCTCGTGGTTTGCGACGCTGCGCGGGACCGGCCAGCCACCGAAGGCCGCAGTGCTGCGAGTGCCGGGAGCCGCCCTCCGCCACCCGCCTCGGAGGCGTGGAAGCAGGTGCCTCCGGCCCCAGCCCCTGCAGACCCCTTGCCGGCAGCTGAGCGGGACCGGCACCAGGGCTGGACTCCGACCGTGCGGGGGGCCCACGTGCGCCGTGGGAAGCGGCCGGGCTCCGGCGACCCGTCCCGCCGCCGGGCGCCGCTGGCTCGCACTGAGAACGAGGAGCCCCTGCGGCGACTTGAAGACTCGCGTGTTGGCAGCCGTCGTGCGGCCTCGCAGCTCTTCCCCCAGACCCGGCGGCGTGTTCCCCCGCGACAGTCGTGTAACGTCTGGCCATTCGCTTTCGGTTTCACTGCTACAGGCTCGCTCCTGACAGTGGTTCTCTGGTTATTTCATTTATTTGCTTTTTGAAGACTTCATTTATTTATTTGACAATGAGCAAGCACGAGCAGGGCGGAGGGGCAGAGGGAGAAGCAGGCCCCCGCTTATGCAGGGCTCGATCCGGGGACCCCGGGACCATGACCTGAGCTGAAGGCAGACCCTCAACGACGGAGCCCCCCAGTGCGCTCCTGCTCTTATGTCTTAAATTCACCAACAAGGAGTGAGTCTCAGAAACTCTAGGTCCCCACTCTCGACCCCATTAAAAGCAGAACCCCAGGCACTGTGGTGTGTTACCTCGGTATGTGGCCGCAGCTGTGCCCTGGAATTCCCAGGTCCCGTGAGGATTACGTATTGAAGAGTTCCCCGGCGGTTATTGCTGAAGACCATCTTGTAATCCTAACAGGAACCGTAAGGCCTAGCTGCGACGCTGGTCATGGATGGGTTGGAACCAGCATGTCACAGAGCCTAGTGACAGAGGCAACAGCACGTACGATTTGGGTATTGTTTTACAGCTTTTTTTGGATTAAATTAAAAAAGCGGAAATCGATGTTCACAAATGCTTTTATGGTCGTCTAGCAAAAGAGACTGTCGGTTGTCAGGTAGGAAGTTGAAAAATTTGCCAGTGAGTAAACTTTCGTAAATTACACATACATAAAATATTATTTTAATTATATTGAATTAGTACGTTAACTTATAAAGGAATTACATGACGCCAGTTAATAAGTTAATTGTGCTTTTATAGTTTCTATCTTTATATATCAATATACCAGTATAATAGTCCTTTCTGTAGCCTGCAAGAAAATTAACCTTACTTGCTTTTCAAACCATTTTGTTACATTTCCTTAGCTGTCTAATTCATTTACTGTACTTCAGTACATAAAGTTTCTTAGTTATTTCCCCTATGGATATTTGACTTTTTTTTTTTTTAAGATTTTATTTATTTATTTGACAGAGAGAGATCACAAGCAGGCAGAGAGGCAGGCAGAGAGAGAGGAGGAAGCAGGCTCCCCGCTGAGCAGAGAGCCCGATGCGGGACTCGATCCCAGGACCCTGAGATCATGACCTGAGCCAAAGGCAGCGGCTTAACCCACTGAGCCCCCCAGGCGCCCCTCCCCTATGGATATTTGAATCAGAAAACCCAGGAGGGCCTGGGTGGCTCGGTGGGTTAAGCCGCTGCCTTTGGCTCTGGTCAGGGTCTCAGAGTCCTGGGATCGAGCCCCACATCGGGCTCCCTGCTCAGCAGCAAGTCTGCTCTCCTTATCCCTCCTGTTTGTGTGCTCTATCAAATAAATAAATAAAATCTTCAAAAGAAAGAAAAAAAAAGAAAACCCGACCCAGAGAAGCACACCATTGGCCTTGGAGCAGCACAGGCTCGAACTGTGTGGGTCCGTTTATAAGCGGAGTTTTTACGTACAGCACAGTTAATGTATTTTCTCTTCCTTGCGATGTTTTATTTTTTATTTTATTTATTTATTTATTTATTTATTTTTTAAAGATTTTTTTTTTAAATTTTTTTTATTTGACAGACAAGTACGCGGAGAGGCAGGCAGAGAGAGGAGGAAGCAGGTTCCCCGCCGAGCAGAGAGCCCGATGCGGGGATCATGACCTGAGCCGAAGACAGAGGCTTTAATCCACTGAGCCTCCCAGGCACCCCTAAATAAATAAAATCATAAAAAAAAATATTCACCCTCGGGGCACCTGGGCGGCTCCGTCAGCTGAGCGTCGGACTCTGGATTTCGGCTCAGGTCGTGATCTGGGTGGTGGGTTCGAGGCCTGTATCTGGCTCCAGCGCCGGGAAGGGAGTCTGCCTGAACTTCTCCTCCTCCTTCTGCCCCTCCCCCCGCTTGCACGTGCACACGCACACTCTCTAAATGTTTCATAAAACAAAACATTCATCCTTGCTGTTTTCTGAATTTTCGATCTTTTGTCGATGCTGTTTTCCCTGTGTTGATCTGAAAGGATTACGTTTCACTAGTGATTCACCGTATGCGTGTACACATATATAAATGTATGCACGCGTATATATATAGAACCGTATCGAACTTAATATTGCCAGTATGACCAGCTATGACATGGTATCTATAGGTTCTGCCCTTAAAAAATGAATATGGGGGCGCCTGGGTGGCTCAGTGGGTTAAGCCTCTGCCTTCAGCTCAGGTCATGATCCCAGGGTCCTGGGATCGAGCCCCGCGTTGGGCTCCCTGCTCTGTAGGGAGCCTGCGTCTCCCTCTCCCTCTCTCCCTGCCCCTGTTTGTGCTCTCTCTCTCTCTGAAATAAATAAGTAAAATCTTTTTAAAAAAAGACTATATTCAGGGCACCTGACTGGTTCAGTTGGTGGAGTGTGTAACTCTTAATTTTGGGGTTGCAAGTTCAAGTTCCATGCTGAGTACGGAAATGACATAAAAATAAATCTTAAAAAAAATTCCTTTTTTGAAAAGATTTTATGTATTTATTTCAGAGAGAGAAAGAGGGAGAGTGTGAGTGAGCACAAGCATGAGAGGGGAGAGGGTCAGAGGGGGAAGCAGAACCCTGGCTGAGCAGGGAGCCTGATGTGGGACTCGATCCCAGGATCCCGGGATCATGACCTGAGCCAAAGGCCAATGTTTAACCAACAGAGCCACCCAGGAGCCCCTTAAAAAATTTCTTAAAAACAATGAATACAGGGGTGCCTGGGTGGCTCAGTGGGTTAAGCCTCTGCCTTCGGCTCAAGTCATGATCTCAGGGTCCTGGGATCGAGTCCCGCATCGGGCTCTCTGCTCAGTGGGGAGCCTGCTTCCCTCTCTCTCTCTGCCTGCCTCTCTGCCTGCCTGTGATCTCTCTCCCTCTGTCAAATATATAAATAAAATCTTAAAAAAAAAAAAAAAGACAAAAAGTGGATTTGTGGCTGCCAGGGGCTGGGGGTGGGATGGGGAATCACAGCTAATGGGGATGGGATTCTTTTTTTAAGGGTGATGGAATGTTCTCGAATTTGATGGTGATGGCAATTTTTACAGCATGTCACATATATCCATTTAATTTATTTTTTAAAGATTTCATTTATTTGATAGAGAAACACAGCGAGAGAGGGAACACAAGCAGGGGGAGTGGGAGAGGGAGAAGCAGGCTTCCTGCTGAGCAGAGCACGCCCGACGTGGGACTCGATCCTAGGACCCCGGGGCCATGACCGGAGCCGGAGGCAGCCGCCCAACGACTGAGGCCACTGAGCCCCCGGCTGCCCCACCTATATCCATTTAAAAAATCACAGGAAGACAAAAGAAAGGGAAATGCAGTACGCAGAGCTGCCATGTGCTGGGAATGATGAAGGGACGTTGTGGCCAGGGTAAATGGAGAGGTGTGTGGGCCACAGGGACTGACTGACCTTCCAGAAGGAACCTGGATACCCACACTGTTTTGCAAATTTACTATTTTTACCAAAATCACAGAAGCAGTTTTTTGGGAACTTTATGTAATTCTGGAGTTCATCTGGACTATGTGAGTAGAATGATCTAGAAAATACTAAAAAGCCAGCGTCGTGAGGAACCCGTACTGCCAGATGCTGTAATTCCTCTAGTTTGTATGTCGAACCTGGAGGCAGGGGAGCCAGAGCGGGAGGAGCGAAATGCAGAAGCAGCAGCGCCTGTGAGCTGCGGGGAACGGTCACACTGTGCTGGGTCAAGGGCTTCCTTGTTATTTAAAAAATAACATTTCTGGGGCACCTGGGGCGGTCCAGTTGGTGGAGTGTCCGACTCTTGGTTTTGGCTGGGGTCATGATCTCAGGGTCGTGGATCAAGCCCCACGCTGGGCTGAGATTCTCTTCCTTTCCTTCGGCCTTTCCTCTGCTCATGCTCTGTTTCTCTCTCTGTGTCAGATAAATGGGTAGGGGCGCCTGGGGGGCTCCGTGGGTTAAGCCTCTGCCTTCGGCTCAGGTCATGGTCCCAGGGTCCTGGGATCGAGCCCCGCATCGGGCTCCCTGCTCAGTGGGGAGCCTGCTTCCCTCCTCTCCCTCTGCCTGCCTCTCTGCCTGCTTGCGACCTCTCTCTCTCTCTGTCCAATAAATAAATAAAATCTTTACAAAAAAAAAAAAAAAAAAGATACACTAGAGCCCAGGAGAAATTGTGTAACATATGACAAATTATATATAAAGTTTTTTTTTTTTATAAATGACTATATTAAAAGTATGTAAATAGTTTTTTAGAAGTCAGTAAGACAAGGACCACTTCCCAGTGGAAAAACGGACAAAGGATGTAAACCGGCAACATAAATGTGACGCGCAATGAAGAGGTTTTCCCGTCCGACCGTAAGGTACACATGGCCTACCATCAGCGCTGGGAGGGGTGCAAGGAGCCGGATCCACACACCGCGTGGACGGAAGCATGAATCAGTGCCCCCTTTCTGCAGGGTATGCCGCAGCTCACCAGAACGGCTCACGACCGGATGCCCTCTGACATGGACACCGACACTGGCGTTTACCTACATCCAGAATCGGGGGTACTGGCAAAGATCTGACTAGAGGAGAAGTGACTGTCCTAATCATTACTGCCAACAGCCAGTACTGTGTCCCCCGCTGGGCTCCCATATGGGACAGGCCTGCGGGGAGACACGTGTGTGGGGGCTTGTCTGCGGGCCCCTCCCCACCCCGCCGTGTGTCCCCAGGCTCCCTCTCCACTCGGCGGTCAAGATGGGAACCAGCACCACATTCCAAGACTTAGCCATTCGTTTTTATGAACCGGGGAGGATCCGAACCATGCTTGCACCTTGACCTTGCTTCCGACCAGGAGCTGTGACAAGGTCTAGGGACGCCGCTGACCGGGGCCCACGTGACTGAGAAGCTGAGCGGTTTTCACTGGCCTCGGCGGCTCGTGGCTGCCATCTGGCCAGCATGGGTCTGGAGATAATGCAGCCCCAGGGTGGAAATTTTCAGGACGGGGGCTCCAGATCTCAGCCCGCCTCAGCAAGCAGCTGCTGAGTTACAAGGGGACAGGGCTGGTCCAGGCACCAGAGGCAGCCTGCTGGGTCCCGTCCACCCGCAGGACAGAAATTCACGCCGCTGAGATGACAGTCCCTTGTGTGTTGGCCGGGAGGCCGCGCAGCCAGCCGTCTTGTCCCAGCAACACTGCCACTTCCCTCTCCCACCCCCTCCCAGTCCGGCCAGATTTCCAGACACCAACACTTGTCCCCCATCACCTCTCTGGGTGGGACAAGTTCTGAGGTGGCTCTCTGGGCACGGAGGGAGAACTCCCTTGGGAGCTGGCCTCTGATTCTGGCATTCCCAGTAGCCCAGGGCAAGAGGTACTGGCCATTCTATGGGTAAAACATTTCCTTCTAACGGGGGTCTGAGTCTGCCGAGGCTGCAGGTGACAGGTCACCACCAACTTAGGGCTTAAAACCACATGGACTGATTCTCAGAGAGTTCTGGGCTCAGAAGTCCTAAAACCCTGGCGCGGGCAGGGTTGGTCCCTCCGGGGCCCAAGGAGACCCAGGTCCTGCCCTTTCCTGCCCACGACCCCACTCCATTCTCCCCGCCAACAGCAAGGGGTCTGCCTGTCTCTGGGACCCCCGCCCTCTGCCTCCCTCTCCTGAGGACCTGGTGAGGACGCCGGGCTCCCCGGGCACCTAGGGTCACCCCCACCTTGGGGCCCTGACAAGTTCTCCTCTGCTGCAGAAGGGGACACGTCCCAGCTCCCGGGGGGCCCAGGAGGGGACGTGTTTGGGGGACATTACAAATAACAGCTCCCAAATTCTTAGCGGGTTCTGGAAATTGCTGTGGTGTTTTGCACACTCAGCAGGCAAGCCGTGTCTTGAGGTCTTTCCAAATAGCATGTGATTGCGGAGACGGGGCGCCCTCTGGGGGTGAACAGCCAGCCCAGCCCCGGGGCTGGGAATGACAACCAGCAGCTGAGGTATGAAATGGCACAGTGTATTGCGGCTGGTGTGGGGACAGCCCGCAGCCCCGGGGGACACAGTGGTTTCGGTGTGGACCAAGGTCCAGCGTCCAGAGGGAGCTCCATTCCAGGGGAAGGGCCTCCTGGAGCCGGACCCCGGGCCAAGGCTGCGTTAATTGCACTTGCTGGCGCTGGGGGACGGCCTTGCTCCTGCAAGCGCCCCAACGCCCAGAGGTACTCGGGAGTTGGTACAGCCCTCGCTGGGAGGGCTGCCACGGAAAAGGCCACGGAGGCCGCCGCGCGGGGTCGGGGGTTGGAGGCACAGACAGGATGGCGCTCCTGTGGTCGCTTCGGCGTGGCCCAGACAGGGCCCCTAATGTCCACGGCAGCCGGAGCTGGGATTCGGGTCCCGGGGCTGCGCGGGGCCACGCAAACGCAGGGTTTCCACACGGAGCCGGCAAGCGCTGCAGAAGGGTTCGCCCCAGCTACACGTTTGGCGAAATTCAACAGGTTCCAGCCCGGGACACGGAAGATCCGTCCCGTGTTATTCGTAAGAGAGAGGGGCTGTCTCTCTAACAGGGAGGAAAAATCCCATCATTCACGATCCATGAAGGGGCCCGGCTGGGGAGCAGGGGTGGGGTTCCCGTCGTGAGAGTCGTGAAGCGGACACGGGGCCACGAGGGCAAGTGCTAGGGGTTCACCAGTGGGTTTTTGCCGGTGCTCGACACGCAGAGCCACGGAGTTCAAGTTCGATGCCTGCCAAGGAGATGGGCTCAGGGTGGCCACGTGGAGACCCATGGCAGCTGCCCACCGAGATGGCGGAGGACCCCACCCCCACGGTCAGTGCAGCCGCCCCGGGACCGAGCTCGCTCACTGGGTGCACTTTCTACAAAGCTCAAGTCCGTGGTCTGGAGATGTGGCCGTAAAAGCGAGGGTCCCCTGGCACTGCCTCGGTGACTGCAGGGCCCAAGGGCTCAGTGGCACATCCGCGCGGTCATTTCTTTCTGTGAAGAACAAGCAGGACGTTTAGGGACTGACACGAGGGGGGCGGAAACCATGCACAAATGGAGAAGCAGGGGAGCCAGTCTCCAGGGGGCCACAGGCCTCACTTAACGGCAAACCTTACCATCGACGCAACAGAGGACAGCATGCTGTCAGCCGGGGTGGCGCGCTCTTCGTGAAGGGCCAAGAGGCCATGTCCTGTTCCCTGTGGGGGACCGCAGCCCCCTCAACATGGAAACGACTAGCTCCCTGCGTGCCAATAAAACTTTATTCCCAAAATCAGGCAGTCATCCCGGGGCCACAGTGTACTGATCTGTGCCTTCTATAGGGGACTGGGCACTACAAAGAAACTTCCGGAAAACAGCCGGGAAATAAAGACAAGTACTATGATACAGCCTTTAGACCCGGAGAGGGCAGCCTCGAGGGTCGTCCCAACAGATGAAGGCCAAATGCAAAAAGACTAGGGATGAAGGCATTCCGCCACGTTCTACGACAGGCCCTAGGAGCCTCGGTGCACAGGGCAGCCGGGCAGATCACCACCTGCTTCCTTCCCACACAGCCTGGGGAAGTCCGAGCTTATGCGCGTTACCCTCTGCCTGGCGCCGGAAAGAACTCTAAGCACAGGGTGCCTGAGTGGCTGGTGAAGCGTCTGGCTTCAGCTCAGGTCCCAATCTTGGGGTCCTGGGATCAGGTCCTGCACTGGGCTCAGCGGGGGGTCTGCTTCTCCTTCTTCCCTGACCAGCCCCCCACCTGCCGGTGCACGTGTGCGTGCATTCTCGGTCAAATAAATAAAATCTTAAAAAACAGAAAACTCTCGGGTGCCTGGGTGGCTCAGTGGGTTAAGCCGCTGCCTTTGACTCAGGTCATGATCTCAGAGTCCTGGGATCGAGCCCCGCATCAGGCTCTCTGCTCAGCAGGGAGCCTGCTTCCTCCTCTCTCTCTCTGACTGCCTTTCTGCCTACTGTGATCTGTCAAATAAATAAATAAAATCTTAAAAAAAAAAAAAAAAAAAAAAAGAAAACTCTCGGCATTGATGTGGGAGAAATGACGAGGGGATCAAGACGCAAAGTTGAGAAAAACCACCACCAGACGTGATGGCACTGCAGGTTCCAGCTGTCAGCACTCTGAAAATACGACATGGATGGAGGCGACTGTCACGTAAGGGCACCCATCATGAGGTGAACAGGTCAGCAGCATTCACATCCACAATGGCGTGGACCCTTCATCTATCCAGTTCCAGAACTTTCCGTCAGCTCAGAGTAAAACCCCCTCGACCCCTGTTAGGCAGAGCCCGGAAGGACACAGAGGCACTGGGAACGGTCATGTGAGGAGGAGTTTAACAGTCGTTGAAAGCTGAACAAAAACAGTTCAGTTCAAAGAGGGCGCCTGGGGGGCTCAGTGGGTTAAGCCTCTGCCTTCGGCTCAGGTCATGATCTCAGGGTCCTGGGATCGAGCCCCGCATCGGGCTCTCTGCTCAGCGGGGAGCCTGCTTCCTCCTCTCTCCCTGCCTGCTTCTCTGCCTACTTGTGATCTCTGTCTCTCTCTACGTCAAATAAATAAATAAAATCTTAAAAACAAACAAACAAACAAACAAACCCAGTTCAAAGACCTGAATCCATGCAGAAATCACTAAAAAAAAAAAGGAAAAAACAAAATGCCCACATGGGGGTCCTGGGGCCATGCAAGGGAAGCCGTGGGACCCTAGAGTATGATCTCAGTCCCGCAGCCACTGCCCTGCAAGCCCAGGGCCCACTAGCCCCTGGAACATTCTAGCTTTTCTGTGCTTGGGGGGGGGAGACCCCCACCCCCCGGAATGGCCCCTGGGGGCTCTGACCACCGGCCTCACCGGGAACCCTTGTGAGCAGGGGTGGTGGTGGCTGGTGGGGACCTGGAGAGCAGTCCTGTCACGCTCTGGCCTCCCAGTTCTCGCTAAAAGCCCACCGCAATGTGGGAGAGCAGTGGGCGAGGGGCCCATCCCCAGGCTGGGACCCACAGGGTTTGGGTTGGCAAAGCCCCAGCCAGAGGGCGGTTCGAGGGAGCTGTGGGCTGGGGAGTTCTGGCCAGCGGGGCTGGGGCTTCTTGGGGGGACGGAATGCTCTGTATACCAGCCGGTGACGTCGGAGCATCTTGGGAATGTGTCACATGTGGTGGACAGCTTGCACGTGTGTGAAGTCTACCTCAATGAGGAATCAGTCACTACCTGCTCTCCGGCCAGGGGACACCGAGGGCCCCTGAACCAGCACCCCAGGCCGCTGCTGCCCGTGCTCTGGAGACCCCTGGCGTCTCCCACAGGGAAAGGGGGGCAGCCGCGGGACGGACCGGCCTCCTCCAGGCACCCCACCCCCACGATGGCTCTGGGCTGCGCGACAGGAGTGACCTCCCCGGGGGGGTGGGGGACCCCCCAGGATTCAGGGCCTCTTGGGGGGACCGGGTGCACCTGGGCAGCCGCATCCCAGCTTGCCCACCAGCGGGGCAGGGACCAAAGAAAACCCCAAACCACCCCAGCAGCTGGGCCCCTAACGCCGGGGATCCAAGCGGCCCCCATCTGTGGCCACACCCACCAGCTTGGGCCCAAATCCCGTGCACCGTGCACCAACCTCCGCGGACTGTGCTGGCTGCCCCGGGCTGCCCACGGCCCGGGACTGAAGCCCAGCCCGAACGCCCCGCCCCTCCAGCCGCGGCCCCGCCCCGCGCTCACCAGCGGCTCCAGCTCCTTGGTGTCGATGAGGCCGAACTCGCGCACGAAGTAGTAGAAGTGCTTGTAGCACGTGTTGACGTGCGCCTCGGAGCCCAGCTGCGCGATGCGGTCGAAGTGGTGGATGTAGACGTGCACGAACACGCGGAACAGCCGCGACAGGATCTTCTTCACCACCTGCAGGAAGTTCTTGGGGAACGGCGTGCCTGCGCGCGGGGCCGGGGGTCAGCCGGGCTGCTGGGGAGCCCCGCCGCGCCCCCGCCGCGCCGCCTGGGGCCACCCTCCCCCAGCCTTCCCTTGCGACGGCCGGAGCCCTCCGTCTGCGAGCCCTCCTCGCCCGGGCCTGGGCGCGCGTTTCGGCTGGGCCGGTTTTACTGAATCAAACGGGAGCCCATCCACACGCTGCTGGACGCTGACGGCCGTCCCCGAGGGTTCACTCTCCACCTCTGCTCTGTCTACACACGGACACAACCTGCCTGCTGCCGTGCCCCAGGCCCTAACTCGGACGACGGAGTTCAGTGCTTCTCCACTTCCCTTTTCTCCATGGTGCTGACGTGTCCCTCCTGGGGGTCCCAGTCTGTGTGCTGGGCACCCCCGCGTGCTCCTTCTGCCCCCCACCCATTCCCGGGTCTTCGTCCCACAGCACAGACGGCTGCAGTGGCACCAGCGGGTGGGGGCCCAGACCGGAGAGAACACACGGGCCCCCACCCTCGCCACGGGGACCCTGCTGGCTAACGGTGGGTGGGGGGTACACACAGAGATGGCAGCGAGCTCATGGGGTGCCTGGGCCAGGCCCCCACACAGCGGAGCCCACACAGCTGCTCTCCAGCTGGGAGACGGGCACGGAGCTGAGGGCGAGCAGGAAAGAAAAAGCTCTCCGGGAGCTGTGTGTGACAGGTCCAGCCTGACCCCGCGCTGGGACGGCTGGGGAGTGACTGCTCTGGGGAAAGGGATTCCTTGCAGGTGATGGAGGGTTCTGGAATTAGGTAGTAGTGACGGTTGCACAACTCGGCAAACATACTGACAACTGAGTAAATGGACCTGAGGACACGGGGCTCAGTGAGAGCAGCCAGACCCAGAAGGACCCGTCCCGCAGGACCCCACTCCCCGGAGGGCCCCAGAAGAGTCCCGTCCACGCAGACAGTGAGGAGGGGGTGGGAGCCGGGGCCGGGGCAGGGGTGGGGATGACAGCTGACGGGGACCAGGCTGCTCTCGCAGTGGTGGAATGTTCTAGCACTAAACAACACTGAACTGCACACTTTAAACGGGCAGACGTGTGAACGCAGATTCCCCCGGACAGAGGAGAGCACTGGGCCTGGCCCGCCCCCGTGCCCCGCAGCTCACCGACGTGGGTGGGGAAGAGCCCCTCGTCGTTGATCTGCACCTCGACCCAGTCCATGAGCAGGTCCATGTAGCGGGGGGCCGACAGCGCCGTGGGCTTGCGGAACTGGTGCTCGTCCTGCCAGCGGTACTCGTACTTGGGGCCGCCAGACATGACCGGGCAGGATTGCTCTGTGCACCCGTCGCCGATGGTGCCGTAGATGAGGTTGATGCGGTTGAAGAAGTCCACCACGTGCACGGCCACCCAGTCGCTGAGCTCCTCGCCGGGGGGCAGCTGCACGGCCAGCTTCAGGTCCAGCCCCGCATTCAGTGACGCTTGTGCCTTCTTGTGCAGCTCGAAGCGCTGGGTGCCCGGCTCGAACTTGCGCTTGGGACGGAAAGTCTTGTCCTTGTTGAACACTTGCTTCAGGAAGGGGTTGGACATGTCGGCCCCCTGCCCGGTCGGCAGGCTCCCCGGCGACGCCTCCGCAGACGGGCCCCGGCGGGACGCTGGTGTTGGGCGGCCACCGAGGGGACGGGAGATCCGCCGCACCCCGGGCCTTCCTGAGACCTGCAACACGGTTGGGGGGGGGGGACCGTCAGCTGGCTCTGGAAACGCCACTCCGGCGCCGGCCTCCAGAGCTGGAAAGCATGATTTCTGTTTCTGCACTGCCTCCAGCCCCTCGCTGCACTGGATGCCCTCCTTTCGCACCTGAAGACATGTGCAAAGACCCCATTCCCGATGGCGGACGTGAATTCTGGGGGGACACTCTCCACCGCAGCGCCCATCTCAGAGGCCTGGACGAGCCTGTCTGGGTCCGGCCTGTCCAACACAGGACCGTGGCGCGTGCCCCGCTTGTTCCCCAGGGATGAGGCCCTGCCGTGAGAGCCCACCTCCCCTGGTCCCTCCTCCAGCCTTCTCTGTGCCCGGCGTCCTCCTCGGTTACATGTGGACAGCGCGGACCCCCCTTCAGAGAGCACGAGGGGATGCGATCGAGTACATGAAGGCGGCGAGCAGACTCATATTGGGAGAGCAGTCACCAGGCTGTGCCCAGGACTGGCCCCATCCCGCACCACCCCGCACACTCCCGGGGGCACGGGCCAGGCTAAGACAGTGGGGGCTAGGATGGGGAAGGCCAGGTGCCCAGTGGAGCCAGCGGGGTGGAGGTCTCGGGAGTTCACCAGGCAGAAGGCGCAGAAGGGGAAGTCTGGGGAGGACCGGGAAGCGGAAGGACCCACGGGCGGCCCCACCCCACCTCGCACACCGCACCCAAGTCGCCATCCCCGTTACAGTCCACACCCACCCACCCTCTCTCTGCTGAAATCGTGGGGTTCATTCCTCTGGCTCGGAACTGGCTGGTCGTCAAGCAGCCTGTCCCTCCAGACCCGGCACGTTGCTGTAGCAAATTACCACACACCTAGGGCTCCTAACAGCCCAACTCCAGAAAGTTCTGTTGGCCCCACATCTGGAATGGGATTCCTGGGAGCTCCTGCCTTTCCTGGCTTCTGGAGGACCCCCCATACTCTCTGGCCTCTGTTTCCCTCATCAGATCTGCTTCTATGGAGACACCCCTCAGCCCCCTAGGACCCAGGGCAGCCCCCGCAGAGTGCCTGGCTCGTTGTCACCAGTGCCGCAGACAGCGGAGCCAAAGGGAGGAGCACAGGCATCCCAGGCCCAGACTCCTGCTGGGCCGAGTGGGTGGACACAGTGTCCCAGGACGACGATGTCGGGCTGCCGACAGGGATGCCTGGCTATTAGCAAACATGCAGTTAGAGCTTCCCCGTGACTCCTGCAGGCGCGGCCCCTGAGAAGACCCCTGAGAGCTGGTGTCCCTCCCGCAGGACCCGCGCTCCTCCACCTGCGAGCGCCCAGACCCTGCAGCCGAAGGCCAGGCTCCCCGAGTTGGCGATGGATGCCAGACGCCGCACATCATGTGCTGATGGCCTAAACCAGTGCTGGGGCCGGGATGCCTGTGTCCCCGTGGCTGCCGGGTGGCCGGAGCAGAGCCAACCTGCAGGCACCTGGAGTGGAGGAGGGGCTGTGGCGCTCACGTGGAGCCTGGAGAGCCGGTCCTCCTGGGGTTAGCGAGGGGTGTGGGGGCCGAATGGGAGGCGGCAGCAGAGGTGGAGCAACCCACCCCCAGAGCTGCCCAACCCGGCCAGCGTGGCCTCGTCCTTGGTGTGAACCCGGGACCCCACTCTCAGGGCTCAGGCGGCGCCTGATGTGCCCCGGTCAGGGGAGAGGACGTGGTAGGAGGAATAAAGGCCGCAAAGACATCCCCGTCCTGGTCTGAAACCTGCAGATGTGTCCCCTCCCGTGGCAGAGGGGACTGTCATGGCCCCGAGGTGGGATTGACGCTGGGTTCCCGGGGGGCCTGGCATCCCCACGAGGTTGTCACGAGAGGGAGGCAGAGGGCAGGGGTCCTGGAGACGGGCAGACCCCGCGCTGCTGGCGGGGAGGATGGAGGGGGACTGCAGGCCAGGAAAGGGCAGGAGCCGGGTCTCCCTGGGGCCCCCAGGGGAACCAGCCCTGACTGCGCCGTTTTGAACTCGCGACCTTCAGAACTGTGAGATGATAGATCCATGTTGCTTTAGGCCATGAAACCTGTGGTCGCTCGCTACAGCAGCCCCAGGCCACGCACGGCGTCCCTGAGTGCTGGCTGGGGTAACTGCTGAGGACGCTGGCCAGGCCCTGGTCGCACAGGGGCTCTGGGGCTCCCTTTCCCTGCACTGACCGGCAAAGCCCGACCATCTTGTGGGCCCAGCTGTGCAGCGCGGGCGCCGGAAGGTCTGCTCGAGG
The DNA here is from genome assembly GCA_004024605.1 of Pteronura brasiliensis. Lineage (NCBI taxonomy): Eukaryota > Metazoa > Chordata > Mammalia > Carnivora > Mustelidae > Pteronura > Pteronura brasiliensis. The sequence continues at coordinate 47,462 of PJEN01000219.1, forward strand.
CAGGATAAACTGTGTGGAACACCGGAGGGGAGCATCCGGGACGGAAGAGCTGGCCACGGACGACGGGGCCAGGGGGACGAGAGAAACCCCAGTGGAAGGGGGAGGGAATCACTGCTCCCCATGAGAATGGCCATCACCACAAAGGACAATCACGGTGTCAGTGAGGACACGCAGAAACGGGACTCCTCATGCATGGCCGCTGCTGCAGCAAGAGCCCGGCAGTTAGACAGAGCCACCTCCCAGGTCCACGCCCAAGACAAGGGACAACAAACGTCCACAAGGAAACATCACGTGCAAATGTGTGTTCTGGGCAGCACGATCTGGGATAATCATCAAAAGGGTGGAAACAACCCAAACGTCCATCAACAGGTGATCACGTGATCAAGCTGTGTCTGTTGCAAGGGAACGTCCCCGGGCGTGGACAGGAGTGAGGCGCCCCCATGTGCGGCCCCAGGGACAGACCCCGAGCCCACGATACACAGGGAGGGACCCAGACACAGGAGGCCACACGGGGTGTGAGTCCACGCAGGTGACACATCCAGACCAGGCCCCTCCACGAACGGGAAGGGGCTTGTGTGGGGTGTCGGGCGGCCGTGGAAGTGACCAGCGGTGGCGGCTGTGCATGGCCACGATGAACTGAAAACACGAAGCCACGTGCTGCTGGCGAGCGGGGGGCTCAGCCCGTGGACCGTCTCTAACAGCCCTGACTCCCTGGTGGGGAAAGAGGCCCGAGGGGATCCTGGCCCGGCCCCCGACAGAACTGGTCAGCAGCCCCGCGGCCACAACGCAGCCACTCCGGAGCTGCTCACGGAGCAGAGGCGCAGGCGACGGTCCCCGTCCAAGGAAACGACCTCTGGCAGCTGCTCCAAGGCCAGCCCTGCTCTGAAGCGGGAGGGAGCAGGCCATCGACTCAGCATAAGGGCTTCCCCTCGCTCCCCACACCAGCTCTGGCCATCCCACCCTTTCCTGCCGCTGTGCTGACTCCCGACTGGGCACATCCTGGTCACTGAGGACAGGGTGGCCACCTGGACAAAAGGGAAAATGGGCCCAGATTAGATCAGCACCCTGGGCCCTGCTAACATTGGGGTATCCCGGGCACTGAGCAGCACCCCCAGTTAGGAGGACCCCAGGTGTCCCCAGACACTGCCCAGTGTCCCTTGGGGGAGGGTCACCTGGCCGAGAGCCTGCATTAGAGGACAGTGACTCCCTGCTACCTGGTTAACCAGTAGTCAGGACGCCTGGACAGGGAGGAACCAGAGCTCAAACCCCGGGCTGTGGGGGTGAAGCCACCATCCGTCCCGCCAGGCCATGTGCCTCCATGGCAAACCACCTGCCCATTATTCAGGCGTCCATCGGTCTCACCCCAAGGCCAGGGCACCCCCGGGACCGGGGCTGTTCCCCTACCACAGCTCTGCTCACAACCCATGTGTGCTTTCCAGGCCCCAGGCCCAGGCAGCAGACGCTCCTGGTCTTGGGAGGCGGGCACAGCCTCGGGCACCCAGGACCTGGATGGAGGGAGGTGGCGCCCCAGAGCACGCAGCCCCACTCGCCCACCTGTAGCCCAGGCCTCTCTACACCGTGGGCGGGTGCACTGGACAGGCCGGCAGGGACCCCCAGGGCCTCACCCGAGACTGCTGATGCCCAAGCAGCCTGCCTCCCTGTCCTGCTGGCTGATCGCACACCTGGCCACTCTCGGGCCACCCGGGGCACAGGTCAAGGGGCAGTGATCCCCTGCAGGCCAACTGGAGGAGCGAGTCACCTGCTCCCGCCGCCCAAGAGTAGGGCCCCCTGCTTCCTCATTCACAGCCGCGCTTCAACCCGCAAACTCCCTTCTGCTTGAGAATGCTGGGAGTGGGCTGCGTCTCCGCCCGGCCGGACTGGGGCCACTGTGGCTCCTGCTGGGCCTAGCCTGACTTCCGGGCCTCTCGTGCACCCTGCAGCTCAGCTATACACAGACAGCAGTCCCAGGACAAGGGAAAGGCACCCCGCCAGCACCCCACTGTTGCCTCTTGGGGCCTCTGGGGGTGGCTCCGGGAGCTTAGCTTGCGAGCATGTCGCTGGGGACCCGTGACCCGCACAGATGGCAGAGGGCCATGCGAGATGGCGCGGGGCCTCAGGGACACGACAGGGTCTGTCCGCGTGCCTCCAGGCCTGGGACCAGACACACACCAGGCCGGTTCTGGAAGATGGGGGGGCGGGCAGCTCTCAGGGCTCCTGCCTGATCTCGGTGTCCTCTCAGAATGGGTGAGGAATTTTTTAAGTGGAAGCAATGATTTTCTAAAAAACTTCCCTGATGGGAAGAATTCCCCTCCGAAACAAAGGACTTTCCATGGGAAACACAGGCGCCCTGTGGCCGAGGGGTGGCCGGCCACCCCTCGGCCACCTCAATGTGCCTTTGCCTTGAGAAGTGCTGCAGGGGGCGACCCCCCATTGCCACCCACAGCCCAGGTTACCGGCTCTTCCCAGACACCTCCGAGGACAGCGCGGGGGAAGGTGGGACAGGTTTCTTTGGGTTCAACGCTAAGGGCTCCACAGGTGGCCCAGGATCTTCCCTCAAAGGAGACATGGGCAGTACTCAGAAACCTCCAGACTGATGAAGGTAAGCCGACAAAACTCCCCACCCCCACCCCACACCCTCCTCCCCCTCTTTTCTTCTGAAAACCAAAAACACAGTTCCTCCAAGCAGCTGCCTTGCATGACCCTGCCGGGGAGAAGCAGCGGCCCCTGCCACTTCCTTCCGGTGCCTCTGTGTCCTGCTTGGGCGGCAGCCACGTCCCCACTGCAGGGACACCGCTGGAGCAGGGCAGGGGCCTAGACCGGCAGGCCACAACCGCCAAGGTCAGCCCCGTGTGTCCTCAATCAGCGTGCCGACCCTGGCTCCCGGCCGGGCACCCAAGGGTTTGGCTGGAAGATGCTCGAAGCCCGGGATCGGTCCTATCCAAGAAGACCGCACCCCAGAGCTGTCTTCCACAATCCGAATGTTGATTTTTTAAAAACCAGCAGTTTCCTGGGCGGGAAGCTGCCCACCTCCCTGCAGGACCCCCAGGATGGTGGCTCCAGCCCCTCCCCCCACCCCCACAGGGCATGGCATTCTACCCGCATTTGGCCCTCCTGTCTTTGCTTCTGGGGTGAAGTTCCCCAATTTGTTTTGTAGGAAGGCAGGAAGTGGTTTGCTGAGACCACAGTGGGCCAGGTGCTACCACGGGGTTCTGCGTACTCAGTCCGCCCAACAATCCTTCTATAGTCAACTGTGATGTAAATCATGTGCAGCAAATAACTTTTAAAGTATACAATTCAGTGGTTTGTAGTACAATCAGAAAGGAGTGCAACCATCACAATTCTAGAACATTCTCAGCACCTCAAAAGAAACCCTGTGCCCAGCCACAGTCACTCCGCATCAGTCCGTTATGGGTCGAATCCTGTCCCCTAAAACACGCCCAGCACCTGTGAATGGGATCTTCTCTGGAAATAAGGTCTTTGCAGATATAAAGATGAGGTCACGCTGGGCAGGGGAGCCCCAAGCCCAATGACAAGGGTCTTTAGAAGAACAAGGAAATCCAGACGCAGACACACGAGAAGTGGGCCATGGGACCAGGGCGGCAGAGAGGGGGCACAAGTCTACAAGCCGAAGGACACCTCGGATTGCCTGCAACACCCAGAAGCTAGGAGAGGCAGGAAGGGTGTCAGAGTCAGAACAGTCACAAATAGAAGGGGGGCCTGGATGTGAACCCAGGTGTCCTGAGCCTCCCACCTGTGCTGCCCCAGGTAGGAGGGGACGCTGGGCACACAAGGGCCTGCTCGGCCCCTGCCCCTCCCCCTGCGCCTTCCCCACCCGGAGATAAATGCTGAAATACTGTTTGGCCCCTATCCCCTGGGGCAGAGAAAGCAGAGCGTGAAAGCCAGCCCAAGGCCTGCTGGTTGGCCTGGGGGCTGCCTCGCCTCTCCCTGGGTCTGCCCTTTCCACTGAAGCTATTTGAATCTCGAAATTCTAGGAGATCAGGAACCGGGCTTTCCTGCTGGGGCACGTCTGAAACTTCCCTGAGGAAAAGCCCAAGGTCTGAGCCAGCTGCTCGAGGAGTCTGGGTTCAAGCTCCATTTTGCCACGTGCTGGACAAGGCAGACCCGCTCCTGGGCCCGGGCTCGCTAGGAACTTGGCGCCGAGCGCTCGTGGCTCAGCAGTGCCCGTGCAGATGGACAAGCCCGCGAAGGGCTTAGCAAACAGCTCAGGAACTGAACTAGCATTTCTGAGAACTCCCCGAGGAGGGCAAAGAACCACCGCCGCTCCTGCTGAGAGCGCGAGGCGCACTCGGAACTCCCTCCTGGGCTACTGGGGACGCCTGGGCACAGACTCCGGGCCGTCAGCCTCCTGGATGGAGACGGGGACGTGCTCTGCCTTCAGGGAGGTTCAGACAAGAACTCCACAGCCCCGCAGAGAACGGAGGAAGCTCAGTGGTGCGTCCCTGAGCCACAGCAGCCGGGCTGCGTGCGGCGCTGACCGGGAGGCCCCGTGTCACCTTCCGCCTGTGTTTATCATGTCGCGGTGGTGGTCCGCCACCGGTCGCAAACATCGGGCTCTGGCGGAGGCTGGTCATGGGGGAGGCCGTGCAGTTATGGAGAGAGGGAGCCTGGGGGAGCTCCACCTTCTACTCTGGCTTGGAACCTGAAACTGCTCTTTAAAAATAAGCCCGATTTAGGGTACGTGGGTGGCTCAGTGGGTAAAGCCTCTGCCTTCGGCTCAGGTCATGGTCTCGGGGTCCTGGGATTGAGCCCCATGTCGGGCTCTCTACTCAGCGGGGAGCCTGCTTCTCTCTCTCTCTCTCTGCCTGCCTCTCTGCCTACTTGTGATCTCTCTCTCTCTGCATCAAATAAATAAATAATCTTTAAAAAATAAGCCCGATTTAAACAAAATTATAACCAACACTCACCCACTCACGCACACCCAGCACCTGGTTACCAGCTTGCGCCACTAGCCCGGTTCAAGAACTCACGCCCGCCACGGAGAGCAGTGAGTTCGGTGGAAGCAGGAGCCGGATGGGCGTTTGCGGAAGGAACGTCACAGAGAACGCTAGGACGGTGACATGAGCTGTCGGCAGAATCTCGCACTGTCCGGAAGCCTTGCTAAAAAGTGGAAAAGTGAAGTCACTACTGACGCCGCATCATATTTTACCCAGGAATGCCAGAATACCATTTCCACACCTAGCAGGTGCAGCAAATCTTACGGTCGTCTTATCGTTTTTTCTTTTTTTTTGGCAAACATGCTGTGTCTGGGACTCAGCGAGTATGCGGCACCCGGCACCCACCCCTCGGCTGAGACTCTGCAGGGGTGAGGGAGACGGGAAGCCACGTGGGCAGATGGCCCGGAGCAGGGTGTTGCGGGAGGTGCGTGCCTGCAGGGGGAGTGGGGGGGCAGGCCGGACGTCCACTTGCTCTTGTTCTCATCCACGGTCAGTAGACGGCTCAGTGGCTTCTGAGAACGGACCCAACAGGTGGCCGCAGACACCCGGGGACACTCTGGGCGGAGGACTTCAGGGGAGGCCGCAGTGCGCTGCCCTAGCGTGGGCCGGGGTTGTGGCCCTTCCTATCACTCCGGGCTGAGCCTGTAACGGGGGCTAGGAAGAGCCCAGACTGTCCTGCGGTAGAGCAGGAGGGAAGCCGCGGGGCACCTGTCCCAGAACCGAGTGCAAAGCCGGAGAGCAAAGCGTCAGGCCGCTCCCGCTCCCACTCCGGCATCCTCCCCTCCGGAGGGATCCCCCGTCCCACCGCCCGCGGTCGCCGCCCCCATCCGGCCTCCCCGCCGCCCGCGTCCGCCCCTTCCGAGGGACCCGGCCTCCCCGCCGCCCGCGTCCGTCCCTCAGGGGACCCACCTGTAGGCTCACGTCCAACCGGCCGGGCGGCGCTCGCGGCTGCCCGGCGTCCAGCGTCCGCCGCCCCGTCGCCTCCCCCGCCCCGGAGCCACAGAGCGCAGCGCCCGCCCCGCCACCCCGCCCAGACAGATGTACTTCCGCTACCGGCCTGGGCCTCCCCGGAAGCGGAGCCGAAGTGGGGGCGCGGTCTAGAACAAGGCGGGTGCTCCCCGCCGCCGCGCTCTGTTGCCTGGCAACCGGAAAGGGGCCGGGACGACATTGGCTGGTGCTGGGAACGCGGAGCGGGTCCTCCCGCCGGGACCAGCCCGGAAGGAGGAGCTTGCGCGTGTCCTGGGCGCATGCGTGGGGCGCGACCGACCCCTCCCCTCGGAGGGGCGATCTGGGCGGGGCCCGGAGGCGGGGCCGGCAGTTGTCCGTTGCGGGGCGGGGCCGGCGCCGGGGGCGTGGCGCGGGAGGCGCCGTTGGTTGGCGGGCTGCGGGCGGGGGCGGGCCATGGCCCTGCTACTGTGCCTGGGCCTGACTGCGGCGCTGGCCCGCGGCTGCCTGCACTGCCACAGCAACTTCTCGGAGAAGTTCTCCTTCTACCGCCATCACGTGAACCTCAAGTCCTGGTGGGTGGGCGACATCCCCGTGTCGGGCTCGCTGCTCACCGACTGGGGTCAGGACACGATGAAGGAGTTGCACCTGGCCATCCCCGCGGAGATCAGTGAGTGCGCGCAGGGGAGGCGGCGCCCGCCTGGGTGCGTCCCCGGCCCCGCCAGACCCCGGGCCCCACCAGACCTCGGCCCCGCCTGACCCCCGGCCCCGCCTGACCCCCAGCGCTGCCGGACACCGGGCCCGGGCCGCTCACCTGCCGCCCCCTCCCGCCCGCAGCCCGGGAGAAGCTGAACCAGGTGGCGAACGCCGTGTACCTGAAGATGGATCAGCTGTACCAGGGGAAGATGTATTTCCCGGGTGAGCGGGCAGCCGCCACGCGCGGGAAACGGACACGGGCCCCTCCGCCCCCTGCCCGAGCCTCACCTCTCTCTTGCCCACGCCCATCAGGGTATTTCCCCAATGAGCTGCGAGCCATCTTCCGAGAGCAGGTGCACCTCATCCAGAATGCCATCATCGAAAGTGAGCAAATGGAGAGCCCGGGCGGGTGGGGGAGGGTCCCGGGAGCAGCTCGGAAGTCCCCGGAGGTCAGGCGCGGGGTTGGCAGGGTGCATTCCGCACAGAACACCAAGAGGACAGAAGGGCAGCTCCCCAAGGCAGGGCCCCTTCCAGCGACTGGGCCGCGGCACTGGGTAACCCCCACCCGCCCTTCCCTGCCACCCGCTCCTGCGGGTCCCTGGAGGCATGCTGCCCTCCACCAGCCATTTGGGCCCCCACCTGAGCGCCACCCTGGGGGAGCCTTGGGCGGGGCAGGAAACAGGCAGGTTGGTGCTCTTGTGCCCACACAGGCCGCATTGACTGTCAGCGTCACTGTGGTGAGTGAGGCCCGGTGCAGCCCGCGGGCCCGGCCGGGAAGGCTCCCCAGGAGGCCGAGGCGGGGAGCCCGCGGCTGCCTCCTGTGTGTTGCAGGCATCTTCCAGTACCAGACCATCTCCTGCACGAACTGCACCGACTCGCACGTCATCTGCTTTGGCTACAACTGCGAGTAGGGCACAGCCACGGGGCGAGGGGAGGTCCTGGCCTGGGGAGGGCGGGGCTCCGGACCCAGGGCCTCCCCATCTCCCCGCCCCGTGTGCCCGCAGGTCATCGGTACAGTGGGAAACAGCCGTGCAGGGCCTCCTCCTATACATGTGAGTTGAGGTGGCTGGGCTCCGGGAGGGCAGCCCCACCTCAGCCCTTCCAACCCGAGTCCAATCCCGCTGTCGTTGTAGAAACAAGTGGCACAAGTACGTGAGTTTTATCAGAGGCAGGGAGTGTGCTTTAAGCCCTCATGGGTGAGTATGAGCTGCGGCGGCCACAGGAGGCGGCACCTGGCCCCCGGGCTCCGGACCCCAGCCCTTCCTTCCGTGAGCGCCTCTGGGCTCTGCTGGCGCCAGACAGTGGTCAGAGCTGGGGAGGGCCCCCAAGGCTGGATTTGCCCCAGTGCAGGGACCTGGGGGCCACCAGCCCTAAAGCTTGGGGCTAAGAGAGACTCTGTCGTGTCTTTCAGAGAGGACACAAACACAAGGTAAGCCACCCCTCACCCCCAATCCCTGCCCTGTCCTCTCCAAAGCCCCGGCCAGGCCTTCTGAAAGGGAGGTGGGGACAGACCGGGAGGGGTTGGATAGGGCAGACACAGCCGGCCGGGATCCCTGGCACCTGGGATAAGCCAGATGTCACCTCTGCAACCACACCCAAGCGATCACTTCATGAATAAACAGCAACTGTCCTCCTCCCCTGGACGCACAGAACCACTCCGGCCTTGTGAGTGGCTCAGAGGCAGGCTGTGAGGACCCGGGCGGGGGTCTCTGGGTTGGTGGGCTCCGTAAGCCAGAGATCAAAACCCAATGGCTAATTTGCCCAAGCCCCACCCCACCCGTTTTTTGCGGCCTGTTGTGGGAGTGCCGGGCAGGACACTGGGCTTTGAAGGTCTTGTCTTCGCCGTCACACACCCCGGGGCCCCAGCAAAGACCCTGGCAGGGGCGAGGCGGTGGAACAGGGACGGAGGGCTGAGGGCACTCATGTCTCTCCAACAGTCTGATATCACCGAGCTTCACGTGTCTTGAGCCCCCACACCTGGCCAACCTGACTCTAGAAAACGCTTCCGAGTGCCTGACACAGCACTGACGAGCACCGGGTTCACCAGACCGGCCCCAGCCTGGAGGCGGAGCCAGGACTCAGCTGGACTGTCCCAGCTTGACCCCCTGGAGCAGGCTGCTGCCGCCTTCCTCCTCTCCCGGCCGAGCCCGGGGCCTCCGGGAGGGGTGTGTGGCTTTGTCGGGAAGCGGTCCCTGAGCTATTAGATGCAACGATTAAACGTCCCTGACATTTCTCATCACGGAGCAGTCCTTCTCGGGGCAATAGGGGTCAACCCATCCTGGTCACACGCACGGGGACGGGACTGTGGGCAGAGGGGCGTCCACGCCCGTTCCGGTGCAATCCGTCTGAACGCTGCTGGGCTGGCTGGGATGGAAACAAACTTGTGGGGCAGGTGCCCTGAGGACTCAGAGACCAGTTTGGTGAAAACTGTGGCCAGCTCGGGCGCCTCTCAGGGCTCACGCCACGTTGGGCCAAACCTGAGCCACAGGAGCACGGAACGGTCCTGCTGCGTCTCTTCCTTCTGCAAACCCTCCACGGGGCTTACGAGGGGCCCCAAGCACTTGATCTGCGCAGCGGGCAAGCAGGGGACCCGGGGACCAGAGTCCTGCCTGGAGGCGGCCTTGTGCCTGGAAGTACTGCTGGCAGCGGTCCATCCGCATCAGGACAAGCGCAGGGGGCAGGTGGGGAGTGACATGCTGGTGGGCTGTGGAGAGCGGCGGGCTCACGGGTGAGCACCCTCCCAGGGGATGGGTGTGGGGGGTGTGGGCTGGTGGCCCGGCCAGAACTGCCCTCGCTGCGTCAACGTGGGGTCTGTCGCCTCGGTGCTTCCCAGGCCGCAGCAAGGGAGGTGAGGGGCCGGCAAGGGGTCTGGCACAGTACAGGACACGTGACTTTGTCCACTGAGAAGAGCGAGAACGCCTCGTGGCTGGTGCTTCTGGACGTATTATCAAGCGGGGACACTGGTGGCCGGTGGGTCTGCCCATCCGTGCTCAGGCTCTGTGCTCTCCTGCCCGCGATTTCAAGCTCGAGCTGATCTGGCTTCCCGTCCGCTGACCCCGCCTTACTGGTCTTGAACTGATCCTGTCTGCGCGGTGCAAGGCCAGTGGGCGTGCGGCAGGTCACACCAACACGGGGGGGACCTGCCTCACAGCAGCTGTCCTGCCGCTTACCCACGCGCCGCTCGCTAGCGAGGTGCCCCGAAGGGCGGGCACGTCCACCGGGCATCGCCGGTGCGGCTCCTGGAGCCCACGGGTCAGGCGGCTCCTTGCCACACCGCCCAAGCTTGGGGTGTACGGCGATGACACAACCTCCATCATGAGGGGACGAGCGCATGGGCAGGATGGGCCCCCGGCAGCTCGAGGACTGTCCAGAGCCCCCGGGTGTGAGGCGGTCCCCTTGAGACCTCCAGGCACGCGCGGACACGGGCAGGACATCCAACAGATAAGCGTCTGTTTCACAAGTTTATTGGATCATCTTGACACAAAATCATTACAGCAGCGTGATACGTCTCTCTCCTCTACCTGGGAATGTCGACAGCAAATCGATCCTTACATGACATGTCGCACAGTGCTGACGTTCTAGCGCCACGGCACAGGATTCCGGAAGAGGTTACTCTACATGCTAAAGTGACCGTGGGCATCAGGAGGAAGCTACGTCAGCAAGGACTGTCCACCCCCCAACCCCGCCCCGAGGCAGCGTGCCTCACAGGTGGGGGTCTCCGTGCCTTGCTCTGTGGGCTATGGTCCAGGGCCGGGCCACCCCAGGAGTCCACCTTCCTGGCAGCGGCGGGCACCCTGTGGAGCGTTCAGTGATGGGAAGGACCTGGAATCCCCAACGGCCCCACCACTCGCCAAACACTGCCAACGGACACACAGCTCAGTACAGGGGACACCGTGAACCAGCAGGGTCTGGGTCCTGCGCCACTGGGGCTTCTGACCAGACGCCCACCGCAGGTGGCAGCCCCCTGGTCCGACACACGAACACATGGTGGGACGCAAAGAACACGACGGACAGCAGCCTACACGACCCTCTGGCCAGCGGGTGTCTTGACCCACGGCTGGGAGGGCGAGGAGTGTCTCTGCAGTGCGCAGGTGCAGGGCACCTGGGGGACTCGTGGGACTCGGATGGCCTCCCAGGAGCAGGATATACCACTGGGCGCCGTCCACGGCGCACCTGCAGCCCGGACGGCAGTTCCATCCACTACCCGGGCGGCCTCGCTACCACAGGCCCTGACTGAGAGGGGTGGCCTCGGCGCTTCTCCTCAAAGAGTGCAAAGAGTCAAAGTAAAAACGCCGACAGGATACATCAACGCGACGCGTCACCTCGCCCGGCCAACAAGGGCGCCCCGTCCCGGTGAGGCCGCGGCGGCTCAGCACTGGGCCAGCGTGGCTTTCATCTCCTCCAGCAAGCTGCCCAGCAGCGCCGCGTCGCTGCACTTCCCGTCGACGGAAACGGACTTCTCCCCCTGCAAATGGGAAAACCACCACAGAATTTTGAAATATGACATGAAAAACACGACGGTATGTTCGTCCTTTTGCTTTTTCAGTGCCTCGCTCAGTGTTCTGAGAACCCAAACGAGGCCGGGGCCCCGGGGGGCATGCAGACTCTACCCTGCGTGAGGGAGGAGCCCGGCTGAGGCCTAGGGCAGCCCGGGGTGGACTGAGGACCGAAACCGGCATCGGAGAAATCTGATCTGGTGCCATGCAGGGCTGGGCAGCGCGGGGCCATCAGCAAACCCCACACCCTTGCCGGGGGCCTTGGGAGGAGCATCCAGAACCTCAAAGATCCTGAAAGGCCGGTGGGGAAAGCAACCAGCAAAGCTGTCCACGAGGCGCCAGCCTGGTTCCCCAGCGCGGACGATGCACGGACGTCGCCCTCCAGTGTGCACATCCCGCGGGACTGCGGCCGGGCCACCCTGGCAAGCAGGCCGGGGGCGGGCAGACAGACATGCGCTGGAGCCAGAGCCCCCCCAGCTGCAGCCTGTGCTCACACCTGCCCGGCATGAGCACGGGCCCGAATCATGCCGCATCCGAAGACCCGGAACCCCAGCTCAGCCCAGTGGAAAGAGCGCAAGTGGCCAGGTCAGGACGAGGCAGCCGTGGGACCGTCCGCGGCAGGCCCATGAGCAGCCCCCAACGTCATCGAGACAAACAAGAAAACAGAACATCTCAGCAGGAAGAAGGCAAGATCTCAAGAACCTCCCACCCCACGTGGAAATTCTAGATCCAAACACACAAACTGCAACACTACAAACGGGCTGGGCAGGCCCAATGGCACGACGGCTACGACAGAGAAGAGAATCGCGCAGCACGGGCGGCAGGACAGCCCTGCCGGGACAGACAGAGGGTGCGCGTGAGCAGGGATGGGAACACACGACCCAGATGCCTGCCACTGGGACCCCACAGGGATAGCATGAAGGACGCAGTGCCGAGAAAGAATTAAAAAAAAAAAAAAAAAAACTATTTCAGAGAGAGAGAGAGAGAGAGCAAGCAAGCATGTGTGCACGAGTGCGAGAATCTTCAAGGTGAATCAATCACTCCCCCGCGAGGGCAGAGCCCGAGGTGGGGCTCGATCTCATGACCCCGAGACCATGACCTGAGCCCAAACCATGAGTCAGAAGCTCAAATGACTGAGCCTCCCCGAGAAAAGACTTAATTAGGTAATAGCTGAAAACTTCCCAGACTTTGCAAAAGGTGTGAAAATGCAAACAAAAAAGTGAGCAGACTCCCAGCAGCTAGAGAGCCGGGCAGGGGTCACTGCCGGGCGCGCCGCACACGCAGAGAAGCCCGCAGGGCAGCGGGACCCCACGTCCTCCCACTAGGATGGGGCGAGGGCCGGGGAGCTTGCAGTACCTGGCTGCAAAAGCAAGTGGCGTGACTCTATACTTTTTTGGGGGAAGGTTTTATTTTTAAGTCATCTCTACTACTGCAGAACTCGAACTCGTGACCCTGAGATCAAGCGTTAGGTGCCCCCGACTCAGCCAGCCATGCGCCCTGGCAGCAGCGTGAACTGAAAGCACCGAGAGGTGTCAGCAACGCTAGTCCTGGGGAAGGACCTGCGGCCCACGGACGGCCAGGGCGTGCTGGGGGACCGCGGAGACCGCTGGGCTGGCCAGCGCTAAGCCCGGACACAGGATCGGGAGGGCAGAGCAGAACCGGGAGGTGCAGACAGGGAAGAAGGCAGGAGACTCGAGCACGGGCTACGTGGCTGCCGTGGACGGCGCATGTGAGCACTCCTTCCAGTGAGACAGACACAGGTCCACACTGATCACAAGACAGCAAAGGGGTTTTCTGTCTGACATCAAACAGAACCCCGGACGGCCGAGTAAATCCCGTGACATGGAGGCAGGCGTCTGTGGGTCAGGACGCCGCGACTCTCCCGTCAACGCACCAGCCGGCACACACAGAGCAAGTCCTGACAGCACGAGGCAGGAGAAGCTGTGCTACTCACTCCGGCATCCACGGAGCTGGCGACACCGCTGCAGGGGGCCTGGACGGGGCGGTGCACTTGGCGGGCACAGCACTCGCCACCTCCACGCACCCACGGAATGCCACCCGCCACAAACGACCACGCCCGCAGCCAGAACACAAACCTCAACACTTCCCGAGGCCCCAGACCGAAGCCGTGCGCCCTCCAACCGAAGCGGCCCCGAATCAGCAGTAGAAAACCACCCAAACACACCACGCTGTGTGGGAACAGACGTCAGAAAATGTTGGGAACTGTACCGAAATATGAAAATGGAACACATAAAGATTTGCGGGGATCGGCTGAAGAGCTGCTTTGAGGGAAAGATACAGGATCAAACCCTAATGTACCAATGTATAAGAGAGCAAAATAAACTAAAAGTGGGCAGGAAGAAAAAGAACAGAACTCCACAAAATTTACTTATTGCTTAAAAAACAGCAAAGTTTCTAAAAAAGGTAGTTTTGTTTTATTTGGAAGTAGGTTCCACACCCAGCATGGAGCCCAAGGTGGGACTTGAATGTATGACACCAAGATCAAGACCTGAGCTGAGATCAAGAGACGAACTCTGAAATGACAGCCACCCAGGCACCCCTGAAAAGGTCATTAAAAAAAAAAACAAAAACAAAAAAACAAAACCAACGACAGAACTGATAAGCCTCCCCCCAGAATGGCCAAAAAAGGTGAGGAAGCACACACTGCCAAGGTCAGGAACGAGGGAAGGCACTGCCCTGGACCCCTTGGACACAAAGCAGAGAACTGCCAGAGACTCCTTCGGCGCGGCCGAGGCCGGCAGCTCAGGTGAAAGACACACGCCCCCGGGGCTCGCCCAAGAGGGAGCAGGTAAATGGAGGCCCGGCACGAGTCGGAGCCTGAGAACGGGCAGACGGAAGCCTGGAGCAGCCCCCGCCCAGCTGGCTTTCCCGCTGAATCCCAGGGAAGGGGCGAGAAGTACGGGACCTCCGCACGGTCTCTCCCAAGAGATGCAGGAGAGGGCGCCCTTCCCAGCTCCCACGAGGAGATGGGACGGTGCCCCGAATGCAGGCTCCTGGGCCCCCAGCAACACGCTGGGACCCAAGGGGCCTCTGCACGGGCCGGGGCTCACCTTCTTCACCAGGAGGCAGACGTGGTGGCCCTGGATGGAGCGGCTGTACATGGAGGCACAGGAGTCCACTCTCTCCACCACTGCAACAGGGGGTGCAGGGTGAGGCCGGAGCCGGCCCCCAGGGAGCAGAGGCACCGCCACCCCAGCCTCAGAAGCCACGTCCCATCTCTTACCAGAAAAATGGTGATGAAAACAGATTTTTGCCAGAAGATTCTGGAAGGACATACTAATGCCATCGACTTTGATTGAGCTCATGCTCAGGTCCCCAGACTCCAACAACTTGGCAAAGGCATCACTGTGGGAAGGACACAAGACAGAGGCTGATGACAGGCAGGCTGCCCAGCCCCCTCTGGTGGTCCCTTCCTTTGTGGGGAGGGGCGCACCTGTAGCAGGGTGTTGTGACCAAGTACGAGGTGCAGCTGAAATGCAGCTGGAAGTCCAGCTTCTCATGGGTTGAGCCGTCGTCGTTCTGCGGGAGCAGGTTCACAGAATGAGCGGGGCGCGGGGCACCATCCCACAGGCTCCCGACACTGCCTCGAGCCCTGCTACCTTGGCGATGAAGGACAAGGTCCCCTTGAGTTTCTGGGCTGTGACGATGCTCCGGACGGTGAACACAAACTGGGCCTCGTTGGAGACGCCTGGGGAGGGGGAAGGCGCAGGCCCGAGAGCGGCATGGGGCGGCGTCCAGCTGCCGTCCCACACCCTGGCAGGTGGCAGGAACGTGACCCCACCCAGGGCCTGTTCTTGGCGCTGCCCACCCTGGTCAGAAAACTGAGCTCAGCCCCCGAGGGACAGCAGGTGACAAGGGTGGGGGGTCCCCAGGACCAAGTGGAGTCGTGCCAGCAGGAGTCCCCGGCCTCCCCCCAGCCCCGGTGTCCTGCCGGCGGCCTGCACACCTGGGGGCAACTGGAAAGGAACGGGGACCCCGTCGTGGACGGAGGAGCCCTCGGGCCGGGCCAGTTTGGTGTTGAGCGAGTCCAGCACGCTGAGCTCCATGTTCTTCAGGAAGCTGCTGCTCTGATTCTCCAGGACGACGGACACAGTGACCTGGCTGTCCTTCTGCAGGCTGCCCTGGATGTCGTATGTCTGCGGGGCAAGGTCAGGGTCAGCCTGTGCCCCCCAGGCCCCCTACCGGGCCTGCATGAGGGGCCTGAGGAGTGCCAGCCACATTTGCTGGGCAAACGCAGATCACCTCCTAGAAGCAAAACTCCCCAAACCCCCAAACAAGAAACAGGGCTCTGTCACGGCCTGCAGTTCAAGCCGCTCTCCCCCTTCCTCTGCCGGCTGCTGCCCATCACGCCAGCCCTCGGGCCCACCCACCGAAAGTACCCTGTGCGCCTCCCCCCACCGGAAAGGCTCCAGTGCAGGAGGCTCTAGGAGCAGGAGTTCTGGGACAGAGACACTCGCAGCCCCCGCTATCCCCAAAACCCCACTGCCTCCTCCACACACCCAGAGAAAGGACCCTAGTCTGCCCCAGCCCCCGGTGCTCTGAGTTACCCACACTGCTCACCATTTTGATGTAGGAATTTTCAGCCAGGAGGCAGTAGCTGGACATGGGCTGGAAACAAAAGAAAACACAGCTTTGGCCAGACAGAACTTGCAGGTGGCAGCCGCCCACAGAACGGGGCCTGTCATGACCTGCGCCAAGGGCCAATGACTCTAGATGGGAAACGCTGGGACCGTGAGAACGGGGCGGGGGGGGGCAAGGAGACCCCCGACCCCGGGGCCTGGACAACATGTGCCCGTACCTCAGGGACTCCTGCCACATGACAGCACTGCCTGATGCCCAGAGCCCCCGGGGCTCACCCACCCGTGCCCACCGAGGCCCTGCTGCCCGCGGCTCCTAGCCTCGGCCCGGCTGCGGGGCGCCCCGGGCCCACGCGAGGCGAGCGCAGTACCCCTCACCGGGAGAGGGTCCTCGTCTAGAGCGCCATTCTCCACGGGCTCTGCCGCCCCGTTGCTGGCAGGCTTTTTCTTCTTGGGTTTCTTCTTGTCTTTTGATCTCTCCTCCTTCTCCTTCTTGTGCTTCTTCTTCTTATGCTTAGAAGGTTTCTGGAACAAAACACGATCAGGGTCAACTCCCAGACTTCTCTGGCCACTGGCGCCCACAGCAAGGAACGGCCCAGGCCGCGGGGGCCCAGGAGGCTGCAGGCACAGCTGGCGACACCCCCCGTGTGGCATGTGGCTTGAGATGCAGGACCCGTGAGCCAAGCTCAGGAGCGCTTGTGGCATAGCCGACGGAGCGGCCAGCCCGTGGCACAGCGGACAGAGTGGCAAGCCCCAGGCCCATGGGATGGAGGTGAGGACACGAAGGCCCACCGCTCAGTGGAACAGTCACTGGCCACAGGCACAACCCACAGGGAGACCAATAAAAACCCAGATGCCAGCTCCCCACTGCACCCGAGCTGACGAGAACACACGTCCTTGAAGACACCCGCCCACCCACATTCACAGGAGACGACCCGCAACAACCGAAAGGTAGAAACTCCAGTGGGAGAGTGAAGACACAAATCATGTCCGCCACACGCAGAAGCGTCCCTCGGCCATGGACAGGGGCCAGGTGCTCCGACACGCTGCCCCGGGGACGGACCCCGAGCCCACGACGCTCTGGGAGGGAACCAGACACAGTCCACACGGGGCGAGTCCTCCACCCGTCCCCTCCACGGACGGGAATGGGGCTCATGGGGCCGGGGAGGATGGGGGGTGATGGCTTATGGGGGCAGGGTTGCTTCAGGGGGGACAGAACATTCTGGAACTAGAGAGAATGGCACAACCTTGTGGACGCACTGAATGCCACTGAACCAGACGCCTTTAAGAAACGACCTTTACCACGTACAAGTGACCGCAAAATTGTGACAAGAGAAGCCCAAAGCACACCAACCGGACCCCGCCCCGGCCCCACGGGATTCAGCAACCGGCCCGAGTCCGCAGCACGGCCACGCAGCCCGCTCCCTGACAGCCGAGACGGGCACCACTCCCACCTTCTCGGGGTCCCGCTCGTCGTCGTCGTCCTCATCACCCAGCTCCTCTCTCCTGGCCTCCTCACCCTCTTCCTGAGTGGCAGCAATGACGGCGTTCGCCCCGGGCTCTTCCTGCGGGGAGCCGGGTGGGGGGGCTTAGGTGGGCACCCGGGCCCGGGTGTCCTCCACCCCCACCACATCCCAACCCAGTCTCCCTGGTCCCCACCAAGGCGTGTGGCCACCGGACAGTGCGAGCGGCTGGCAGAGGTCCGAAGCAGGCTGCGGGCCCCGTGAGCTGCCTGAGGCTGGCCCCCCGGCCCCATCCTTAAGAGGAAGCAACAGCTCAAGGCTGCGTCCGGCACAGGAGCCCAGGCCGTGCTGAGGGCCGTTCCTACAGCCACTGACTGGGCCAGACCACAGGAACGGGACCTGGCTGGTCTGTGCGAGGGCGTCCCAACATCCCACACCCCTGAACGCCTTGGAGAGGCAAACTGACTGAGGCTGGTGAACGCACGTGCCCCCCGCCAACCCGTGGAGGACCGTGCGGGGCTCTTACTGGGGCCGGGGGCACGGCAGGCAGTGGCGTGGTGGACAGCCAGAAGTCTAAGTCCTCGCCCTGAAACCACAAAAGAGAGGCTTTGGGCTAAAACAGCAGGACAGGCTACAGACGGCACCGGGGAGCGGGGGGAGTTCCCACTCCCAACCAGACAGAGCGGCTTCAGCTCTGGGACCCACGTGCGCAGGGAGCCCACAGCAATGTCAGAGCCGGAGGCTCACTCTCCATTGGAACAAGCGGCCTCCGATGTCCCAACAGCAGCCCGAGAGAAAGCGGCCCGGCCCACGGGTCCACGCTGCTTTACAGCCCCCAGCCCTCCCCTGGCGTGACCACCACACGGGCAGACAGACTGACAAGAAGGTCAGCATGGGGGCTCTGCGGGGCCCACGTACCACCTTCTCCTCCTCCTTCCCTTTCTTCTTCTCGCGTTCCTTCTCCTTGTGCTTCTTCTCCTTTTTCTTGGGCTTCTTGATCTTCTTTTCCGTGACGGGGACATCCTCTTTCTCCGGAGACTTAGAGGTGTCTGCGTTTCTGTGTTTCTGGACAGGCAGCTTCTCGCTGTCGGCTAGGGGCCTGGGCAGGCGGGTCATGGAGTGAGGGGACAGGGACATAGAGAGCACCGACGGCCTGGGGAGGCCCAGGGCAGTCCCGGCCCCGCCCTGCTTACCTGTCCAGGTCGATGTCCAGGGCCCTATAGGGGTCGTTGGGGTCTTTGTCGTCCTCGTCACTAGGCAGAGCGTTCTTAAGAAGAGACGAATGCTGTGTCCCAGCCCAACAGGTCCGTGGAACCCTTCCACCCCTTCTAGAAAGGGACAACCTGGGGACCTGGGGGGCTCAGCTGTTTAAGCGACTACCTGCGGCTCAGGTCATGATCCTGGAGTACCAGGACCGAGTCCCACGTCAGGATCCCCGCTGGGCAGGGAGTCTGCTTCTCCCCCTGCCCCTGCCCTCCTTATGTTCTGTCTCTCTCTCTCTCTCTCAAAAAATAAAATCTTAAAAGGGACAACCAGGCCCACACCAGAGAGGAGAGTTCATCTGGGGCAGGAAACGAGGCTGGGATGTGGGCTCCCACTCACAGCTCAAGAGCCCTCTCCGGGGTCTGCGGACAGAGAAAGCCAGTGACGAGGGAGCCTGCTTTCTGCCACAGGTGCGAGGGTGGGGGCGCCCCACGGGGCTGACCTCAGGCATCTCCTCGGTGACGATGTCCACCTGCTGTGCTGGGGCGATGTCCTCATCGCTCTCCGTGTGCAGCGAGCCGTGGCGCCGTGGCTTGCCCTTTCTCTCCTTGTCCTTCTTCTTTTTCTTCTTCCTGTCCTTCTCCAGCCTCTGGCGGTGCCTCCGCTCCTCCTCCAGCTTCACGTACTGGTCCGACACGGGCATCCCTGCGGGTGCGCACCGAACCCAGCGCTCAGCCGCTGCCCTGCCATCGGCCGACCGCCTCCGGCCCTGAGCGCCGCGTGTGGGCAAGGGGGCCCCCAGGGGCTCAGTGGGGAGAGCCCACCGTGGTCTGTGTTAGAGGGAGGCGAGCAGGCGCTTTCTGAATGCCGACGGGCAGGCCAGAGAAGTGGGGGTAGGTGGGGGATTGGGGCCTAGGGAAGGAATGAGGGGGCACCATGGGTCCTTGGCCTCTGGCCCCCGTTTACCCTCCCAGCTGGGACCTACCACAGCCGAGGCGGCAGCACAGGTCTAGCCGAAAGCGTGTGTGGCAGGAGGCATGACCGGGCCTGATGCCACCTGGGAACTGGACCCGGCTGCCACCCCCTCACCAACAGGGGCTCCCCAGGTGCCAGGGCCCATGCTGATACTTGCCTGGCACCTTCAGGGGCACCGACAGGTCTATCTGCACCACCGGTATGTGCTCCACGCCTGGCAGGTCCTGGTACCGCTGGAGAAGCACCAAGGTGTTACCGGGCAGAACAGATGACAGAAAGGGACGTGCGTGCAGCAGCCACGGCTCAGCACGGAACGCGCGGATGGCCTGGGATGTGCGGGATCCCGCTGGGGGCCCTCACATGCCACGGGGCGTCTGGGGGGACAGCGTGGCTCCCTACAGACTGTGGGACTGGTCTGTCACTGTGAACAAGTTCCAGTCAGGGGGAAGCTTCCACCCGCCTTTCCTGTCTGCGTCACCACTTCGGCTGAGAGGAGCGATGCAAACCCGAGCCCAGTAAGCACTTGGCGGCCCCCAGGGCGGCCAGAGTCAGAGAGCCGGACCCCATGCGAGCCGGCGAGTGCGCGTGTGGCAGGCAGGGGCCGTCTGCAGGCCCCGAGAAGGCTGAGCAGAGTCACGGGGTGACCCGGCAATCCCAAAGAAGGGAACGGAGAGTCCGTGTGTGCAGCCCTGCCGGCCTGGGGGGGCCGGCGCGGGGAGGACATGGGTCAAGCTGTGGCACGGCATGCTGCCTTCACCCGATGTCGTGGGCAGGACCTGCCCGGCAGCTGGGCCACGTGGGGTGACCGGGATAGTGACGCGCCGCCCCACAGCTGGAACTGGATGTCCTCCCCAGGGTGGATGGGGCCCTGGGGGCTGTGGGGGACAACAGTCTCCAGAGGAAGACCTGGAACCAGCCGTACCTTCTGCGGGGATGGGGAACTCTTGATGTAGAACGGGTTGTTGGCCTGTTCCTGCTTCCGGGCTTCTCGACGCTGCAGGGACAGGATTCAAGTGCACGTCCGTGAACGCACGTGGGACACACACCCTCCCTGCTAGACCACAGAACTTCACCGTCAGCCCTCAGCCAACAAGAAGACCACGGCGGGTGCAGGACTGAGGTCAGGAATGACTCCGGGACGTGGGGGCGGCCATCTCCGGTTTCAAGGACGGGAGCTCAGAGAGGCTGGGTGAGCCGTGTGAGGCCTCTCAGCTCCCAAGTGCCGAGCTGGGAGGTCACATCGTCTGAAGGCTCGGCCTGCGCATGGGTGGGGGGAGGGGCTCTGGGGGGCACCCCTCATCCGGAAACAGGGGAGCCAGACACAGCGGGCTGGGGGGAGGGGAGGACACGGCGTGTCCGCTCTGCTGCGGGCTGACCGTGCGTGCTGAAGTCCCACGGCCCGGAGGCGCAGAGCAGCAGCCCCGGACACCCGGCCAGGCCCCCTCGGCGCGCTCTGCGCGCCAGAGAAGCCGCTTCGTGTTTCGCCAAAAGCCAACCCAGACTCCAAGGGGCAGCTCGGTGCTCCCTGGAGAAGCACAGCCCCAAAGCCCGATCTGCTAGGACCGCGCACAGCACCCGCGGGCTCTAGGCGAGGCCCTCTGCCCCGGAGGCCCCGGGGGGGAAGGCGCCCTGCCTCTGTATAGCCAGGGCTCACCCGGGCCAGCTCCTCCTCGTCAGCTTCCGGCTGCCGCTGCTTGACGTGGCGCTGCTCCTCCTCGTGGAAGATGGCCTTGGGCTTCTCGTCCTCAGACTCGCTGTCCGAGGGCGGCTCGTTGATCCAAGCGTCCAGGTCCAGGCTAGAAGATACAGTGAGGTCACAGGGCAGCTCCGGCCTGTGCGCCCAGTGCCGGACGCTCATGGGTCACGCACAAAGCGAGAGCACCCCTGTCCTCTCGGAGACAAGGAAGTGAAGGCTCAGCTGCTGCTCAAGACCACAGCCACCCGGGACAGACACACCGGGGAACGCCTCCCTGCACTTCTGCTCTCACTGTCCTTTCCGCCATCCCGGCCCATATCCTCTGGCCGGCTGCACAGCTCACCCTTCAGGAACTGGAACTTTCTTCTGTGCCTTGGGGGCCACTGGATTCAGCTCCCCTGCAAAGAGGGCGCTCACTTCTTCTGCCACTGGCACGTCCTTGGCCTGAAGCTTCTGGATGTGCTTGACCAGCTGCAAGATGCAGGAAGCCTGAGGGGACCACAGGGAAGTCACAAGGGGGTCACAGAGGCCTGGCTCCGAAGGCCACCGGGCTCCACAGCTCACTGTTCACACCACGGGAATGCCCAGCCCAAGGCGGGTGAGCAGGAAGCGCTCTGCCCGAACCACACTGAGAACATCCGAAGGCTCCCAGAAGCCAGAGGCTCCCCGGCAGGAATATCCGGCAAGGAAGAAACCAGCCCACGGCTAAGACGTGGAGTCACGAGCAGAGGGGGCACAGTCACCCGCGAGAACCGCTCGGACAGGTTGGGGTGCCCCCGATGAGCCACAGTGCCTGCTTCCAGGAGGCATACGGGCACCTCCGTGCTGCCGTCCTCTGCGGGCTGCGACTCAGGACTGCCCGAGCGTGGCTCCCAGCGTGACGCTCGGTGGGGACCACGACCACCAGCTGAGCTGATGGTGCGCAGCTCCCCTCAACTGTGGAGCAACGGGGCCCACCGAATGACCGTCAACACTCATGTCCAGTTTGCAGACAGAGGGCCCTGTGTCGCCCCCAGAGCACCAGCAGTGGCCTGGCCGCGGGGCCCACAGTGCCGGCTAGAACTCCCGCCTGGCCCGCTGTCACGCCGCATGTGCCAACCAGCTCTCCCCACGCAAGAACCCCGGTCCTCATCTGCCTAGAAACCCGCTGTCCACTGGATGCTTCCCTGGAAGGCTGGGGACGGGCTCCCGCTTATTTGCTGTCTCGTCCCCCCACCCCGCCCCACCTGCGGGCCAGCATCCAGCGCCTCCCCAACCACGGGGGCCCGGACTTGCCCACGTGCCCCGCTAGGGTGGAGCCCTGGAAAACCGGAGTTCTCCAAGTTGCCCTCGGGGAAAGGCAAAGCTGGCCACTGCCCGGGACAGAGGCTCTTCCAGACGCGGGAGCCCCAGAGAGACACTGACCCGCTCCTGGACCTCCAGGTCCGCGCTCTGCACGAACTGTGGCAGCCGCTCCACCATGAGCTGGGTGACGTCCTGGGCTGCCTCCGGCTCCGCGGCCTGCTCCCTCTGCTGCAGGATGGCCGCGTACAGCTTCACCACATTCTGCACGTACACGGCCTGGATGTGGCCGGGCAGGGTGGTGACCTTGGGCCGCAGCATGGCCTCGAGGGTCTGCTGGGGCTCCTGCAGGTGCCTGGGGACAGGGAGGGCCCCATGAGAACACCGGTCCAGTGGGGACTCCCAGGCCCGGGCCGTCCCACGACAGGGCTCCCACGTGCGCGCTCCCCCATCCGGGGAAGGAGAGAGAGGACTCTAAGAATGAACAGACGGTCACAGACAGGCCGCAGGGAAAAATGGGCAGAAGAGGAGCAAAAAGCACAGCGACAGGGGCGCCTGGGTGGCTCAGTGGATTAGGCCGCTGCCTTCGGCTCAGGTCGTGGTCTCGGGGTCCTGGGATAGAGCCCTACATCGGGCTGTCTGCCAGCAGGGAGCCTGCTTCCCCCCCACCTCTGCCTGCCTCCCTGCCTACTTGTGATCCTTCTGTCAAATAAATAAATAAAATATTTAAAAAAAAAAAAAAAAAAAAGCACAGTGACACCACCATCTGGGGGTGGAGTGTCTGTGACTGCCCGCTTCTCGCCTATTCTCAGGGTGGGATATAAACGAACTCTTCTGGCAGAGGAAAAGCCCGAGAAGGAGACTGGGGCAGCTGCCAGGGGCCCGGGGACACGGGGACACGGGTGTGCCGGCCCACCGCCCCCTCCGGGCCGCACTCACTCGGAGAACTCCCCGCAGATCCAGGCGGCGGCGTAGAGCACCTCGCAGATGCCGTTGCGCTGGGTGCTGCTGGCCACCAGGTGCGCGCGGTCGAGCAGCGCCGACATCTGCGAGACGGCGAACTTGCGGATGGCCTTCACGCGGATGGCCACGTCCAGCATCTGCGCCGCAATGAGGTGGCCGTGGCGGGTGCCCTCCAGCCGGGTCAGCTCCACCAGGACGCTGATGTACCTGTAGGAGGGAGCCCTTGAGGCACGCCCCTCGCGTGGGCACCCACCCCCCGGGGCTGTGGGGCACGGACCACTGGAAGTTGGTGATGTGCTGGTAGTTGCACTGGCTGCAGATGTCGATGATCTTCGTCAGCAGCTCGTCCCGGTACGTCGTGCCCTCAGCCTTGTCCACGTGGCTCATCAGCTTCTTGACAATCTCCACTAGGTTCTTCTTGGACACCTGGGGGCGGGGGGAGCTGGTGAGCACGGGGTGGGCGGGGGGGCGGGGCGGGGCCAACAGTGGGCGGGGCGGGGCCAACAGTGGGCGGGGCGGGGCGGGGCGGGGCGGGGCACACACCATTCCGTACAGGAGGTCTAGGGCTCGCAGGCGGATGGACTCGTCCTTGTCGTCCAGACACTGCAGGACGAGGTCCTTGTGGGCCTGCACGGACTTGGGGTGTGTTCTCAGGATCTTGGACATGGCCAGCAGCCCCAGGTACTTCACTGCGGAGATGGCGAGATGCAGTTAACCTGGACGCGCCCTCACGGGCTCCGGGGCCTGCACAGAAAGAGCGAGGCCGGGTCTGCAGCCCAAGCCCGACCACCTAGATATGGTCAGGAGCAGCTGCGCACAGGCCCCCAAGAGGTCCTAAGCAGCACACTGGGTGCTGGGAGAGAAGCCCCAGTGACCTCACACATGTGACGCACACACACAAGCCCCCAGAGCTGCGATGGTGGCCTGCAGGCCGCGGGCCACGTCCAACATGAAGCCCCGGCCCCGCAGAGCTGAGGAAGGACTCACGGTTCTGGTCGGAATCTTCTATCAGGATCCTCAATTTCTGAACGCAAAGCTGCAAAGGAGAAGGCAACACCAGTCACACCTCCTGAGACAACAGTGAAGTCGGTGACCCCAGGCGTGCCACACAGCCTGATCCAGCCCAGAGGCCCCGAGACAGGGAGGGACAAAGGATACCGGGCCCCACTCGGGGCAGGCCCCACTTGGGGCAGGCCCCTGCCCGCAGGCACCCACAGGGGCACGTCTGGGGAGCGCCCACTGACGCACACGCCAACACCCCAGCGCCTTCCGGGGGCACTAACGATTGTGTCCCCACCCCCGCCCCTCTGCCAGCTGTCAACAACTGCACAGATGCAGGCAGGCTGGGGCCCAGTGAGCGACAACTGGCTGCATGGCCAGCCAGCACATCCCCACCCCCCGTCCCCTCCCCAGGCTGCCCCCGATGGCCGTACCACTCTGTCTGCACCCGGGGACATACCTGGATGCTGGCGCTGTGGTTAGGCATGCCAGAGGACAGCGAGATGAGCACTGGAACAGAAACCCTCACTTCAGGAACTCGCCAGGCCCCACCCACATGCAGAGGCCCACTCACACGCGTCCACCGCAGGCACCGGGACACCACAAACCGACACCAGCACGCCAGGAGCAGTGGGTCCGGCTGCTCTCCTGGAGAGGCTGGCTCGTGAGACAGCATCTGGCTGCTGAGTCTCTATGGCCAGAGGCAGAGACCACAGCCTCACGGCAGGCACCCCCATCCAGGGCAGGTCCACGGAGCCCCAGCCAACCCCACCTGCCTAGCTCTGAGAACCACCTGAGACCCACCAACCCTGCCACATGCCAGGCCTTCTTTGTCAACCTATGCCCCCATGCCCTGTGCCCGTCACCAAGGACAGCTCTGACCCTGCCGTACCCCGTTTCCCCCACCGACCACTGCAGACACAGACTTGGCTCTCCGGTCCTGCATCTGCTGCCTCTGGGCACCAGCTGGTCCCGAACGGCACCCTCCCTATCCACCAGTCATGGGGCCTCAGGCCACGCGGCTCTAATCAGAGGGTGGACCCTGGGCCAGCTTCCTGGGAACGGCTAGGTTTCAGGCTGCCCACAGGGCCTTGGGGAAGGACTGGAAGCTGGCCTCCCAAGCAGCTTCCGGCAGACAGGCCGGCAGTGAGGAGGTAACCCGTGGGCCACGACTCTAGATCCAACAAACAACGTGGGAGGGGCTCAGCTTGCTGAACGTGCGGAAAGACATCAGCCAGCGCTCTGTGTGGCCCTGGCTGGAGACGGACTGAAACAGACAGGACTCAAAGGAGTTAGACCAGGAGCGCTTTCCGGTCCCGCATCACGAACCCTTTTAGTGGTAGGTCCCTATGTTTAGCAGTGCACAGGGGACAGCACCACGCCTGAGACTTGCTCTGAACTCCTCAGGGAAGGGGCGTCTTGGTGGCTCAGTAGGTTGAGCCTCTGCCTTGGGCTCAGGTCATGATCTCGGTGTCATGGGATCGAGCCCCGCATCGGGCTCTCTGTTCAGCAGGGAGCCTCCTTCGTCCCTCTCTCTGCCTGCCTCTCTGCCTACTTATAATCTGTCAAATAAAAAAATAACCTAAAAAAAAAACACAAAAAAACAAAAAACAAAAAACAAAAAGAACCCCACCTTTCCCTAAGGGGAAAAAGTGTTGCTGGCAGGTGTGCCACAAGCTGTCCCCGCCTCCCAAGGGGCTCCAGAGGGGGCTGGCAGCGACACGTGGTGAAGGAGCCTGGGATACTCCCTGCACCATGGGGCCCCACCTTGGCGCCCAGGGTGGGAGTGGGGAGGGCTTTCCACGCGCCGCGGCGGCCAGGCCTCACCTGCGATGACTGTGTTCACGCACTCGTAGAGAAGAGACATGGCAGACGTGCTGCAGGAGGAGAAGAGCGGAGGCGTGAGGACCAGGCCGCCGGAGAGCCTGTCTGCTCCCTGGTCCTGGAGTCTGAAGCAGGGCTAGGGCAGGAGCTGGCCGCCCCACACACCGCTGTCACCCAGGTCGGTGGCATTCCCCGAGGGACGCAGGTCTCCCTAACTGCTCGTGGGGCCTCTGACACTTCCGGCCACTGAGCGCGTTCCCGGAACCTGTCCACCGTGTGATGCCCGTGAAGGAGAGCCGATCCCCCTCAGTGCCTCTCCCGGCCAGGACCTCACCACCTGGCTCCACCGTGGGGGGGACGCAGGGGATAGTGAGGTGTGCCCGCACACAGGCGAGCAGAGCACGGAAGGCCACGGCTGCGGCGCCACCAGGGGTGTCTAGGGGATGTGGCAGGCACGGCCCAGGGCCACCACCATGGGCGGGCACTGGGTATGTCTCATCCCTTCTGATCTCCTCATGCTTGACACTCGGGATCCCAAGTCCCCAAAAGCCGAGAGAGTGGCTGCCATGTGTCCAGAGCGCGGGCCAGCAGCCTGTCCGCATCCGTGACCGCCAGACTGACGGCCTCCTGCTAACCCCTCTGGAAACCATGGCGCCGCACCACACGCTCAGGGACGGCGGGCGCGTACGACTGAAGAGGCCCGTGGCCAAGCAGCTGCTCTGCCCGATTGTCTTCCCGTCCGATCTGCTCCTGAGCCTGGGACGCAGGCTGGGGCCGGCCACAGAGCACACAGCTCCGGTCTGATGTGGCCTCGAGGTCCCAGCTCCTCCACGCTGCCCGTGGCTACCTCTCACGGGGGCCTGGGGAGCAGGATCTCCTATGCCACCTGCCACTTAACCCCACAACTCGCACACAGGCCCTGAGTGGTGTGGGACTCCGGCGACATTCCGGAACCAGCCAGGGACACAGCTGTGCAGAGCCCTTCCAACAGGCAGCCGGGACCTCCTCAAGGGCTACAGAGTAACCGGCCCCTCCTCCGCTCTTACCGTTGCTGTTTCCGAAACAAATTCGCAGGGAAAGGGTGCACCAGCCCCCAGGGGCCCAGGAAGGCCGGCCAGTGCCCGAGCGGCACAGTTCACTCGTGGGCAAAATCACAGCACGTATTTGCTTGTCCAGCTCGAGGCCCCCCCACAGCCCTATGCCCGGCGGGGCGCGGACAGCGGGCGACGTCGCCGGGGCCGGGGCTCACCTATGGATCAGGCTGGTGAGAGGCTCAATCAGCTTCTTGCCCAACCTTGGCTCCAAGGGGGTCAGAGCACCAAACTAGGGAAGAGAGAGTCCACGGGTCACTCGGGGCAGGGCGGACTGAACAGACTCCGACCCCCATCCAAATGCCTGCGGCGCTCCCAGGACATGCCAGGGCCTTCTCACCCCGTGAGAAAAGGGGCGTTCGGGAGGGATACTCGCCAGTTTGATAATTTTAATGAGGACCCAGTTGTTGGTTGAGGAGGTCATCAGCTTGAAGAAGAGCGGGGCGAGGGACAGGTAGTTCTTGGGGTTGCGCCTGGCCAGCTCGCAGATGACGTTGACGGCCGCTGACTGCACCCCTGTGGAGTGAAGTGGGGCCCGTTGTCAGTACAAGTGCCACCAATGTGGGGGTGTACCCTTATCCAGGAGGACTGTCTTCCTCAGCAGGCCGGCCACCCCAAGCGCAAGGGCCCTGCTCTGTGCCTGCCACTGTCATCACCTGGGGAAGTGGTTTTTGCAACAACCACCGAGGGGACCAAGCTTCCTAGAGCCAAGCGTCAGCGGAGGAGGGGCGGGCTGGCCCCCAAAGGACCAGACTCCAGTGCAGGACACCCGCCACGCCTGCCGCCTCGGCTCCTGCTTCCCCTACCAAACTTCTATTCCCTGCCCCTTGCCCTGATCGGAGGCAGGTTCCCCTGAGACAAGCGGAACCTTGCCTCACGTTTAGAGAAGCTGTGTGATGTGCGCTCAGTCCCGAGAGTCCTCGATGAGGGAAGGACTGCCAGAGAACAGGAGGAAGGCTGGCATGAGCCCTGCGGCGTGGGACCAGACTCAAGGCGTCAGAAGAGTCGTGAACCCTAACATGTGGATAGATAGCCAGCCGGCCAGGCACGTCCCCCGGGCGCGGATGGCAGCTGTCTACTGAGTGGCTGGAAGAGGGGACGCCCGGCGCCTGGAGCTCGGTGTCCGTGTCGCACACCAGCAAACGGAACCAGCTCCTTTGGAGACGTGGCAGATTCCAGGGCCGGAGCGGGGAAGGCAGAAGGCAAACCTGGCATCTCACGGTGCCAAAAAGTAAGGAATGCTGTCTGTGGTGGGACGAGGACGGAAGTCCCAGGACCTAGTGCCCCTCAATTCTTTCCTTGCAACACCCTCTACCCCCACACCGTCCCATTGTAAATCAACAAACCGGGGTCAGGGTCCTCCAGCTTCTCCTTCAGGCGGGGGAAAGCGGGGCGCAGCGACTCAGGGTACTTCAGGAACACCTTGTACATGATCAGCACAGCCTTCTTCCGGATGTACGGCTTGGTGTGCGACATCTGCAGGGACAGAGGGCCGGTCGGCCTCCCCTCCACACTGCTCCCGTTCCCTGAATCTGCCAGCTCACCTCCCTGCACCTGCCCTGCTCACTCCCCTCAGACATCTGGAGGGAGACCCCCCCCCACCAGCCCGTCTGGTTTCTGGCCTTCAAACCTGAGCCACCATCCCAAACACAGGACGGGGTTCTTGGGGGGAACTGAAACCAGCTTCCCTATGTCCAGGACGCTAGGCCTGCCCTCCAAGGCCAAGACCCTTCTCAGACTCACTGGAACCCAATGAAGGACAGAGAGAGAGGGAACTTGAGCTGGAAGACGAGCCAGTGAACGACGGCCTCCGACTCCCCTAGCAGCCAAGGCCCGTGCCCAGGGCAGGACGCCAAGGGGTGTCCAGCGCTCTAGGCTCTCGTCCTTTTGGAACTCACTGTCTCTCTCTCGTGCCAGGTCCTGCAGCTCTCGTCCTTTCAGAACTCTGCTCTGGCCAGGAAGGCCGCTGGCCCTCAGGTGGGCACACTTACCACCCGTGCGGGCCCCGGGGAGCCACACCCCAAGAATGCGCTCAGCCCCACGACTCACGAGCGTCCTCCCACGCTCGCAGCTGCTTTCACCAGCACCACACTGGCAACTTCCTGGGCCAGAAGGGCAATGTCCGGGGTCTTGGGGGGCAGCTCGAAAGCCACCAGGGACACCACGTGAACCAAAGAGTGGGGCCAGATGTGGGCAAAGCGACTTACAACGGGTGGTCAGCTGCATGAGGCAGGGCTGTGGCGAACCAGCCTCTGATCTAGAAGCTGCAAGCACGTGCGGTCTGAAACCACAAGCCCGGACCTATCCATCGGCAGGACAAGCAGGCTGACCTATACGGACAGAACTCTCCGGAGAGGAAAGCAGCCACCCATCTGCTCTGCCCAGATAAAACTGATGGGAACCAGCCTCCCAGTCAGTCGGAGATTTGGGTGAATGACGGATGCCTCGGAGAACCAGGACTTGTAAGGACACCCGCATTCTGGAAAAGTGCCCTGGACACCTTGGAGGTCAGCGGCGGCTGGGCTTTTGCCCTTCAAATGGACTGAAGTACAAGAAGTCACTCCACGGCCACAGAGAGACACACGGCGTCAGGACTGGTGCGGGAAGGACCGCGCTCGGCCAGCGCACTGCCTGCCGGGAGCCAGTGAGCTGGGAGCCGGCGGGGCACGTGCTGGGTGGCGGGGCACTCGGCCCCGGTGCCACCCACCTCTGGCCCCAAGCACGGCTCTTAGGAGATAAAGAAAGAATGTGAAGGTGACCATGGCCCGAGGCTGGGTCCCACGTGGGGTTGGTGGGGGGAGGGGGGCACAGCAACTCGGTTTCCCAGCTCATCTGGGGAACCCGGCCCATTTCTGCACGCCCAAATGTTCTTGTGTGATGTTTAACCTGTTTTTCAGGCCCCTGGACGGACCAAATCGTGTCACAGAGCAAAGGCCAAGAGGCCTGGGCACACTCAGACTCACCAGTGTCATGATGTCATTGGCCAAGTCTCTGGCAAGATCTGGGGTAACAAAACAGGACAGGCCAGTCAGCGCAACGCCAGTGTCATACTGGCTGGGGCTGCTCAGGTCCTGCAAAGGGAGGGACGACCGTCAGGAGGCAGGAGCCGACATTGTGTCACTAGCTCCCGGCATGGGGTCTGGGTCGGGCCTGTACGAGGAGCGACAAGCACCAGCCAGTTCCAGGGAGAATGGCCCTCAGTCCTGGCCCGGCCCAGTGTCCCAGCGCTTGAGGGGGCCGCGGACTTGAGAGCCCCGGGGTGGAGGGGCCCGTGTGGAAGCCAGGAACCTCTGTCGCTCCAGGGGGGTCTCCAGGACAGCCAGGATGGCTCCTCTGGGCCCCTCCCGCAGGCAGGCCAGCTCTGGCCCCACTCTCTTCTCTCAGGTGAGCAGGAGAACCAGCCACGAGAGCGGCACACGCCCACCCCAGAGCCCTGGTCACTCCGTGCGGCTCCCACGGCACGGACCGCACCAACGGTCTCACCTTGACGCCAGCAAAACAACATTTGAATCACACACTTCTTCTGCAGAGACTTTCCTTTTTTTTTTTTTTTTTTCTTTTTTTAAGATCTTATTTATTTGACAGAAAGAGCACACAAGCGCACAAGCAGGGGGAGTGGCAGAGAGAGAAGCAGGCTCCCCGCTGAGCAGGCAGCCCAATGCGGGGCTCGATCCCAGGACCCTGGGATCATGACCTGAGCCGAAGGCAGACATTTAATTGACTGAGCCCCCCAGGCGCCCCTGGGGAGACTTCCCTAAGGAGCCCTGCAAACTTCACATCGACATGAACACACCAGATGCATTTTGAGAGGTCGCCTTCTAACTGTGCTAATAACCTGAAAACACGACTGCCAGAGTCCGTCCTGGCCTGGGCTGACAAGACAGAACTGCGTCGGACCCACGTACAGAACTCAGGCCCTACACGTCCACTCCTGGTTCAGCAGGACTTGCAAAGGCCCAGTAAAGGGCCACCATTGGGTTTTGCAGAAACAGAGATTTGTGGAGAGGACACTCAGGTCACCGTGGAGCAGGGAGATCCCCACCAGAAGCGAATGGGGAGTGGGACAGGGCAGTCTACATAAGTTGTTTCAGAAGTCATGGGTTTATTTAAAACGACTCACACACAGACCACAAACACTGGGGACGAGAATGGAGGAGAATGTCCTCTAACACAGCAGGCGTGTCCCTTGCTCCATTATAGGGTCATCTTGGGCTCGGGTGGTCTCTCCAGCAGAGCATCTAGATGACCTGCCTCTGGCACGTTTCCGCGCAAAGAGGGGATCGCTAGGTCTAAACGGAGGTGACTATAAAGGGGTAGGCCGGGGGCGTGCCTGTGCCCAGAAGGCCGGCGAGAAAGCCCAAGCTTGGCCAGAGCCCCTCCACCCTCCTCCTTGCGGCTCCTGCCATGACACAGCCCCACGGGCTGCTCCCAGCAGAGCTGGCCGCTCACAGCCCCACAGCACCCACGACGCCCATTGCTACCGCACAACCTGACCCTCGGCGGGCCTCCTCGGAACCACAGGCTCGGTGCTCGGCCCCGCAGCCTGCCCTGTGCCGGGACGAACCGGGCCAGGACTATGGTGAGTGCTGTGGGGTCTTCCCAGGAGCCCAGCCCCGGTCCCCAGGACCCGCTCCAGGGGCAGCCACACTCATGGGGTCTGGCCTGTATATCCAACAGTCACTGAGCCTCTGATTCTGATTCTGCCCCTCTCACTACTCCACAAAAGATGCTCAAAGCTCTAGGGCCAAGAAATGTGTTACTCGGTGATCTTCAAGACTGTATCCAGACACACAGATCCCAAGTGACGAAGACTCACATGCGACATCACTCAGGAGTCCCTGTGGGGGGGCGCCTGGGGGCACAGTCGGTTAAGCATCTGACGCTTTGTTTTGGCTCAGGTCATGATCTCAGGGTGAGGAGATAGAGCCCCAAGTCGGGCTCTGCACTCATCATGGAGTCTGCTTGTCCTTCTCCCTCTGCTCCTCCCCCCACCCCCTTCCCAAACCCACGTGCTCTCCCTGTGCACACACACACACACACACACAACCCCCCCCCAAAAAAAAACCCCAACCCAGGGAGCAGAAAGGCCCCAGTGGGGAAGGGTGTGTGCGCTGCAGCAGCTGCCCCCACCCCAGGGAAAAGGCGCGGGGAGCCCGTGGCCAGGAACCAGCCTTCCGACGGCTGGAGGCCCTAGCGAGGGAAGAGGGAGGGCGGGCAGCCCTCGCCTACAGCCCACGAGCAGACACAGACCTGCCACACCACACGGGTGTCTTCTGACCACAGAATGGCTATGTCTGGAAGCCACGTGCTTACGATGGGGTCACAAGAGCAAAAGCCGGGCAACCTCGGAGCTTTCTATGTGCTGCTCCTCAGAGCACCCGAGAGGCCAGCGTGGAGAGCAGGGTGGGGCGGGGGCTGGGGGGTGCTGGGAGAGGCCGGGGACAGCCGGGGCGCAGGAGGGCCGCCTACCTTGCGGATCTGATTGGTCGTCAGCATGATGACGTCGGTCCCCTCGTGGAAGCACTGGGAAGCAGCAAGGTAGCCGATCCGCTGTGAGCCAGACACGAGGGCGTCAGATGCGAGACAAGGGCCACACACCCCCGGGGGAGGAAGCCCCCGGGCCAGGCAGGGACAGCCTGCGGCTGGCCGCAGGGCCACGGCTAGGAGGTGCCAGGAAGCCACCCTAGGAGGAGGAGGGGAAGAACCGGCCCCAGAGCCCGGAGGATGCAGCCTCTGCCACGCCAGTTCTCGTGAGGTCGGCCGCACCGTCCGGCCCTCCGCTGGGCACGTTCTGACCGCGTCTCTGACAGCCCGGAGCGGCCTCTGCGATGGGACATGGAAGCCAGCCGAGCGCGAGCGTTTCTCCGCATAGCTCTCCCGCCAGGCTGGCGCAGACACCGCCGTCACACCGGTGCGTGGGCACGATGCCTCGCTGCCCGGGCCGAGCACCGCCTCTGCCGCCCCCAAGAGGGGCCCGCGGGCAGGACAATGGTGTCCATCGGAGGGAGCCCGCCGTGGGCCTAGGCGGTGTCCCACAGTGGGCACTGGGGCCCACGGACCTGGAAACAGTCTATCCGTCCGGCTGGCCTGCCCGGCCCCGGGAGAACCACGCGACGCCCTCCGGCGGGCCGCGGCTGCTGACGCACTTCGCGGAAGCTCTACTAGGGACGGGAGCTGCGCTGACGCCACGACAGCACATAAGGGGGCTGAGTCCCGGGTCCCTAGCAGGCAGGGCCTCCGTGAGGTGGGGGGAAATGCTCAGAAACCACTGTGAGGCCCTGGGCTGGGGGCCTGGGGCAGCCTCCCAGTAAGACACTCAAATATGTAACCAACCCTGCGAACCCATTTCGCGGACGTCCCTTAAAGCTGGAAGACAAACACCACGCAGGTAAGAGTTAATAAAGAACACGACAAACGCTGAGGCGGCGGCGTGTGCGGGGCCGCGGCTGGTGTGCCATACTCCCTTTCTGCAGAGCGGGGCCTCCCGCCAGGGCACACCCTCCGCCCCGCCTCACCTTGAACGTGAACTTGGAGGCGCTCATGACTTCTATGATGTTGAAGGCAGCCCAGCTGATGTCATATCCCAACATCTGTAACTGTTGGAAAGACCGGCACCGTCGTCTCCACGCACACGCCAAGGCTGGAACCCCAACACTGCACCCACGCCCGGGGCAGGCCTCCCGGAACCCACGCCCTGGTGCTAGCCCTCACATCTAGAACTACACGGTCAGGCTCATCACGAAGGCGGAGGGCAAGCGTCTGCGGCTCAAGCGCCAGCCTCCATGCATACTGGTTAGTCTCCAGGTCGATGAGAGCGCACGGGCTCCTCCTGGAAGCTACAGGGCTCTGGGATGCCCCCTGCCAGCGTTCCCCAGGCCAGGTGGGGTCCACCACACCCCAGGCCTCGGGGTCCTCACAGCACGCCCTCCCTCGACTGGGAGAAATCAGCCTGTGTGCCACGGCCCGTGCCTGAAGCCAGGGGTGCCGATGCCTGTTTGACAGGTGGGCGGGGAGCGGACAATGGGTGGGCAGAGGAGGGACGGAGGGATGGCTATGCCGCCTGACCGCAGCAGGGCTGTTGGGGGGGGGCAGCCCCGGGAAGCGAGGTCACCTGAGTCCACAGGCCCCGGTACCTACGTAGGTCAGCTTGCAGACCGCGTTTGCTTTCACTGCGATGTTGTCCTGCTTCAGCTCCTGCTTGATTTCATCGATGCACTGAGAGATATATTTTGCCTAAAAGGAGAAAAAAATGAAAAACTGCAAGGGCCTGACTGAACCAGTTAGGAATAATTACCGCAGGGGCGCCGGGCGGCTCTGTGGGTGAAGCGTCTGCCTTGGGCTCGGGTCACGGTGTCAGGGTCCCGGGATCCAGTCCCACATCTGGCCCCCTGCTGGGCGGGGAGCCTGCTTCTCCCTCTCCCTCTGCCTGCCGCTCCCCGTCACCCGTGCTCCCTCAGATAAGCACAGAATAATCACCACAGCAAGAAGCCGAACACAAAAGGCCACACAGTGTCATTCCGTTCACGAGAAGCACCCGGGGCAGGCCCCCCGAGCCGCAGGAAGCAGGCGAGTGGGTGTCGGGGGCTTGGCTTGCTGCCTGGGGTCACGGAATGTTCTCAAACAGAGCGTGGTGCGTGGCTGTGGATGCACTTACTAGAAACCACTGAACGGAGCTCGGAATGGGGGCTGTAGGGCACGCGAACAGCTAACATAGCTGTTGTTCAACGAGGCGATTTCAGGGGCACCGGCGTGGCGCAGTTGGTCGAGTGTCCGATTCTTTTTTTTTAAATATTTTATTTATTTATTTGTCAGAGAGAGAGAGAGAGAGAGAGAGAGACAGTGCACAAGCAGGCAGAGGCAGAGAGAGAAGCAGGCTCCCCACTGAGGAGCCCGATGTGGGACTCGATCCCAGGACCCCGGGATCATGACCCGAGCCGAAGGCAGTGGCCCAACCAACTGAGCCACCCAGGCGTCCCCGAGTGTCCGATTCTTGATTTCGGCTTAGGTCGCGAGATCGAGCCCCATGCTGGGCTGGGCTGGGGACCTACCTGAGCCCCCGCGCCCTGGGCTCACGCACACGCTCTCTCACTCTCTCTCTAAAATGAAGATGTCTTCACAGAAAAGCCATCTCGGAGCGGTCATATGCCCAGGACCCCCTCACAGTTCTCCCGGAGAAAGGAGGCTGATGGGAACACGGGTCTCAAAGTCTGTTTATTCCATTTTCCCCACTTATTTGTATAGTTCAAGGGGTTCCCACCTTTTTTTTAAAGATTCTATTTCTAAGCAATCTCTACACCGAACAGGGGGCTCGAACTTCTAACCCTAAGATCGTGACCCAAGACCAGGGTGCCCCAAATCCAGAGCTGCACGCTCCTTTCAGCCAGCCGTGTACCCCTAGCTGATGCCTCCTACACAGAAGTTTTACAAGTTTAAAAGAACAATTTCAACACAAAAAGTAGGGACACGGAAGTCTTCCTGATTCTCTGGTTTAGGCTTTCAGCGACCTGCACCTGAGACTTGCACCTGCCAGGAAGCGAGCCCCAGGTCCCGCCGGGTGCTCCATACCGAGCCCCGCAGCCCCGCCGGGACCACCGGGAAGCCGGCGTGCGGGTCTCCGCGG
The DNA here is from genome assembly GCA_004024605.1 of Pteronura brasiliensis. NCBI lineage: Eukaryota > Metazoa > Chordata > Mammalia > Carnivora > Mustelidae > Pteronura > Pteronura brasiliensis. The sequence goes on from PJEN01000219.1 coordinate 83,267, forward strand.
CCCGCGGCTCGCCTCCAGCAGCACCACGGCAGGGCTCACATGCGCTGCAGGGAGGGGTCCCGTCCCCACCGCACGCACACAGGCCACCTGGTGCTTATCCGGTCGCCGTGGGACGGGCACCTGCATCCTCCCCGCTTCCCCACTGCTGTGAATCGAGCTGCAGCGTCTGTGGGAACGCGTTTTCAGATTCCCCGGGGTGTCCTCGCGGATTCCGCACATCTACCACTCACACGGGTCTGAGCTGAGGCCGGCTGACACGAAGACCAGCACCAAGAACGCGCCTTCTGGGAGCAGCGGGGCATGAGGCTCCCACCTCCCCTACCGCGGAGACACACAGCCCCAGAGAGAGACCTCGAGGTGGGTGGCCGCCGCCCGGCTTGCAAGGAACCTGTCCAGCCCGTGTCCCAGCCCAGCACGTGCCCAGCACTTCCTGTCATCTGACCAGAGCGACAGCGGCCAGAACGTCCCCAGCCGTCCACCAGGGGGCAAGATTCCGCGGTGTGCGACCCCCATGGGACCCGCGTGGCCCACAAGGACGGCAGACCCCTGTGCCGAGTGCCCTGACCTCACCATGGGGCCCCTACTCACGGCCCCTCAGCCCACAGCCTGTCCTGGCCCGAAATGCAGGCTCCTGGGGAAAGGAGCTACTCGAGCCCTCTGTCAGCCACAGATGCTCCATGAATCTTTTATGACCGGGACTCGGAGCCATGGGACAAGCGTCACTGCATCCTTCCAACAGGCTTCAGGTTACTGAATCCCACTTGGGAGCTGCAGTACCCTCCCCCGGCCTCCCCGGCCTGCATCACTGTTAACGACTCAAGAGGGAGAGAAGAGAAAGATGGTCACAGGCGTTGGAGAAACCGGCCCTCGCCACAGACAACAGGGCTGGAAGACGGGAGGGCGCCGCGGAGGAGCCCGGCAGCTCCTGAAAGGGTAAACAGAGTCCGGCTCCTGGGTGTCCACCAAACCCAGGGCACCTGGGTAGCTCAGTGGGTTAAGCCTCTGCCTTCGCCTCAGGTTGTGATCTCAGGGTCTTGGGATCGAGCCCCGCATCGGGTGGCTTCAAAAGCCAGAAAGCAGAGACTAGGGCCCACACAGCAGCCGCCCGAGGAGGGGTGGGGGTGCCCACACTCTGGACACACACTCAGCCACAGTCCCACTGACCCCAGGACGAGGCGCGCACGGCGCGCTGGAGTCTCGGCCCAAGTAGCCGCTGCCCCGAACGATGCTTCTCAGGGAGCAGAACAGAATCTAGAGCCTCTGCAAACGACGGGTCACCACATTCAGGATATGACCCGAAGTTCTTCAAAATAACAAACAGGAAACACTACCCAGACGCCAGGAAAACCAGCCAGCCAAGGTGCACTGGCCCTGAGCCGTCCCCAAGGACGGAACTAACACCCCAAGATCTCAACTTCAGAACCGTAACGATGTTCTCACGGACCAGAGGAAAATATGCCCGGGAAGAACACGAAAAGGGGCCTCCTCAGCAGAGAAAGGCAAAGGATGTAAGATAAGCAGATGGAAAGTCTAGAATCGAAAACAGTTTCTGGAACAGGAGTCACCGAAGGCACAGCACATGGGCGGTGGCGCACCAGCAAGCCTGACGCGGACCGGACCCCCCCCAGTCAGGACAGAAACGTTCCAGCAAAGAGGAGCAGAACCTCAGTCTGTGGGACAAGCCCACAAGGTTTAACACATGCATAACTGGTGGCCCAGAAAGGAAAGGGCGGGACAGAGGATATATTTGGAAAACAAATGGCTAGAACTTCCCCAAATTTGGTGAAAGTCCTAATTCACAGGTTCAAGGAGCTCAGCACCCAGAACAGAAAATGAAAACCGTCACCAGACAAGTCAAACTGCCAAAAATGGAAACTTAGGAGAAAATCTTTTTTAAAAAGTTCATTTATTTACATAATCTCTACCCCCAGTGTGGGGTTCGAATTCACAGCCCCAGGGACGAGAGTCCCACAGTCTTGCGACGGGGCCAGCCAGGGGCCCTGAGAGAAAGTCCTCAAAGGAGCCAGAGGAAAATCACGTGCTACATAGGGAGAAAAGATTCCGAGCTGTTGTCAGAAACCACGGAGGCCTCTTGACGGTGGGGAAAATGCTGACCGGAATTCTCCACCGGAAGACAACACCCCCTGGGGAACAGAGCCGGACCCACGGAGCCCGGTGACATCTGTCTCTGAACCTCGAAGCACTCACCAGGGAGGAGATGAGCCTCACAGGAGAGTGGCAGCTTTCAGGGAGGCCCTGCCTGAACGTTACTTTTTCGGTGGAAAAGCGAGCGTGGCTCCCGGCTCCTGCAGACAGGAGAAGGGGAGTCCTAAGGACAGAGAAGAACCTGTCTCCTGCTCACGGAGGAGGACTTAAACACGACCTTACTCGGAGTGACAGAAAGGTAAAGGAAGGAGAGCGACACAGACGTTACGCTCATCTCTCATCCACTATAGCACTGCCGACAGAAGAGGACAGTATCTATTCAATCCCTTTTACAACAAGAAAACAAAATCGGTCACAGCATGCGCACATGACCTACATCCAAACAATTATAATAAAAACATAAACTAGAAAGACTGTGGAACCTGAGGTATAAACGACCACACAGCGCTGACGATTATTTGTCTGTCCTTTCGTCTGAAAGACCCAACGTGGAGTCCAGTGTGGGGCCTGAACCCATAACCCTGATGAGATCAAGACCTGAGCTCAAGAGCTGGACACGTAACAGACTGAGCCGCCCGGGAGCCCCGACACTGAAAGAGAAGAAAAGAGAAGAAAAAGGAGAGGGAGAAGGAAGAGGAGGAGAGGAAAAAGAAAAGAAAGAGAAAGAGAGAGGGGGACCCCTGGGTGGCTCAGTCGTTAGGCGTCTGCCTTCAGCTCAGGTCATGATCCCAGGGTTCTGGGATCAAGTCTGGCATCGGGTTCCCCGGCTTCCCCCTCTGCCCGCCACTCCCCCTGCTCATGTTCTCGCTCTCTGATAAGTAAAATCTTAAAAAAGAGAAAAAGAGAGGAAGGAAGGAAGGAAGGAAGGAGAGGAGAGGAGAGGAGAGGTACAAGCATGACTCGATTTTTCAAATACCTCAGTCTGTTCTGTGCGAATTCACGCTTCCGCACAGAGCGAACTGAGGCCTGAAATGCACGCCCTTTCCACATCGTCTTTAGAGAATCTAACCTAGAACAAAGGCCATGAACTTCCCTTACATGGGAACTCCTCAGGTCTAATATAAAACAGCCATTTTGACCCTGGCCGCTTTGTACAGTTCCCTGAAGCACTTCATTTAAATCTAACAATCAGGGGCGCCTGGGTGGCTCAGTGAGTTAAGCCTCTACCTTCGGCTCAGGTCATGATCTCAGGGTCCTGGGATCGAGCCCCACGTCAGGCTCCCTGCTCAGCGGGAGCCTGCTTCCGCCCCCCCACCTGCCCCTATGCCTACTTGTGATCTGTCAAATAAGTACCTTTTAAAAAAATTTATCTATTTGAGAGAGAGAGAGAGAGAGAGATGGACAGCAAGAGAGGGAACACAAGCAGGGGGAGTGGGAGAGGGAGAAGCAGGCTCCCTGCTGAGCAGGGATCCCACGTGGGGCTCAATCCCAGGACCTCTGGATCATGATAAGAGCCGAAGGCAGACACTCGACGACTGAACTACTGAGGCATCCCTCGTAAACGAAATTTTTAAAAACTTTTGCTGAACTTCAAGCTAAAGCAGGTGAACACTAGGTATGTAAACCACACCCCAATAACACTGTGTAAAAGAAAACCCCCGATCATCCAGAACCCCCACCTTAGTCCGCATGACCTGGACGGACCTGCTGCTTCCGGCTCTACGCAGACACTCACTGGCTCCTGCCGGTCTGTGTCCTACAGCAGCAGCCCCTCCCCTCTGCAGCAGTTGCCAACCGCCCCCCTCCCCCCGGCCCAGCTGCTGGAGACCCCGCAAGGCTGACAGAGCTGTCCAGTTAGGCAAAAGGTCCAAGTCCTTCTGCTGAGAGAGCACCTGTCCTTTGGACCCCAAGCAGAGGCAGGAGAAGACACTACACACGAGGGTACCATTGCAGGGGACAAGGGTACCAGGACCCACCCGTGAGCCTCCATGCTGCCTAACAAGGACAGGGGCACAATACATGGCCCACTTTGTGGCCCACGTAAATAGCCTTGGGGAAGCCGAGACTGGGGAGGGACGTGAGGTGGGGAGTGGCTGCCATGTCTATGCCCTCCACCCGCCCAGGGCAAAGCAGGGGAGGGGTGCATGGACAGGGGGTGGGGGAAGAAAGAAGCCCACAGTCAAGCCTTGGATGTCCTAACCTTCCGCCTCCCACCCCCGCTCCCTAACCAGCAGATCTAGAGCAGAGGGGTGTGTTTGTGGGCAGGGGAGTGACCGGGACCCCCAGGGGATCTCAGTGGTGGTCATGACTGGGGGTGCTCCTGGCATCGGGTGAGCACCCAGGACGGCCCCCACAGAACTGAGGCCAAGCGCTGGCCTGAGGCATACCTGGGTCCCCTTCCATCCTCCTCCCACAGCCCCCGAGTGTGCTCCGAGCTGTAGTACCGCGAGCGCCACCCGGAGACGGGCGCAAGAGCAGACGCAGCCCCACCGCCAGCCTGGGTTCTCCCGGCCGCCCCCACGGCCCAGGCACCCAGCACACCTTCCATCTCCAGTGGGCCCTTCAAAAAGCCCCTACAGACTGGCAGCCAGACAGAAGAAGCCACCAAAGGCCTTAGGCAATGTCACAAGGAACGCAAACAGCCACAGGCTGCGGAAAGCACACCCAGCCGTGCCCACGGTCGGGAAGTGAAGGGGGCCGTCTGTCCTGCGGGTTCCCGATGTGCTCCTGGGCGCTTGCCCCTGCCGCTGGGACCTGTGCGGGGGAACAGCGCTCGGGCAGCTGGGCGGCACCCCCAGCGCAGCAATCCCACCCTGGAGGGTCGTTCATGAAAGGCCCCAGACCGGAAACCACCCAGATGTCCAGAAGGCAGAGCGCTGGGTGCTGTCAGCCACAGCGCCCACAAGCTGCGGGGCTCCCCGACGGAGACGAGCGTCAGGAGCCGGACCGGGAGAGCTAGGCCGGGCAACAGTCCACCAGACCGTTCAGGGACACAGATTTCAGGGATAAAGGGAAATTACACTCAGAGAACTTCAGCTAATTATCTTAATTAAACTACACGTAACAGGAGCGCCTGGGGGACTCAGTGGGTTAAACCTCTGCCTTCGGCTCAGGTCATGATCTCAGGGTCCTGGGATCGAGTGCCACATCGGACTCTCTGCTCAGCGGGGAGCCTGCTTCCTCCTCTCTCTCTGCCTGCTGCTCTGCCTACTTGTGATCTCTCTCTCTCTCTCTGTCAAATAAATAAATAAAATCTTAAAAAAATAATAAAATAAAATAAACTACACGTAACAGGGACGTCTGGGTGGCTCAGTGGGTTAAAGCCTCTGCCTTGGGCTCAGGTCATAATCATGGGGTCCTGGGATCGAGCCCCACATCAGTGCTCCCTGCTCAGGCTGCTTCCCCCTCTGCCGCTCCGCCTGCTTGCGTGCATGGGTGCGCACCCTCTCTCTGACAGATAAATAAAATCTTTAAAAAAATAAAATAAACTACATAGCATCCTATGTACTACACCTTCACAACGAGTAAGAGTAGGAAAGAAGCCCATCTAGGAAACACTTGGCAAGTGTGCCTGGGGCCAGTCTTCCTCAGCCCCCACGCCTGGGAGGGACGCCGGCAAGCTCTGTGCTTGGCCCCCCAAGACTGTCCCCACCTCTGGCCCCGGGCCCCAGCCCAGGTTGGCTGTCACCTGTGCTCTGACCGACCGGCTATGAATGGGAGTTCACGTGCCCCCCTGCTCTCAGATTCGATTAATTTGCCAAAGCGGCTCGCGGAACTCAGGAAAGCACTTGTCTGCCGTGAGCAGCTGAGCACAGAAGAAAGGCCATCGCCGACACGTCGATCAACAGCCAGATGAAGACGTACACAGGGAGGCGTCCAGAACGGCCCCCACCGCAGGCGCCCCTGTCCTGGCAGTTGCTTTGCACCACGCCATCCACCCAGGACACGATGCTTTCGCCAACCAAGACTCTCCAACCGCCGCTTAGAGATGTGCGTGACAGATCATTCATTCAGTCCCTAGCCCGCTCCCCTCCACGAAGCTGGGGGTGGGGCTGACAGCTACAAGCTTCTAATGGTGGTCTCTCTGGTGATCTGCTCCCACCCAGCAGCCCACCAGGTCATCTCACTGGAACAAAAGACACTTCTGTGACCCAGGAAATGCCAACGGATCTAAAAGCGCAGGGTTAGGAACTGGGGGCAGAGAGCAAACACATAAACAAGGGTGCTCCTGATACCTTAATTGCTTAGGAAATGACAAAGACTTTAGGAGCTCTGTGCCCAGAGCGAGGGACAAAGACCAAAAGCTGTATTTCTTACATCACAATATCACAGGGCCCAACAACATGGTGACAAGGCAGGGGACACAGGGGACATGGATGAAGGGAAGAGCATGAGGGAATTTGGGGAGATTTTTCTTATCAGTGTGGGTCAGCGATTTTCCTGGGCAATGTCTGGGGACGTTTGTGACTGTCAAGATGGCAAGCTCCTGGCATCGACTGGGTGGGGCCAGGATGCTGCTCTGTTCCCACAGTCCCTGGGACAGACTCCACCCCCAAAATGACTCAGTCCTGAATGTCAGGAATGCCGAGGGGGAGACCCTGATTTAGGATCATGACCCATGTCATTAAAGAAAAAAAAAAAAAAAAAAAAGCTCAGTTCAAATTTACTATGAGTCTCAAAAGTTGTTAAAATAAAAGAACTTCTCACCAACAGCCACAAAGCCCTGAGTGCCTGACCCAGGCCAGACATAACCTACTCTGCAGTGACTGTCCCCAGAGCAGACCCCGGTCCTGCGTGCCCGACAGGCCCCAGCACCAGCCTCCTGGGTTCAGCCCCAGCACTGGCATCTCTGAGATAGCAAATGACGGCATGTCCATGTCCGCAGTCTGAGCCCGACCACACCTCACTTCCAACTACCGCCCCACACCGACTGAATGAAGTTCTGAAACACCAGTCCAATGGGCTCAAGTGTTTACACCCCCGCAAAGCCAAGCCAACGCTCTTCAGACACTAGCAGAGCCATGCAGGGCCTGTCCCCAACAAGGGAAGGCCCTGAACAGGGGGAAACAAACTACGGCACGCCCAACCGGGGAAAGGGGGACGGGACACACCGACGACACACGCTACCCGCCCCGTGGGAGGCCTTCCCATGCTGCATCCTGGAGAGCAGTCAGCACCACTACACTAACCAGCAAGCAGCAGAACGGAGTCTTTTCTAGTAAACCCTACGCCCAACGTGGGGCCCGAAATCATGACCCCGAGGATCAAAAGTCGCAGGCCCCGCGGACCGAGCCGGCCGGGTGCCCCAGGACGCAGAGCAGTCATAACAGTAAGAACTGCCCATGATTTCTATGCACAGAAAGAAACACTCAGAGCACATGCTCCAAACTTAGAGGGAGGGAGCTCTTCCCTTTATCGTTAATGAACACCGAGAAGGGCACCTGGGGGGGCTCAGTCAGTTAAGAGTCTGCCTCAGGTTCGGGTCACCATCCCGCAGTGCTGGGAGGGAGCCCCGCATCAGGCTCCCCACCGAGCGGGGCGTCCGCTTGTCCTTCTCCCTTCACCCGCTCACACTTTCTCTCACTCTCAAATAAGTAAAACCGTAATTAAAAAACACAAAACACCGAGCCCATTTTTTAAAGTATAGGTATGACTCTACAACTTAAAAAGACTGAAAAAAAACAGCTTTCTCCCAAATATGAAGAGTTCCCAGAAGAATAAACTTAGGGGGATCCTGGGGGGCTCAGTTGTTAAGTGTCTGCCTTCGGCTCAGGTCATGATCTCGGGGTTCTGGGATTGAGCCCTGCATCGGGCTCTCTGCTCGGCCGGGAGCCTGCTTCCTCCCTCTCTGCCTGCCTGTGATCTCTGTCAAATAAATAAATAACATCTTTAAGAAAAAAAAAAAAAAAAAAAAAGAATAAACTTAGAAGTCTTTGGATCTTCCCCCCAATCATATCCGAAGTTCAGAAGCAAGGATACCCGCACGTGGGTCCCCCTCCCGGCCGACACAGCGCTCCGTCTCAAGGACACCTTAACTCAGGCACCCAGAGATGTACGAACCGGACCAGAGTTTCAAACTTCTTGGACTCACTTACGAAACGTGTTTCCACAGTGACCCAGTACGCACACGCGCACCAGCTGCCATGAGCTGGAAGAAGTTTCGATAACCAAGTTACTCTGTGCAGAGGGCCCGGAATTTTCTAGTTTGGTTTTTGTTTTTTGAACATAACCCACTGAACTGCACTCACCACCCACGAAGGGGTTGCAGGCTGAGTTTGGAACAGCCAAGCAGACAGCCTGGGGGGGAGTGGTCTGCCGATCACAGAAGCCCCGACACGTCACCCACCGCATCCGCAGAAGCCCGCAGGGAGGGGGGAGGTGACCGTCACCCCCGCTGGAGAGGGGAGGCTCCCCCAATCTCACCAGGTCAAGGGGCCCCATAGTCTGGATGCAGTCTCCCGACACCGCACAGCGCGGCTGAGTTACTAAGATTGGTGCCGCGTTCCCATGTGGCTTCCAGGCCCTGCTGGGCCCCACTGCAGGACGCGGCACGGGAAGTTTTAGCTAAAGTCGGCTCCGAGGCTACCCTGAGGGAACTACGTGCTGCAGAAACGCGGGTCCTCGCCGGGCGCGGTCCGTAGAAGGGAAGGGCCTCGATGGGGGCCGGAGAGTGGGGACTACGGGAGCAGCAAGTCATCTGCTGCGTGCTGGGTCAGAACGGGGCTTCCGACACCAGCCTCCAGATCACCACCATCTTCTGGTCAGGGGACCACGGCACCAAGACGCAGCGTCCCTGGAAAACCGCCCACAAGTCAAAGGCAGGACCCCCACAGAGCCCTGACCTCGATGACTTGACAGCGGCCTCCTCCACCACCCATGCACCCGCTGAAAGGGCCCCGAGGGTGGAGAGCTGCCCGCGACTCTCAAGGAACCAAGGACCGCCCGGGGAACAGCCCGGGGGACAGTGGGCATCCCCCAGACGCGAGCCGCCCCACCTGGTGGGCCCTGGTCCTTCCCCGAATCCCAGACAGGCGGCTCCCGCACAGCCACGAACGCACAGAGAACAGGAGGTCAGCCAGTGCACAAGGGACCTGCAGCTGTGAGCCGTCCCACAGCTGCCCGGCCACTCTGTGAGGGAAAGTCCAGCCCAAGGCAAAGACCCCAGGGTCCGGGCTGAGATACTCAAGGTAACCAACACGGCCAGTGCGGGTCACTCCAGGCAAACCCTGGGTGCAGCCGTGGAAGGAAAGCGGGTGGAAATGGCCTAAAGGAACCCCATGACTGCCAGGGGGTGGGGGAGGGAGGGGGTCACGCCCATCCCGAAAACGTGCTACCGCCCGGCAGAACTGAGGCCCGGCCTGCCGGCCGGCGCTGACCATCGCCCCAGCAAACTCCCCGACGTCTCCGCCGGGAAGAGGCGCCATTGCGAGGCCTGCCGGCGGGGGACCTGCGGCTGGGACCCGCGCCTCAGGGCCGCCGCCCCTTCCCCAGGAGAGCCTGCCGCCCGCTCCTGACCCCTGGTGTGAATGCGGGCTCCAGGAAGCCAGCGGCCTGGGGGCCCCTAACTGTCCCCACTCCTCCCAAATCTAGGTCACAAGCTGGGGGGAGGGGCGGAGGGAAGGAAACGTGCCCACATTCCACGCCGGGACCACCTTCCTCTCGCCCTCCTTCAGGGTTTCCAGTCGAAAGCGGCTTCCCCGTCTTGACTCCGGGCTCCCGCTGTGCCCCCTCCCTAGGAGCTGCGGCCCCACCTTCCCGGGGACACCGGCCCAGGAGGCCAGGCCCGACTCCCGACCCGGCCGCAGACGGCCGGGACGCGCTAGCGGGGCGGCCCGCGGAGAGGAAGCCCCCCACCAGGAGTCCAGAGCCCCGGGGGGGAGCTGGGCCTGCCGAGTCCCCGCGGACACCCGCGGGCGGAGGGGGGCGGGCGTCCGAATCCCAGCGGGGAAACTGAGGCCACGGGGGCCGCCCGGCGGCGGGCCCCCCACGTGATCCGACACGCGCGGGAGATAAGGGAGGGCTGGCAACGGCGGCTCGGGTTCCGCCAGGGGCCGTCTGCGGCCCCCGGGGGTAAACTGAGGCTCAGAGGGAAAGCGGGCGTGGGGCAGCCCGGGTCGCACGCAGGCAGGGCTCGAGTCGGGCGCGGGGCTTCAGGGACGAGCTGGAGGCCGGGGTCGGGGTCGGTACCGGGGCCGGGGTTGGGGTCGGGGGGTCCGGGTCGGCACCGGGGCCGGGCTCGGGCCCAGCCAGACCGGCCCCGCGCGGCGCGCCGGGCTCACCTCGTCCTCTTTGTGGTTGCGGATGCCGCGCACGAGGTCCTGCAGGTTCTTGTCGAACATGCGGTCGATGCTGCCCTTGACCATCTTGAGGGCCATCGCGGCGGACGCCGCCGGGCTCGAGCCCCGGGAGGCCCGCGGCCGGGCACCGTGCGGGGGCCCGGGGGCCGCGCCTGCCGCCCGCGGAGCGCTGCGCTGCCGGCTGCCGCGGCGGGGCGGGCTCCCTGGCCAGGTCGGCTGCTGTCCGCGGGGCGGCGGCGGCTGCGACCCGCTCCGCAGCCCGCGCTCGCACTGCCGTACCCCTCGGGCTGGGTGCCGCGCCGCTGGCAAATGGCGGACAAGATGGCGGCGGGTCAGCTGACGACGGGCGCCCGTCAGGCGGCCCGCCCCCGGAAGCCCTGCCTCCCAGGACAGTCGGGCCTCGCCACCTCCCGGTCTCCACGTCTCCCAGGCGACGCCGGCCGCCCAATGGAAACGCGGACAACGCCCTCGCCGTCCGCTCAGCCGCGCCCCCTCCGGCTCCGGGCTCTTCCCTCTCATTGGTCAAGACCTCCAGAACTCCCCCCACTTCCTCACGTAGGTTCTGGCCACGCCCCCCGGGAGGGCCTCCTCCCTGCCCCGCCCCGCCACGAAGTGACAGATGTGGGCGGGGCCTTCTGTGGGCGGGGCTCCACGTGGAGCTTCTCGGGCCAGTTGCGGGGAAGGAAACCAGCTCCGCCTTTTCCGAGTCGCGAAGCCGGCGCTGCCACGAGCGGGCGCTGAGTCTGCGGCGCGTCCCGCGAAGCCCGGGACAGGAACGAGCATGCCCACTGGGAGACGGAGGCCGGGAGCGGACACTGCCGCGCGGCGGCTCATTCCGCGGGCACCGAGGCCGCGCCCGGGCGGCGGGGAGGAGGGGAGGCCGCGGCGGGTGCACGTCCGACCCAGGCCTGCCGCCCCCCGCGCAGTCGGCGGCAACTGCCCGGTTCAAGGGCGGCGGAAGGCGACGCGCGCGTCCCAGACCACGTCCGGGCGGCCCGAAGGCGGAACGGGGAGCTCCTCGACCCGCAGGGAAACGCAAGACGCCGCGTGCCGCTGAGAGCGGCTGACGTCAGCGGGTGTGACAACGCTGTCACCAGTGCGCAGCGGACGCGGGTGTGACAACGCTGTCACCAGTGCGCGAGCGACGCGGGACAACCGGGGTTCTCCGGCGCTCAGGTGGGAACACGAGACCGCACGGCTCCCGCGGAGATCCGGGCGGGGGCGGCAGCGGAGTTCGTCCCTCGGGCTTTAAAGTAAACCCTGCCCGGATGCGGGACGCGAGCGCAGGGGCCCCCGGTCGAGCTTGGCGTGCTCCGCAGACCGAGCCCCGCGGCTGCGCTGTGTGTTCTCTTGATTTACTGACTCTAAAAAGTGAGCTCCACGCCCAGTGCGGGGCTCGAACTCACGACCTGGAGACCAAGAGCGGCGCGCCCCCGGGACTGAGCCAGCCAGGAACCCCCGGCTGCATGTTTCAAAGGTGACGCGTGGACGCCCGGTGACCCGGAGTCTCCCCACCGCTCGCGACGAGATCGCAGAAACGCCCGCACCAGCCCTTGGGTACGAGCGTTCGCGGCAGCTGCGTTCGCAGGAGTCCGAGCCCGAAACCACCCACACGTCCGTGGACTGAAAAGGGACGCGCCGCTTGTGGTCGTCCTGTGTGGTCAGTGCGCAGCCGTCAAGCGGCCCGTGACCATGCTACGGAGCAGCCCAGGCAGGCCGCACAGACAAGGTGCGGGACGAAATACGCCGCACGCAAAGGGGAGTGTATGACACGGTTCTGCTGATGCGAAGTTCAGGTACGGGCAGACCGGATGGGGCGCCTGGGGGCTGCATCGGTGCCGCCTCCGCCTTCGGCTCAGGTCATGATCCCAGGGTCCTCCGGTGGAGTCCCGCGGGGAGTCTGCTTCTCCCTCTGCCTCTGCCCCTTCCCCCTGCTTGTTCTCTCGCTCTCTATCAAGTCAATAAAAAAATAAAATCTTTAAAAATTTTTTTTAAAGATTTTATTTATTTATTGGACAGACAGATCACAAGTAGGAAGAGAGGCAGGCAGAGAGAGAGGGAGAAGCAGGCTGCCGCTGAGCAGAGAGCCGGATGCGGGCTAGATCCCAGGACCCTGGGATCATGACCTGAGCCGAAGGCAGAGGCTTTAACCCACTGAGCCACCCAGGTGCCCCCGAGAAAATGGAATCTTTTTAAAAAAAGAAGTAAGTGACTCGTTATTGGTTGCACAACTACAGACGAGAACTGGAGGCGGGATGCCTAAGGTCTGGAACATCGCCGCAAGATGTTCCCATCAGCTGATAGAAAGAATGTCATAGGTCACTGCTACTGGCCTCGTCCTCCCATGCAAAGCAGCTGGAGATCCGGACAAAACATGAAACACGAGCTTCAGACAGCAGACCGTAGTGCGGGACGGTGAGCCGGGAGAAAAGGGAAGAACAAGAGAAGGCTTACAGCTGCTCCTGGACTCTGCCTGTAGGTGAAATCCAGGCTGTGGTGGGGGGAGACCCCAACACAACACAAAGGTTTCACGAAGTGGGGAGGCAAAGATGGGAGATGAGGGAAGTTAAGGCAGCCAGAATTCTCAGGGCAACGTACCAGAGAGCAGGGAACTATCTTGAGAGAGAGCTCATACGTTTTCACAGGGGCCCCCGAGTCTTTGGCCGACTATCACTGCACACAGTCCAGCTTCCCCAGGCCAGGGTGGGAATAAAAATAAACTTCTAGGGACGCCTGGGTGGCTCAGTGGGTTAAAGCCTCTGCCCTCGGTTCAGGTCATGATCTCAGGGTCCTGGGATCGAGTCCCGCATCGGGCTCTCTGCTCAACGGGGAGCCTGCTTCCCCCTCTCTCTCTGCCTGCCTCTCTGCCTACTTGTGATCTCTGTCTGTCAATATTTCTTAAAAAGAAAAAAATGAATGAAGAGTCCACGAAATGTTTTTTTGTTGCTTTTTGGGAGGTATCGAATCACTTTATTTTGAAGGCGTGGTACAAATGAAAGAAGGTAAGTCGATGTTTTGGTACAACTTACAGAAGAAGCAGAGGTGACACCAACATGCAGGGCCTGCCTCAGTGACCAGCGAAATCACCCTGGAGGCTGTGGGAAGACAGCCTGAGGCTTAGATCGGCTACCACCGTTTCCCAGGGCGTGCTGGTCAGGGAGAGACTCTGCCGTGCTGGTTCCAGGAGCTGCCACCGTGTGTGCGTTGGTTACAGGGTTGCCAGGTCCTTCAGGTACAGAGCCCTGATGAAGTCCCGCAGAGGGGGCTGGTCTGTGCAGTCCCAGCAGTGATGGACCCACGCCCTTTCCCACATGCAGCGCCCACTCCTCGGTTTCAGCCATCCTCCCTGTCTTCGGTCTGCTCTCTTGATGTCTTGAAGGAAGATCCAGCCACCTCCTCTGTTCTGTGGCTTTATCAATTTCTCAGCATTTCCCTCTCCTCGTGAGATTGGTGAAGAAAATATGTGGCCAAGTTCTTCAAAGGCACATTGTCGCGGTCAAAGTAGGAAGGCACGGGAAGGGTAGAGCTCCGGGTTATCCGGCGGTTGGTGGCGGCCTCTGAGCCCTGGTGGCACTTCTGGAGCACCCAGAGCACAAGAAGTGTTTAAAATGTGGTAAATAGGGGCGCCTGGGTGGCTCAGTGGGTTAAAGCCTCTGCCTTCAGCTCGGGTCGTGATCCCAGGGTGCTGGTATCAAGCCCCAAGTTGGGCTCTCTGCTCGGCGGGGAGCCTGCTTCTCCGCCCCCCCACCTGCCTCTCTGCCTGCTTGTGATCTCTGTCTGTCAAATAAATAAAAACAAAATCTTTAAAAAATAAAATGTGGTAAATATAATTTTTATCTTAATTTCCTTAAAGGATAATTGACTCACCCCCCCCCCCACTTTTAGAAAGAGGGAGAATGTTCATGAGCAAGAGGGGCAGAGGGAGAGGGAGTCTGAAGCAGACCCCACGCTGAGTGCGGAGCCCAGACCAGGCTCAGCCTCTCCGGCCTGAGATCACGACCAGAGCTGGAACCAAGGGTCAGACGTCCTACTGACTGAGCCACCCAGGTGTCCCCATAACTGACTTTTTTTTTTTTTTTGTAAAGATTTTTTTTTTTTTTAATTTGAGAGAGAGAGAGCACGAGCAGGGGGAGCAGGAGGCAGAGAGAGAGGGGGAAGCAGACTCCCCACCGAGCAGGGAGCCCGATGCAGGCTCCATCCCAGGACCCTGAGACCATGACCTGACCCAAAGGCAGGCGCTTAACCTACTGAGCCACCCAGGCGCCCCGATAACTGACTCTTTAAATAAAAAACCATAATAACAATGTATTGTGAGATTTATTTTAGAGAATATTTAAAGTAATACAACAGTATATAATGGGAAGCAGGTAACAAATGTACGGTGGTGAGGGGCTTCCAGAAAGTATGAACCAGTATGTTGCAACCCTAGAAAAATCACCTAAAATAAAATGAGGATCCATAAATTTAATAAAACAATTACAGGTAAAAATGGAACAATCTTTAAAGTAGTCCATCTAAAATAAGGCAATCACAAGGGAAAGGACTGCAAAACACAAAAGAGACAAACAGCAAACAGCAGAGTGAGCAATTTAAACCTGGCCATGACCCCATTTCTACTAAATGTAAATGTCTAAACACTAGGCAAGAGGCAGAAACTGTTAGCACAGCTGCATCTCTAGGTTGTCCTTTAAATACAAAGGCATAGATTGTATAAAAGTAAAAGGATGTAACCAAAACAAATTTTATTTTTTTAAAGATCTTATTTATTTATTTGACAGACAGAGATCACAAGTAGGCAGAGAGGCAGGCAGAGAGAGAGCGGAAAGCAGGCTCCCAGCCAGGCAGAGAGCCCGATGTGGGGCTCGATCCCAGGACCCTGGGATCATGACCCGAGCCGAAGGCAGAGGCTTTAACCCACTGAGGCACCCAGCCGCCCCCAAAACAAATTTTAAAAGAACAAGATTGAAGGGCTACCTGCAAGTTTTTTTTTAAGTTTATTCTATTTTTTTAGTAATCTCTCCACCCTCCTTGGGGCTCGAACTCACGACCCCGAGATGCGTGCTCTTCTGACTGACCCAGCCAGCCAACCTGTCCTTACTCTTAATGTAGATCCACAACAATGACCCAGAATGGATCACAGACCTAAATATAAAGGCTAAAAGTTTAAAACTTCTGGAGGAAAACATAGGAGAAAGTTTTTATGACTTTTGTTAGGCTCAGATTTTTTTTTTATAGGATACAAAATCCACGAACCATTTTTTTGAAAGCAAGAAGATAGACTTCACCAAAATTTTTTTTAAAAATTGCTTTTCAAAAAAATATTAAAAAAAAGATAAGGCAAGCACCACCTGGGGAAAGTCTTGCAATACATGTATGTGACAAAAAGAAAATACTAAGAAACGGTAGGAACATAAGGCAAACAATTTCTAAAATAGATTTGAAATAAAAAGTAGATTTGAACAACAGATACTTTACCAAGGAAGATTATGAATATCCAAAAAGTGCAGAAAAGATACTTGTCATAATTAGTCATTAAGGAAACGTTCCCCAATGGGATATCGCGATCCATCTATTAGAAAGAGTACACGTAAAGGCCTGTGAACACCGGGTGGCTGGAACTTGCAGGCATGGCTGGAATAAGCCCCAAATGGTGCAACCACTTTGGGAAATGGCTTAGCGGTTTGTTTCAAAGTCAAAGATGCATTTACCATGAGTGCCAGCAATCTCGCTCTTGGGTATTTACCCAAGAGAAATGAAAACGTGTTTCCCAACACTGACCAGTATGCCAATGATCATGGCACCTTCATTGATAATAGCCCAAAAGTGGACACGGTTTAAGTATCCGTCCATAGACAGACGGGCTAAAAAAACAACATGGCGGCATGTCCATCCAACGACGGTGAGAGAGGAACTGCTGGTGCCCACAACTTGGATGCGATTCAGGGACGTTATACCGCATAAGAGAAGCCAGACTCAAAACATCGCATACTGTGAGCTTCCGTGCTATGGAATTCAAAGAACACTGGAGAACAATATCGATAGAAAAACATGTCAGGGATGGCCTGAAGGCGGGGAAGCAGGGAGGGTCCACTCTAAAGGGGAGAGAACTTTGGGGTGATGGAAGTGTGCTTTATTGTGACTGTGATATACTTACACAACCACAAACAACTGATCAAACTAGGGGTGCCCGGGGGGGTTACTCGGTGAAGCGTCTGACTCTTGATTTCAGCTTCGGTCATGATCCTGGGGTCGTGAGATTGATTCCTGCATCAGGCTCCACTCTCAGCACAAGCCTACTGGGGATTCTCATTCTCTCTCTCTCTCTCTCTCTCTCTGCTCCTCCCCCCTTGCTCCCTCTCTCTCTCTCTCTAAATAAATAAAATATTTTTAAAAACCTGCCATAAAGATGTCCAAGTCCTGGGCGCTGGGTGACTCAGTGGGTTAAAGCCTCTGCCTTCGGCTCAAGTCATGATCCCAGGGTCCTGGGATCAAGCCCCGCATCGGGCTCTCTGCTTGGCAGGGAGCCTGCGTCCTCCTCTCTCTCTCTCTCTGCCTGCCTCTCTGCCTACTTGTGATCTCCCTCTGTCAAATAAATAAATAAAATCTTTAAACAACAAAAAAAAAGATGTCCAAGTCCTAATTTCTGGGACCCATGGATACGTCACCTCACATGGAAAAAGGGATTTTATTAATAAGGACTCGGAGGTGGGGATGGTCCCGGACTACCAGTGGGGAGGGAGGACAGTGTCCTCACAAGGACCACACAGAGGGGGGCAGAAGATGGGAGTCCAGGAGGTGAGATGGCCCTGCACTGCTGACTGTGAGGAAGGAGGGGGGGCTGTGGGCCAAGGATGCGGCACCTCTGGAAGCTGGAAAAGGCAGGAGATGGGTCTCCCTGGGGCACCCAGAAGGAACCAGAATTGCCCGTGCCTGGGTTTGCCCTAGTCGGACTTGTGACCCCCGAGTGTACTGAAGAATGATGGTTTTGCCAAGGGCCGATTCTGGCCAGGGTTCTGGCGGGCGGGCTGCCTGCAGTGTCCGGGCCGGCCAGCAGAGGGCAGTGGGAGCCAGGCTCAGAGATGGCGTGGCTCTTCTCTGAAATGTTCTTGTTCTCATCTTGGAGCACCAGCATGGCATCCTGGCCAGAGGTTTGGGCACCTGTGATCAATTCCAGCTCCAGCCCTAAATCAGTTCTCTCATCTGCAAGTAGCCCATCCGTCCATGCGTCACCCGTCCTTCCCTCCATCCATCCACCCTCCACCCAACCGTCCACCCTCCCTCCCTCCCTCCTTCTGCCTGCTCATCCATTCGTTCACCACCACCACACTCAGTGTCTACTGTGTACTGACGTTGGCAATGAACAGAGATGGAGGACAGATTCACAGCCAAGGGAAGTTTTGGGGAAACGACCAGGCAGATGTCAGGACGAAGAGAACGGTCAGAACAAACTTAGCATGGGGGAGGAGCAGAGATAAAGCTGGTGTGATGGGAGGGTGAGCGATAACAGAAGCTGAGCTGGGCAAGGCCACCAGGCATCTCCTTGCAGGAGCGTTGCCAGAGGGCCTGTGCTAAACCCCACGTGTGTTCTTCTACTTTGATCCTCAGGACATTAGGTGAGGGTCATCTCATTTGCTCTTGGTGGCAGAGGCTTAGAGAAGTGTGGTCAATTAGCCAGAACCCCACGGATTTGGACCCAGGTGTCTCATCTGTCTCCCTGCTCCCAGGCACTTTTGGGCTCTTTGGTAACCGTGTCCCCATCAACAGACTCTTCTGCCCTCGTCTTCACTGCTCTGCAGCTCTTCAGTCCAACAGCGTGGACACCTTTATCAGTCAGCAAGTGCGGCGAGAACGCTGTGTAACAACCTCTGACGATAATCATCTATCCCCATCTTCAGGTCTGCGGGGCAGCCACAGAGCGAACCTCATCTTAGCCGGTCCTGGTTCCAAGCTTCGTGTTGTCCCGCGTGTCTTCCCCTCAGGGTGTGCTGCTAAATGTTCAATTACATCTTAGGGGAGGGGATGGGGATGGAGGGGTTTGTCACCTTTGCCAATTTCTGGGGTGTAAATACTCCCACGGGGGCTGATCTCCATGACCATTATGACAGATGAGGGCAGAGTTGGAAAGAGGTGTTCAGCGGCGGACCGTTACACAGTGTCTTGGTCCCTTTGGGCTGCTGTGGCAAAAATCCCATAGCCGGGGGGCTGCAGACAGTTCTGGAGGCTGGGAAGTCCAAGTTCAAGGTGCTGGCAGATTTGGTGTCCGGTGAGGACCTGCTTCCCGGTTCACAGGCAGCCTTCTCTTCTCTGCGTCCACAGGTGGCAGGAGGGGCGAGAGAGCCGTCTGGGATCAGCTTTTACGAGCACACCAACCCCACACAGGAGGACTCCACCTTCATGACCTAATCACGACCCAAAGCCCTACCTCCAAATCTCAACACACCGGGGGTTAGGCTTCAAGATACAAATCTGTAGGGGACAGTACTGACACAATTGACGTAAATAACCTGAAAATATAACCTATTTATATCAATAGAATCTGAAGCATGCCCAGAGTGCAATCAATGACACCAAGAGGTTGGTGAGACAAATGGGAACAGTGAGTTCTGGGGATTGACCACGTGTGTTCTAAAGAGAACTTATTTAAGTGTACTTTTCTATGACTGAACTTCCAACACCAGCTGTGTCTAAAACCCAGGTCACCAAATGCCTACGTGTTTAGCAATCGTCCCTTATGAGCCAGCGCGGGCTGACTTTGGCACGTTGCTCCAAGTTGGATCGGTCAAACCCTCCTGGGGCCAGGCTACAGCGGGCGTCGTGTTCCTCCCCGGCCCACTGGGGAGCACCTGCTCCCACCCTATTGGCCAGAGCAAGTCAGGGACGTCTCACCCCATGGGGCAGGCACCGACTTCCTACAGTTAGAAAAATTTCAGCCTCACCTAACCCAGGGAGGGGTTGGGAATAGGGAAGACTAAAACAAGGAACCACTTCTCCCCGTATGGCTCCCTCCCCACCTTTTAAAATAATAACAGCGATGGGGATGTGCCCAGGAAAGCTCCCTTCCTCCCGTGTGTGTCTCCTTTGCACTCACACATCACACTGACGACAGTCTGACCCCAGACATGACATCAGCCGAGAGCCCTACGATCTAACTCCATTCTGGCGTTGTCTACAACGGACCCTGCAAGTTCAGGGCTCCCTGCCACGTGGCTGCCTCTCCCTTCAGACACCAGTCCCCAGTCCGGGCTCTCAGCTGACCGGCTGTACATCAGAGGTTCTCACAATCCCCTTCTTGGGTGTGATTAGTTTTTTGGAGAAGCTGCTAGAACTCAGGAATGTGGTTTTACTTGCTGTTTATTGGCTTATTATAAAAGGATATGATAAAGGATACGGACGAACATCCAGGTGGGAGGGATGCCTACGGCCAGGCCAGGTGGGAGGCGTGCGGAGCTCCGTCTCCTCCCCGGGGGCGCCACCCTCCCAGCACCTCCACGTTTCCCAAACCTGGTGCCTTTACGGAAGTTAGCGCAGCCAAGACGGATCATTAACTCGATCTCCAGCCCTTCTCCATCCCCTGGGGAGGATGAGAGCCGGGCTGAGAGTTCCAAGCTTTTTTTTTTTTTTTAAGTTTTTATTGTTAAAGCGATCTCTATACCCAACGTGAGGCTCAAGCACACAATTCCAAGATCAAGAGTCACACGCTCCAGCAACTGAGCCGGCCGGGCGGGCACCCCCGACAGCTCCAAGCTTCTAATCATGGTCTCTCTGGTGACCTGCTCCCATCCAGCAGCCCAAGAGATCATCTCATTAGAACAAAAGACACTTCTATCACCCAGGAAATGCCAAGGGATCTAGGAGCTCAGTGTCAGGAACTGGGGACAGAGACACAATGGTCGAACTAAAGATGCTCCTAACGCTCTTATCACTTAGGAAATTCCAGAGTTGTAGGGGCTCTAGACAGGAACTGTGGACAGACACCTCTCTGTATCTTTGTTATTATCTCAGAAGATACGATTTACATACCATGAAATGCACCCCTTTAAATGTACAGCTCAGTGGGGTTGTTTGTTTTTAAAGATTTTATTTATTTGTCAGAGAAAGAGAGCAAGTGCAGGGAGGGGCAGAGGGAGAAGCAGACTCTGGACGTGTCACCCACGTGGACTCACACCCCATGTGGCCTTCTGTGTCTGGTTGCCTCCCCAAGTGTCGTGGGCTCGGAGTTCTTCCCCGTGGCAGCGCGGGTGGACGTCTCACTCCTATCCGCGCCGAGCAACGTTCCCGTGTGTGACTACGTCATCATCTGTTCCTGGATATTTTTATTGTTTCCATGTTGGGGCAATTATGGAAAATGCTGCTCTATGTACACATTTTTGTGTGGACACGTTTTCATTTCTCTTAGGCATTTAATAGGAGCGGAACTGCTGGGTCATAACGATGACTTCATGCCTAATCTTCGAGGACCTGCCAGACTGTTTTAAAAAGCAACTGCCCAGGCGCCTGGGTGGCTCAGTGGGTTAAGCCGCTGCCTTCGGCTCAGGTCATGATCTCAGGGTCCTGGGATCGAGTCCCGCATCAGGCTCTCTGCTCAGCAGGGAGCCTGCTTCCCTCTCTCTCTCTGCCTGCCTCTCTACTTGTAATCTCTCTCTGTCAAATAAATAAATAAAATATTTAAAAAAAAGCAACTGCCCTAGGGCACCTGGGTGGCTCAGTGGGTTAAGCTTCTGCCTTTGGTTCAGGTCATGGTCTCAGCTTCCTGGGATCGAGCCCCGCGTCAGGCTCTCTGCTCAGCAGGGAGGATGCTTCTCCCCCTCTCGCTGCCTGTCTCTCTGCCTACTTGTGTCCCAGTTTCCGCACATCCTCTCCAACACTTGATATCTTCTCTCTTGTTGCTTCTAGACACCTTAGCAGGTGTGAAACAATAGCTTGTTGTGCTTTGGATCTGCATTCCCCGATGGCTAATGACACCGAGCACCTTCTCAGGAGCTCATCCACCCTTTCTTTTTCTTCTTTGGAGAACTGTTAGACCCTTGGCTTATTTTCCTGTTGGGCTATTTTTAAGTCGTTGAGTTGTAAGAGTTCTTTACACAGACTAGACCCAAGTTCCATGCCAGGTACCAGCTATGGAGATACTATTCTTTCCCCATTCTGTGAGTTGTCTTTTCATCTTCTTGATGGTGTTCTACTAAGCACAAAAGGTTTTCATTCGGAGGATGTGTGATTTATCTGAGTTATGCACATGCTTGTGTGTGTTTTTAGTGGGTATGTGCTCTCGTTTCTCCTGGCCACACATCCAGGAGTGCAATCTCTGGGGCACGGGTAAAGCTTATGTTTAGTTTCACCAGATGGTGTCCAACAGCGGCTGGGACTTCCAGGACCCCAGCATTATCGAGTCCCACCAACACTTGGTTTTGTCCACAATGTTCATTCACAGAGCACCTATGTGATTGCTACAGTGCCCATCCGGCAGACCAGGAACCTGGATCCTAGAGACGGGGGTGGCCTGCTGGAGTGACCCAGCATCCTGGTCCCTGACAGCGCATGAGTCCTCTGGTTTGGAGTGAGAAAACACCTTTCCTTTCTGCCTGTGCCTGGTGGAGTCCCTGGGGCTAGGCCCCGCTCCTGGGTGAACAGTTTGGTACCTCCACTCCCCCCAGAGGCACCAGTCAGGCTGCTTCAGTTCCCGGGGGAGCTGGGGAGGAGGTCCCAGCAATGAAGCCATCATCTTGCATCACCTGCGGTCCTGGAAACTGCAGACACCAGGTTTGCTGGGAGGATGGAGAGGCGAGGAGGCAGCACAAGCGGGCGTCGGGCTTCCAGGGAGGAGGCAGGAGACCCTGGAGGAGCCTGGCCCCCGCCAGCGCTCCGCTGGGCGCTCAGCCCAACAACGCGATCCCAGCCCTTGCTTTCCCTGGCTGTGAAGTGGGGTCACGGCGGTCGCCGTTGGTCTAACCCCACGAGAGGAGGGAGGGCAACGAGGATAGTTACTCCGACGTCCGTCATCACGATGCTGGCGTATGACGGAGTTTACGGGGGTCCGTCCATGCCCACCCGGGGTCCATCCATGCCCACCTGGGGTCCATCCATACCCACCCGGGGTCCACAGACGTATAAGAGGCGGGGCGCCCGGGGGCTCAGCCGGGGAAGCCTCTGCCTTAGGCCGGGGTCATGGTCTCAGGGTCCTGGGATCGCGCCCCGCGTGGGGCTCTGTGCTCAGCGGGGAGCCTGCTTCCCCCTCCCCCTCTGCCTGCCGCTCCTGCTCCCCCCTCCCCGTCTCTCAAATAAGTAAGTGAGTAAAGAAAGAAAGAAATAAACCTTTTTTAAAAAATCAGAGGCTGATGACCCTCCTTCATAACACAGACAGCAGCTAAGGGCCGGAGGCAGGATTTGAACTCACTTTCCCACCCAGGCGTCCCCAGGCCGAAATAATGCCACGGACGGAAGCTCTGATTGGGCCATTGAGTCACCGTCCGAAGGCCCTATTGGCCAGAACTCCCACCCACCTGATAGGCTACTGCCCAACCACAGCGGGCGGGCTTTGGCTAGGGAGCCAATCCGGGGGGAGGATGGTCACATGACAGCATCACATGACGACAAAGATGGCTGCTCAGGCTGCAGGAAGGGATGGGGGCCATTTCCCCAAATGGCTGCTCTGTGTCGGGCGGGTGTTTGGGTTTCGAGGCCGGGGGTCCCACTTAAGATACAGGACCGCGGGTTAAATTGGAATTTCCGGTGAAGGCTGAATTCTGTCCAGTTATAAGCATGTCCCATTAAATATTTGGGACAGACATCCCAACATTTACTCGCTCGTTACCTGAGTTCAAGTCTAACCGGGAACCCTGTAGATGTAGTTGTTGGATCTGGCGATCCGAGCTCCTGAGACCCTCGCTGCAGACGGTGCATGGGGAGGAGGGGGCGTGACGGAGGGGAAGAGGTTCCCGAGGACTTTGGTCCCCGCGTGGGGGCTGAATCGGGGAGGTGGGTCCCGCCCTGTTGCTCCCGCGCATAGAGCAGCCCCAGTCCCCCTCAAGATCCTTCCCGTCTTCCCTCCCACGAGCAGGACAGTGGAAATATGTCTCCTTTCTGATTATCACAACGTCCGCCGGAAGTGTGAACGGTGACCTCGTCACGCTCGTGCTGCCACCGCGGGGCTCGGAGCCCCTGGACAGCTCATCCCGCATTAGCAACAGCTAATCCCAGCTTCCCTCGCTGCTTCAGAAATAACCCTCGCCCCACCACCATCCCCTTCACTGCTTACAGCCTGTCTGGTAATGACATCCAGGGACACAACGGTGGTCCCAGAAAGTTAGGTTTGTTAACTTGCCACGGCAGGAGACCGCGTAATAGAGGATGTATGGAGCATCTCACCAAAAAAGGGGAAAAAGGGAACGTGGAAGGATTTGAGGGAAGAGTTTATCCAGTATTTACATGAAGCGGAGTTGGATGGGCTCAAAGCTAGACAGAGCTAATGCGCCAAGGGGTCGGCGTTGAGCTTGGGCTAAG
This sequence comes from Pteronura brasiliensis, assembly GCA_004024605.1. NCBI lineage: Eukaryota > Metazoa > Chordata > Mammalia > Carnivora > Mustelidae > Pteronura > Pteronura brasiliensis. The sequence continues at coordinate 107,167 of PJEN01000219.1, forward strand.
ACGCAGATGCAGGGTCTTGTTTCCTTGGAAACTGTCATGTGAAATGTGTCTAGGCAGCCTAGAGGGCCCACACCTGGATGGGAAATCCAGACTACTTCTCTGGGTCAGGGTGACCTAGAGGGTTCAGACCCTGTAGACGAGAGCAATACACATTCCCACAAATGAGACTGAAAAAAGCAAAGATTCTGACAGTCTACGATTTTAGAGAACAATGTTGTCCCACACTCTTTTTTTTTTTTTTTTTTTTTTTAAGATTTTGTTTATTCGGAGCGCCTGGGTGGCTCAGTCGTTAGGTGTCTTCCTTCGGCTCAGGTCACGGTCCCAGGGTCCTGGGATCGAGCCCCACATCAGGCTCTCTGCTCAGCGGGGAGCCTGCTTTCTCCTCTCTCTCTCGCTCTGCCTGCCTCTCCCCCTACTTGAGATCTCTGTCTATCAAATAAATAAATAAAATCTTTTTTAAAAAGTTTAAAAATAACCCACTGCAAAGATGGAGTTAAATTAGCAGGACACAGAAGCCAGCTGAAAGGACTCCCAGTGCCCAAGGCTGAAACAGTTTTTTTGCAGTGAAATAAAGCAATATTGGATTAAACCCCAAATATAACATAAATATCAATGACTCCATATTGATGTAAATAGATAGACCTCCCAGGCAGAAAAATTAAAAAACCGTTCCCATAAATACTCAACCCTCAAGGAGGGGGAGCATAATTTCCAACTTATAAATGTGAACTATATAGGGGCGTCTGGGGGGCTCAGTCGTTAAGCATCTGCCTTCAGCTCAGGTCATGGACCCGGGGTTTTGGGATCGAGCTCCGTGTCGGCCTCCCTGCTCCGCGGGAAGCCTGCTTCTCCCTCTCCCACTCCCCCTGCTTGTGTTCCCTCTCTTGCTGTGTCTCTTTCTGTTGAATAAATAAAAATCTTTTTTAAAAATGTGAGCTATATATAACCATTGCCTGGATGGAAACAGGATGGAAAGTGTGTAGTAGGGAGTGGTTTATAGTGGAGACACCTGACATGCACACCTCAACCAGGTGAAGAAGATCAGTAGTGATATATCGGTAGCTCGGACCCTTGATATGGGATGACCCCTCACCTCTGGGATCTTCTTCCCTAAAACCCATAACTCCAGTCTAGTCATAAGAAGAACACCAGACAAGCCCCAGTTGAGAAACATTCTATAGAACGTTTGATCAGCAGTCCTCAAAACTGTAAAGGTCATCAAGAATGAGAAATCTGAGAAACTGTCTCAGCCAAGAGGAGCTCGAGGAGAAATGACCACTAAATACCATGCAGTCCCCTGGGTGGGATCCTGGAACATAAAAACGGCAAAGAATCTGGAACGTCCTGGAGACAGGAAGTAAATGGTGGGAGCTGGGGGGCTAAGGGGGGAGTGGAAGGGGAGTTAAGTGTTCAATGGGGATAGAATTTCAACTTGGGAAGATGGAAAGTGTTGGGGATAGAGGGTGGTGATGGTTACACAACATTGTGAATGTACTTAATGCCACGAAAACATACACTTAAAAATGGTAAATTTGATGTTACACGTTTTTTTCCACAATTAACAACAACAACAACAGACTGCAAGAGCCAGACCGGAGGCTTCTGGAGGCTGCCACGTGATCCAAAACAAAACAAAACAAAACAAAACAAAAAAAACCAGAAGAGAGTTTCTTTTTTGTTTGTTTGTCCTTTGTGTTTAATCAGCATGCTCAAAACAACTGGAATAATTTGAAGCCAAAAGTTGGACACTTGAGGTTGTCCAGGAGTGACTTTGCGTAATTCCTAAGAGATATGTCTGTAAAGGGAGGGCTTTCTTCAGTCAAAGATCTGCTTACCACACGCCCATCTGGTCTCTCCAAATGTGAAAATATTTAGAGATTCCAGGAAAGCTCTAAGCTCTTGGGCTGCCCTAGAACTCCCCACCAACTCAAGGCCCATGAGGACCTGGTGTGGGGGGGGTGGTGTCCTGGGGTGTAGACTGCAAAACATAGCCAGAGTTAGGACACCAGACACCCAGACCCCTGGTGGTGATAGACAAGCGGTGGTGGGGGTGGGAGTGGGGGCGGGTATGGGGGGCGGTTTCAGTACCACGGAGAGCTCTGAGCTGACCAGAGAAAGCCAGAAGTCCAGATCCTGCCAAAGTGTGTTCGAAGGGCAGGGGTGCAGGGGTGGGGGCGTAAGATACAGCAGCCTGGTCAAAGGGGATGAGAGGGATGTAGTCTCACACTCCAGGAACTTTATTGTGGTGGGGAGGGGTGGCGTGGAGTGCCCTCCAATAGATCTACCTACTTCACTTAGTGAGAGACTGGGTTCTTGCTTTTCTAAAGCCTATATTCAGGGGCGCCTGTGTGGCTCAGTCAGTTAAATGTCTGCCTTCAGCGCAGGTCATGATCCCGGGGTTCTGGGATCGAGCCCCTCATCGGGCTCCCTGCTCAGCGGGGAGCCTGTTTCTCCCTCTGCCTGTGGCTCCCCCTGCTTGTGCACTCCCCCTCTCATTCTCTCTTCTGTCTCTCAGACAAATAAATAAATAAAATCTTTAAACAAGTAAATCCTATATTCAGCTCTGCATTGCCTTCCTCCTGCCCACAGACACTTGGCATCCCGCCTGGGACAGCACTGGCTAACAGGCTGGGGTCGGGAGTTAGATCAACTCAGCTTAACCACTCACTGGCTGCCTGTGACTCTGATGATTGCTGAGCCCATCTACACCTGGGTGCTTTTTTTCACCTGCAAAATGGGATGTTGGTAGAGTATGGTAGGTAGCTAGATGCCCCTCAAAGACGTCCACCTCCTAATCACTGGAACTTAACAGCTATGTTGGGTCATGTGACAAAAGGGAATTAAGGTTGTAGATGGAATTGAAGTTTGAATGAGCTGACCTTAAAATGAGAGGTTTATCCTCGATTGTCTGGGGGGACCCGAGGCTCCTTAACGGTGGAAGATGTTCGGGGAGGCAGCAGCTTGAGATGCTGTGGGCGATGAGGACGGAGGAAGGACCATGACCTAGGAAGGCAGGCAGCTTCTCAAAGCTGCAAAAGGTGAGGAAACGAATCCTCCCCTAGAGGCTCCAGAAGGGAGTGAACGAAGCCCAGTGTAGGAGTCAGGCTGCTCAGGAGCGATGATGCACGTACGAGAGTAAACTTGTGTTGTTTCCATTTGTCGTACTTGGGCACAACCGCCGTAGGAAACGGGTACAGAAATAATGTCCCTCCTGGCGTCCTTGCAGGACCAAGTGAGATTGTGTGTACCAAGTGCTTGGCGTAGCCCAGGCATACATTAGGCACTCAATAATTGGAAATGATTGGTTGAGTTGCCCAACAGTCCCATTGCAGGGAACTCGGGAAAGCCTGGGCTTCAGAGGAGATGGTGGCCTGCAGCCTGGAGCAGAAGTTTCTCGGTTCTCTGCTGTCACTGCGGTCACTCCCGAGACTTTAAAGTGGGCCCCAAGAGTTGGAGGCACCACCACTCCCCGCTGGGGGGGGATCTGGTGAATCCACTGAGATTTTCCAGAGCATCTGGCAATCAGATGTTGTCCTGTGCTTGTTGGACTTCCCATGACAAAAAAATTCCTATTTGTGGGCCCTGTGGAGGTGGCATAGAAGCCATCAGTGTAGTTGAAATGGTCACGAGCTCCATTTCCACTGGGAGAAAATACTCGTGTTGTGGAGACGTGGGGCTGGGGGGCGGGAGGGTCTGGGATTCTGTGTGGGGTGAAGGACAGAGAGGCAATCCACTGCGTGTTGCGCTTTGAGCTCCTGTAAGCTTAATCGGGGGGGGGGTCAGAAAACCCCAGGGAGGGGCCAAATCCAGCAGGAGAATGTCGGGGAGGTTCCTGTTATGTGCCTTGCCCCAGCCCCCTGCAAGCATGGTAGGCACGGCAAGGCAGCTGATTCCAAGAGGCCTGTGTTCTGCCGTCTCGTATGAGGGGCTGGGATGCTTTCTGTAAAGGACCAGGGAGTAAATGTGTTGGCTCTGCGATCACAGCACAACTGTGCGGCATGGTGGTGGGAAAGCAGTCGTGGATGATATGTTAATGAATGCATGTGGTTGGGTTTCAATAAAACTTTATTTACAAAAATAAGCGGTAAGGCTGCATTAGACCCTGTCCTGAACCAACCTTCCTTTTTTTTTTTTTTTTTTTTTTTTAGATTTTTACTTATTTGTTTGAGAGAGACAGAACATGAATGGGGTGTGGGGCAGAGGCAGAGGGAGAAGTAGGCTTCCTGCCAAGCAGGGAGCCCAAGGCGGGGTTCGATCCCAGGACCCCGGGATCATAACCTGAGCCGAAAGCAGATTCTTAAACGCCTGAGCCACCCAGGCACCCATAGCCCACCCTTCCTAAGAGAAAGTGTGGGTCCTTAAAGCCACCCAAAAGAGCTTCAAGAGGTCTGGAAACTTCCATTCTTTTTTTCTTTTATGAGATTTATTTATTATTTTACTCAGGGGGAAGGGCAGAGGCAGAGAGAGAGTCTGAAGTAGACTCCTCACTGAGCACAGAGCCCGATGCGGGGCTCGATCTCATGACCCTGAGATCATAACCTGAGCCGAAACCAAGAGCCGGATGCCCAATCAACTGAGCCACCCAGGCAGTCCTGGAAGCTTCGGTTCTTATGCTCTTACTGAAATTAGAACACCATGAGGCTGGTCTACTGGACGACAAGACCAGAGAGTAGAGGCGAGCCCCCGCCACCAGCTGAAGCCCTTTAGACCAACCAGCCTACCGCCGACCCACCGAATGACACTCGTATGTGAAAGACCGCAGGCAAGACCAGCGGGAGAACTGTCCAATTCAGTCCAAATCGCTAACTACAGAGCAAGGCGTAAACTCCATGATCTTTGTTTGAAGCCACAGAGTTCTGGAAGTGGCTGGTTACACAGCAGTGGGTAAATGATACGCATTGTTAAGCCTGTGAAGGGAACAGGGATGTGTTTCGACAGCTCTACCAGGAGACCCTGCAAACACACGTGGCAGAGGGTGTGGATGTGTATGCACGAGGGGATCTCCCACTGTAGGAGAGACTCCAAGAATCTACTGCTCGTCCCTCCCAGCTACAACCACTGTAACGTGTTTCTTGTGAGCCAGAAAGAGCCTACTCGTATGCAAGCACGCTTATGTACGGACATTGTATTTAAGTACAAACGTGAGCTTGCTAATCCGTACCTTGCTCCTTTTAATGCAATGCGTCACGCACATCTTTCTCCACGAGGATGTCTTTCCACAGTTTGGAAGGACCTTTAACTTGGCATACGGATTTGCAATCCTCCTTCCCTGCAACACAGGTGCAACTGTCTCTCCAGTCTTGCCAAGAATGATCTCACGGAGCCCAGGACAAAGCAAATGACACCGCAGGAAGAGGACTCTCCGAGGATTCCACGTTTCTGCAGCAGGGTTTCACGTTTCTGCGGGAGGAGCCTACCCTTGTCTGCAAAGCCGGTCGTTATGATTATAGTTGCTACCATTTTTAAAAAATGGTGATAAAGTGCATGCAAAAATTGTACACGATCGCGATGGTGTTACTATGTTATTTTTTTCTTGCAGCATAGTTAACATACAACATAATGTTAATTTCAGGGGCGCATGTGATTTGAAAAATTATATACATTATGAAATGCTCACCACTGTAAGTTTGGTTACTGTGTTAGCCATTTCCAAGCGCACCCCTCAGGGCATGAAGCACACTCACACTGCTGTGTGACCACCCGCACGCCCCGTCTCCAGAACTTTCCATCTCCCCACATGGAGACTCTGTCCCCATGAAGCACGGACTCCCCACCCCTGCCCCAGCCCCGGCTCCCACCCTGTCCTGTCTCTGTGCGGAGGGGACTCCTCTGGGGCCCTCCTGGGAGTGGGGTCCTGCGGGACAGTCCTTCTGGCTTATTTCCAAGCCCAAGGTCTTCAAAGTCTATCCATGCTGCAGCAGGTCTCAGGATTTCTTTCCTTTCTGAGGCTGAGCAATGTCCTATCCTATAGTGGACCACATTTTGCTTGTCTGTTCAACCACCAATGGATACTTGGGTTGTTTCTACCTTTTGGGTATCCTTAGTAATGCTGTGGACACAGGTGTGCAAATATCAGTTCTCCAATTTTTGAGTGTAGACCTAGGAATGAAATTGCTGGGTCACACAGCACCTGTATATTTAATTTTTTGAGGTCCTCTAAAACAGTTACCCACAGCAGCGGCCCCATTTTATATTCCCACCAGCCCAGACCTGGTTTTATTCTATTTTCTTTATTTATTCTATTTTCTTAATTTATTCTATTCTATTCTTTCTTCTTTTTAAAAATTATTTATTTTATATTTTTCCCCCTTTCTTCTTCTAATGTGAGAGCCGAAGTCTCAGGTCAGTGAAATAGAAAAGAAACAAAAAGCTCCCAAATAAAGAACAAACTGCTCTCAAAAAAAAAAAAAAAAAAAAAAAAAAAGAGGAAAGAAGGAAGGTAGGAAGGAAGGAAACTTGATTAAATTTCTTTGGTGTGGGGCACCTGGGTGGCTCAGTGGGTTAAAGCCTCTGCTTTCGGCTCAGGTCACGATCCCAGGGTCCTGGGATCGAGCCCCACATCCGGCTCTCTGCTCAGCGGGGAGCCTGCTTTCCTTCCTCTCTCTCTGCCTGCCTCTCTGCTTATTTGTGATCTCTGTCTGTCAAATAAGTTAAAGAAAAAAATTTTAAAAAAAATTTCTTTGGCGTCGCTTCACTGCCCTTCCCTGACTGCTGAGTCTGTGAGACCCACGCACACAGTCCCCGCTACCAGCCTCGGCCCACGGGAGCTCTAGGGACCCCCGTCCTCACCAACATGAGATGTTGTAAGTCTCTTTACTTTTGGTTACTTGGGGGAGGGAAATGTCCACCATGACTTAAAGGATAGTAGTACAGTCAGGAGATCAAAGTTACCAGCTCGGTCCTACATCCTGCTGGCAGGAGGTGTCCTCCACATCGTCTGATGACAACGGCGTTTATCTCTGGGTCTTCCTCCCCCAAGCCCCATAACCCCGTAGTAATCATAAGAAAAACATCAGAAAAACAAATTAATAGACATAATGCCTGATGAGTCTCCTCAAAATCTTTAAGGTACCAAACCCGTCACAGTCCAGAGAACACCGGGACAGAAAAAACTACGTTAGGGAAGAATGAAAGAAATGCAAATGAAGCCTGGACTTCAGTTCGCGATAATGTGTTGAGGTTGGCTCCTTAGCTGTAGCCAAGAGGCCACACTAATGTGACATGTGAAAAATGGTGGCGGGGACTGGGTCCAGGGTGGGGGTGCGTAGGAACATTCTGTACTGTCTTTGCAACTTTTTTGGTAAATCTTTTTTTTAAAGATTTATTTATTTATTTGACAGAGATCACAAGCAGGCAGAGAGGCAGGCAGAGAGAGAGGAGGAAGCAGGCTCCCCGCTGAGCAGAGAGCCTGATGTGGGGCTTGATCCCAGGACCCTGAGATCATGACCTGAGACTTAACCCACTGAGCCACCCAGGCAACCCTACTTTTTTGGTAAACCTTAACTATTAAAATTAAGCACTTTTACAAAGATAATAGTGTCATCCCTTGATTTAGGCAGGCCTGAGTCTCCCCTGGTCTTTATGATTTTCGTATCTGGAGCATCTCAGAACAATAAAGAGTTGCTGCTGGTCCCCGAGAGGGGGGTGGCTTGTCCACACGTGGCTCACTCCAGAGCCGAAGATGAAGTGCTGGTGCTCTCTGAAGGCTCCACAAGTATTTAGAACCACGGGAGAGGATGGGACGGGACTCGACTCTGCTTGGACCCGACCGTTTGGAGACTCAAACAGCCAGTGCCTGCACGTCGAGGACTGTGGTGGGCTAAAGTTTGGGGGAGTTCACACGCCCTGCCACGCCTCCCCCGATAGCAGGAGCTCGTGCATAAGTACCCCACTCCTTGGACACCCTGGGTGGGCTCGTGCCAAGGTATGTGTTTGCATGTGCCCAGAGTCTCTGGGGTGGTGGAGGTTCCACTGAGGCTGCCGGTGTCAGCACACCCGTCTCCTCCTATCTCCTCTTCCCATGCTGCTCTCTGCACCTCTCGAACCATCAGCCTGCCCTCAAGTCCCTGTTCTCAGAGTCCACTCAACCCAGGGCAGGGACCAGAGGTGACTCTGGAAAGAGCCAGCTGCACAAGGTGGGTGATAGAGGCCAGAGTGTGCAGGGGACCGTCCCCCTCCCAGCTCTGAGTGCCCAGTGGATGGGGATACACACTTGTAATTTCATCCCCAAGACTTGTCTCAGCCTTGCCTCGCTCCGCGTCACCTCTGAGGGTGACAAGTGGCTGGGACGGAGTCCCTGCCCTCGCAGGATTCCGGGGGAGCTTGTCAGAATAATGTTGGAGCAGGGTCTCTGCCCCTCTGCGCTGCTGACGCTGGGCGGGGTCGTTCTCTGTGGGCGTCTTCTGGGCAGTCTTCTGGGCCTTCTGGGGGCTGATCAGCATCCCTGGCCCCACCCCCTCAATGCCGGCCTCACCCTAGCTGTGACAAGCACAGATGTACCCAGACATGGCCCGGTGTCCCCTAGGGGCAGGATAGCTCGGGGTGACAGCAGTGGTCCCCTTTCGTTTCACGGCCTGCATCTAAAGCTGCCCCTCTCCCTCTCCTTGGCTTACTTTAGCCATCTTCCGTCTCCCTCTCCGGGACACCTCTCCTGCATAACAAATGACATCTTACCAGCTTACTGTTCCTCGTCCTTCCTGGAATGTCAGCTCTATGAGGACATGGATTTCCATCCACCTATGTTTGCTGCTCCTGGAAGGGGGCCTGCTGGGTCGTAGATGCTTACTCAATACTGCCGAATAAATGCGTTGAGCAGAGATGAGTGGACGAATGAAGGGTTAGCAGGAAGGAAGGCAGATGCGGGGAGATCTCCTTCCGGCTGCATGGGGATGGCAGATAAATCCTAAATAGGGTGACCGACCATCCCTGTGTGTCCAGAACAGAGGGATTCCCTGGGTTTCCAGAGCCAAGACCAGGACAATCCCGGGCAAACAGGACGGTGGGTCACCCTACAAACCACCCTAACAGTACCAGCAGTGTTGCTGGTGGCAAATAACTTCTATGTAGCAGGCACCATTCTAGCACTTTCTATGCGAACTGACTTGACCCTCTCAAATCTCCTGAGGCAGGGACTGCTGGCATCAGCTGCTCACAGGACGAACCCGGCAGGGAAGGGTGGGCCAGGACCGGAATTCTTTGGGTCCATGGCGTGTGTAAAGCAAACTCTGGGGCCCCACCTTGTCTGTGCAGTCCAGGAAGGTTCTGGAGGAAGTGAGCAGGGAACAACACTGATGACAGAGGGAGGCATCTCAGGAAGCGTATTCCAAGTAGGGGAAGGCACATGCTGAGGGCCCGGGGCCAAGGTCACCCTCCTCCAGGGCCTGTCTTGACATCTCTCAGATGGTGGGGGACAGGCAGGGGAGGGGAGGGATGGGAAGGAGCTGCCTGTAGCCACTCTCCGGTTGGCTGCCTGAGCCAGGGTCTGAGAGGTCCCTCGGAGTCTCTCCGCAGAAGGGAGAGGACAGATGGGGCGTGGGGGAATGGCTGGAGGAGGAGGGAGGGGGAAGATAGGGAGGGAGGGGGTTTCCTGAGGCCCGAGCTTTGGCTGCCTGTGCCCTATGGGATGGAAACTGCAAACAGCCTGAGAGCCGGGCAGCCAGAGGTGGCAGACAGGCTCTCCTGACTGGGAGGAGTGGGGCGGCTCCGGGCTTCCGGCTCCTCCGGCTGGGGACCCTAATCCTGTCTCGGGCTGTCCTCAGCTCACAAAGTCCAGGCTGGCTGGCTGCATGACCCATGGGGGGGTTTGTCCCTCTTCAGAGCCCTCCTTCCCTGTCCCCAGGTGACTGTCTGGCCCCCTCACTCTCCTGCTTCTTCCTTTACCTCCCAGACCCCCCTGCGTTCTCTGCACAGCAACCCGGGAACCTGTTCCCAGAAAGCTTTTTATGGACAGACACACGGGAAGTGCTCGACGGATCCTCTTCCACAGGTGAAGGTCCTGGCGCCTCCCCGCTGACCTGAGCTAACCACTGCCCTGACTTCTAACGCCTTGGTTGGGGCGCGGCGGTCTCGAGCTCCGACAAGTGGAAGCCACCGCCCTGGCTTTCGGACCCTGCCTCGTCCTGTCCCCACCGCCGGGAAGGCGCACGCTCGGGGACGTGGGCACTGCCGCGGGACTCCACCTCCCACCCGCGCGACCCAAAGCGGGTCCCCGTCGTCAGGCCCTCACCCGGCCAGCGCGGCGCCCCCGCCGCCCTCCCGGGGCTGCGACACCCCGGGGAGGGACTGCGAAGGCCAGCGGCTGGCTCCCCGCGGGCAGTGACCACAGGCCACGAGGCCGCCCCACGCAAGCAGAACCCACGGGCCGCGTGTGTCCACACGCACACGGGGCCCCGCCGCGGTGTGCATGCGCACGTGCCCCCGTGCCACAGCCCCATGGGCAGAACAGGTACCGCGCACCGTGCCGCGCGCGCACACCTGTGAGCGGACGCGCGTGCAGAGACGCCGCGCACACGCGGACGCACACGCGACGCTGTGTAGACACGGTACAGATGCGGCGCACTTTCGCCGCAGGGCCCGGGCCATGGGAGCGTGGCCGTCCGGTCGGAAATCTCCAGGCGGGACACCAGGAAGAGCCGCTGGTGCAGCCAGAGGTCCCTCCCTGGAAGGAACCCGATTCTGTCCTCTTAAGACCGTCCCCTGATTGGACGAGGCCCACCCACAGCCCACCGGCGACAACGTCCTCAGCCTCACGTCCAGCGATTCAACCCCGATCTCGCGGGAACGCCACCCCCTGGCCGCCGCCGGAGCAAGGCCTGCACGCCCCCCGGGACGGCGGCTCTCGGCACCCTCTTGGCTTCCCCCGCGCAGAGCAGACGCTCTCGGCCGGCGTGGCGCGCGCTGGGAGCGGGAGCGCGGGCCGCCCCGACGCCGGGCGTCCTATTTCACGAGGCACGACGGCGTTACGGGGCGTGGGGAGGACGCGCCCCGCCGCTCCGGGGGCGGGGCTCGAACCTGTCATCCCAGACCTGCGGGGTCTCCCCGTGTCCCCGCGGCTGGCCGGCTGCGGCGGCCGAGGGCAGCCGAGGACGTGCGTGCGTGCGTGCGTGCGGGCGAGCCCACGGGGCGGGGCGGCGGGGGGGCGGCGCGCGGCGCGGCGGGCGGGGCAGCGGGCGCGCGCCGCCTCCTCGCGCCGGCCCCCCCCGCGCGCGCGCGGCGAATGGTTCGGCCCGGCCCCCGGCTCATTGTGCTCGCCTCACGCCGGCCCAAGATGGCGGCGGCGCTGCAGGCCCCGGGCCTGTGACTACAAAGAGGAGTCGGGGGCCGGACGGGAGCGCCGCGGCGGCGGCGGCGGCGGCGGCGGCGGCGGCGGCCGAGGCCCAGGCCGGGCGCACCCCCCTCCCCTCAGCCTCCCGCCCTCCCGCCCGCCCTCCTCCGCCCGCCGCCCCGCCCCCCGCCGGCGGCGCCGCGCCCCTCCCCCAACCGCCCGACTAGCATGGTGCGGCGGCCGCGCGCGCTGACATGGGGGAGAAGCTGGAGCTGAGGCTCAAGTCGCCCGTGGGGGCCGAGCCCGCCGTCTACCCGTGGCCGCTGCCGGTCTACGTGAGTGCCGCCCCCGCGCCCCGCCGCGCCCCGTCCCCCGGCCCGGGCCCCGCGGCGCGCCGCGCCCGCCCGCGGACGGGGCCGCCGGGATCCCGAGAAGACCCCTCCGGCCGTCCTGCGGCTGGACGGCGCTGCCCGCGGCCGTTTGCGGTGCTGCCGTGGCCGGGCCAGGCGCGGGGGCCGGGATCTGTGGGGCGGGGGTGCTGACAGTCGGGTCGCCGCGCGCGGGGTCGGTTGGGTCGGGCGCTGTCAGCAGGCTCGGCCCCGCAGTGGCCGCGCCGCTCTGCGTCCCCGCGGTGTCGCGGGCGGGCGGCGGGCCGGCCGGACTCGGGGCGGCGGGCCGGCCGGACTCGGGGCCCCGGGGCCCCTCGGAAGATGACAGGCCGGGCGGAAATTTACCGGGGCGGCCCCGGGGTGCTGCGGGGGCGCGGGTGGGCGGCGCGGCGCGGGTGTCCGCGTCCTCGGGGCCGCTCGGGCAGGGCAGGCTGCCGTTGGGAGCGGGAGCGCGGCGGGCGCCGTGGGCGGGCGTCTTCGGGGCGCCCTTCAGCGCGCACGCCGGGCGGGGGGACGGGGCCCTCCGGGGGACCCGACGGGGAAGCCCGCGCGCCCCGCCCCTCACGCGCGCTCTGTGTGTGTCAGTTTTTGGAAACGTTGCGGCCGGGGGCGGGGTCGGGGCGCGGCGACCGCCCGGGAGCGGGAGTTGGCCGCCGGCCCCGGCTTCTCCGCGGTTTCCAGCCCGCCGCGCGCGCCGGAGTTTGCTATTTTTGCTCATCCTGCGGCCGGAGGCGAGGTCGAGCCCGGGCCCCGGCTTTTCCGGCTGGCAGCGCCGGGGTGTGTGTGTGTCCAGCCGCCCGGGCAGGGGGCAGGGCGGGGGACCGCCGTCCGAGGTGACGAAAGCGGGCAGAACCTGCAGAACTCCAACCGTCCCTGGCCCCCGCCTGTCCCCACCCTGTGACAGCGCCCCGCGTGCACCCGCCGGCTGGCCAGAGCCTTCTGGAAAATCGAGTTAGTTTTCCTCCTTAGCTCGCGCGCGCAGCCTCGCTGTTTGGGTCGCGGTGCAGCTGCGGGAGCGGTGACCAGTCCGTCGGATCAGGCCGCTGTCAGCCCTCTGAGCGCTTTTCCACCAGCGCTGCTCTGTCCTCCCCGCCCCTCCAGGCTTGCCTTTTCCGGAAAGTCAGGAAGATGGAACGGACAGCGGGCAGCTTTCTGACCCCGGGAGGCCTGGCTGGGACCCCTGTTGCTGTGGGTATCAGAAGTCCCTGTCTGTGGCGCGTCCTGCTCCATCTGGTCATCGCCCTGTTCAGCTGGCTGGCGGTGGCCTTGGGGGGGGCGTGGTCAGGAATAAAGCCGCTCTGAGCCTGGGGGGCAGGTTTCTATGCAGCTCGACTTCTCACCTTGGGACGTGCAGGGGGAGGGCGGTGGGGCCTGTGCCGCTGTGTGTGACACTTGTGCGTCTCCCAGATTGGCTCTGCTGGCCGTCAGAAGAGCGAGGAGATGCACTGTGACCCGCTGACTGGGTCCTGGACACGCAGAGACAGCCGCAGTGGCCCGTCCCCACCGTCCAGTCTGGGGTGGAGCAGGGCCCTCAGCGATTCGTACCCGGGGTAAACGGTGCCTTCCGGGGGGGGGCCTGGCGGGACCCGGCTTCTGGCCAGTACTGGTTCCGAACTGTGGAGTGTCTTTCCCTCTGGCCGGGACCTCCCTTGGCAGGGGAGCGGGGCGCTCTGCCTGACGTTGGCGGGCCCTCTCCTGGTGTGGTTGTCCCACTGTCCGGCCAGGGGGCAGGCGGCGCCGCGCGGTCCTCAGCCAGCCGCCGCGGGAGGCCACACTCGTGGTACAGCTTTGTGGTGAGTCTGTCCACTTTCCGCAGCCCTGCTGACGGGGCCGGCTTTCCGGTGGGAAGCGGGGTGGTGCTCTCGGAAGAGGTCCTGTTTTGTGGCGATTCGATGGTGACTGCTGAGAAAACGGACGACTTCGTAAGTCAACTTCCCAGAAGGTCGGACTGTCCCTTGACTGCATGTGCGAGATGACTGGGCCGGTTTGTTCACGGACCCATTCATGCTGCCAGCACCTACTGGACGCTTCCCGTGTCCCCGGGGGTGCAGAGGACGGTGGATGGTGTTCGTATTCTTGGGATATGTATGGGCGTAGGGAGGTAGGAGCTCTGTAAACCCACAGGTTCAGCGTGGTGTGTGGTGGAGATAGCTGGGGGCTGAGGTGGTCCTGGAGGGAGGGGCTGCTGCTTTTGCCCTGGGGGACATGTGGGTGGCTTCTTGGAGACAGCGCATCTGTAGGAGGAAGTGCCAACAGCCACAACGACCCACTCTGGGAATTGTCCCCCTCAGAAACAGGCTTTTTGGGAAATTAACAAATAGGAGGGAAGGTAGGGGGAGGGGCAGGCTGAGTTCTGTTGCTTTCCTGACTTAGAGTTCTGGGACCCCACCCGCTGTTCAAGGGGGCTCTTGTCTTACTGGGAAAACCCGGTCCCAGCTGGAAGGGAGGTCATGGTATTTTTGGCTGCCAGGGGGCAGGGCAAGAAACTGCGAGGGGGTGGAGTGGTTCATCCCCTCCATGACTTATTAAGCCTGTGGGTGGGGGAGCAGCCCCAGCATGACTGTCCCCGCCTCCAGCTTCCTCCCAGGAACTCACGATTCTCCCATGAATGCCCTCTGAGCAGTCATGCCCTTTATGCAGGGGGATGAGTGGGTGGGCAGAGTGAGCCATCCCTCCCCGTGACTCAGAAAATATTTTCTGATGCTGACCTGGTCTCCCGTGAGCCTTCTGTGTCATCGCACTCAGGTGGCAGGCAGATTAACCCCAGACAACTCTGCGTGGGCGGAGCAGCCGCTGGGAAGGGGAGAGGGACTCTCGGAAAAGCCCGTGTGTCGTGCGTGGCTGTTTGTTTTCCTAGTCTGGTTTCTAGGACCCACATGCCTGCCAGGGCTCTGTGTCGGATGCGGAGGGCACGGAGGGAGCAGGAACTCGGGGTGTTCTCTAGGGAGTCTGTAGTAGGCTGCTGGGGAAATGGGAGCTCTGCCTTTTTTTCTTAAACTGTTAATATTGAGATAATCGCAGATTCCCTCAAACCCATAAGAAGTAACAGGGGCGCCTAGATGGCTCCGTCAGTGAAGTGCCTAACTTTTGGTTCCGGCTCAGGTCATGATCTCAGGGTGGTGAGACTGAGCCCCAGAGTTGGGCTCTGTGCCCAGCAGGGGCTCTGCTTCTCTCCCTCTGCCCCATGCTGTCTCTCTTAAATAAATCTTAAAAGAGAAAGAAAAGGAAAGAGAAGAGATCCTGTGTTCTTACCCAGCTACTCCCAGAGAGCCATGAGTCTATCGTTGGCATTGGTACAGTCAAGCTACAAGGCATTTTGGGGTCCTCTTTTGAATATGGGGACCTGTGGTCTGCCCAGCTTCTGCATCTGGGAGACACACTGGGGCCACCTGCTGGGGCTGAAGGACAGGGAACAAGTCACTACCCCCTGAGGAAGTACGGTTTCCATGGGAACCGCAAATGCACTTCTGGGAGCTGCAGAGAAAGTCAGGTCCCCCCATCCCTGCTCGTGGGCTTCACAGTTTTAAAGACTAAACTTACATGGCCCCGAAATAATGTCCTACTGCGAAGGGGTGAGAACGAGGGCAGCTGGCGTTGCTCGGAGAACCACCCCCCCACTGCACCCCCCCTCCCACGAGGACGGTGCCGAGCCAGCCGTTCACCTGTGACGCATGCCGGCTCGCAGGGAATGTCTCGGCTCTGTGACGCCAGCCAGCGATGACTCACCAGGAAGGAGGGCTTGGCTCCTGCCTCCACTGCCACCTCCGCCGCACCCCCCTTCAGGGGCCACGCTGCCCAGCGCCAGCTCGGACGGGGCTGCTCAGAGGACAGGGCCCGTCAGAACTGCAGCCCCCACCCCTCCAGGGCAGGGGAGCCCCAGGCAACGCCATCCCAGCAGTGCACCAGGCCTGCGGTCTGGCCACTGACAGATGATCACCAAGAATTGACGTGCGAGCCCCCGGTGTGGCCACAGTGGCTGTGTGGGTCTTTAAGTCTCTTCTCTCCCTGTGCCGCCCCTACCACGGACAGCAGGCCCAGAGCCCCGGGGGTGCCCGCTGCTGCATGCTGCATGGACATCAGGGCTGGGAACTGGGAGGTTGTCGCCCCTGCGCGTCTCTGCCTGTGTGGGTGCGTGCTGTCTGAAGACCCGGCCAGTTGCGAGCAGAGGTCTGGGCAGAGGACCAGCACGTGTCCCCGCCGGGTCCGGCGTGCAGAGGAGGGAGCCCCGCACAGACATGACGAGACCTGGCCCGAGTCTCGCTCCTTGCAGACTGCATGGCCTCGGGTGCAGGCCCCACGCGTGGTTTAGTGCTGCGAGATGGCTAACACAGTTTGAGCGGGAGTGCCCTCGGCCTGCCCAGGCTCGTGGCAGCCTGACCCTGGTCCCCGGCCTCTGGCCCTGCCCTGCTTTGCAGTCTCTCCTGAGGGCTAAGTGTGAACCGCAGACCTGACCCCTTGTTCACCTCCCAGAGCACCATCAGGAGCTGCCCTCTGCCTCGGGGGAGCTCCCAGACTCTTCCTGCCTTCCCTGGGCCCTGCATGTTGACCTTCCTCCCCCTCCAGGCTGACCTCCAGGATGGATTAGTGCTGTCCTGCCCCAGCCTTCTCACGTTACTTACTTGAACACATGGTTTGTCTTTTTGGATTCTTGCTTATTTGAACCAGAAAAGGTGCTGTCACTGTAAATATTTGAATTGGTGTTTTGCTCCCCGGCTCAGCTTAGCCGTGAGCTCAGAAGTGGCGCCCTGTGTGTCAGAGCGATTAGGAGTGAGCGTCTACTTTGTCACAGGCCCGTGTCCTAGTATCTGTGAAAGGGCAGCTTCTGGATGAAATTTAAGGTGATTGTCAAGATAGCAAGTTAACCATGTTGAGTTTTGAGATGTTTAAACAGATTCGGACTAATGTGTTACATTCTTCACTGTGGGCGTTGTATTACACATTTTCCTTATTTCTGAGTTGAGAAATACAAGATTTCAGTGGGGGAAAGATACTGTAAAATTCACGGAATTATTAACGTATTCAGAAGACTTGAAAGTATCCTGTCCCCCCCCTGCCTTTTTTTTAAGTAAGCTGTAGACCCAACCCAGGGCTTGAACTCACAACCGGAGATCAGGGGTTGCATGCTGTCCCCACTGAGCCAGCCAGGCACCCCTAAGTGTGTGATCTTTATAGCACTCCTGCCAAGTGAGAAGGCAGCCAGCAGTGTCTCCAGCAGGTGCATGGGAAGGCCTTGGGGTGGGGGTGGGGCGGGCTGAGGGCCGTGCGTGGGCCCAGAGCACACACAGACCCTGATAGCACCTTTCTGGTTTGCCTGCATCTGGACGACCTTCTGCGTCTGACCTTTCTGGGCAGCATTTTCACACTTGGAAAGGTTTTTATTTATTTGAGAGAGTGCCCAAGTGGGGAGGAGAGGGAGAAGTGGACTCCCCACTGAGCAGGGAGCCTGCCGCGACCCTGGGATCATGACCTGAGCTGAAAGAGTCGCTTCGCCATCTGAGCCTCGCAGGCCACCTGGAAAGGATTTCAGAGAGAAGAGCCTGGCGCGCGCATAGACCTGAGTTCCTGTGCCCCTTGCTCAGCTGCTCGTGGCACCAGGACCCCAGCCCGGGCTCCACGCTGAGGACACTCGGGACCCTGCCTCCCCATGTCCCTGCCTGCTCGGGTCCAGCCCGGGGCCCTGGTAGTGTTTAGTTGTCCTTTGTTCCCAGCTGTAACCTGTGGCTGTCCCTTCCAAGGCTGGCCCCTGTCGTGACCTACCCACCCTGCCGGGGGCCCTAGTGTGTGGTTAGAGGCTCCTGCGCTCTTGGCAGGAGTTCCGCGGGTGGACGCTGGGTCTCCTCGGGCACCACGTCCGAGGCCACTGGCACCTTCCTGTGGATGGTGCTGACCTCGAGCCCTGGTCTGGGTGGCACTGCTGGGCCCCTCCCCCAATCGCGGTCAGGTTGTTGTTGTGCATCTGGAGAGGGGAGGGGGCCTGTGACGCTGTCCAGGACCCTGGGGGGCCTTGTCTACACATGGGGGACCTCCCCCTTCCCTCCACCGCCCTCCCGCCGGACTGCAGTTCCTCTCCCGAAGCCCTGCGTCTGCCCCCCTCACTCAGGGACTGTTCTCCGGCTGGTGGTTCAGTCTGCAAGGACCTTGTCGCTCACATTCAGGGGCTGCCCCCGGGAGTGCCTCCAGGCTTTCTCCTGGGCTTGAGGCCTGCCTGTGCCTCTCGGGGGACACGTCTTTACCACCTGGTGCCCAGGCTGTCCCCACTCATCTTATGTTTTCTGTGCCCCGGCCCTGGAACCCGCCATTCCTCCGAGGAGCCTAGTTCCTTTTCAGAGCCCTGCGGAGGAGAGAACCGGGGCTGAGGAACAGCCATGCAAACCTGCATTTCAGTCTGCCAAGGAGCTGTGGCCCGCCCAGCCCTCGCCCCTGTTCCGAGGGCTCCTCTCTCCACGTGGGTTCTCTGGGGTGGGGGCCTCCTGGCGGTGCTTGGTTTTCCGCCGGGGTGTGGGCAGCTGCCGTAGAGAGGGCCTGGCCCCCCGGTTCAGCGTGTGGTTGCCGGCCCGCTCCAGGGTTCCCGGTGGCTGCAGAAGTGCATTTTGTCTGCAACGACTGTGCTGCTGCCGCTTCTGCTTTTCCACCTGGGTCCTCCTCCCTGCCTTCGGCCCGGAGGCCTGCTCCTCCTCAGCCAGCTTTTTGTCCCCTTCTTTCCTCCTGGGTCACCCTGTGAACCCTGGCCGTGCACAGTCTGTGCCCTGGGGGCCATTGCTTGGCCTGCGGTAACGGGTACCACAGGGGGGCGGCGGGGTTGGCACTGGGGAGGGCCCACTTCCTGGTCGGCGGCCCCGGCTTCTCGCTGTGTCCTCACGCGACCGAGAGAGTTCTCTGTCCCTTCATCCCCTTACAAGGGCACTAGTCCCACGGGGGTTCCCGCGTTCGTGACCTCCCCTAACCCTAACATCTCCCAAAGGCCCCGTCTCCTGATACCGTTCCACGGTGGCAGGGCTCCAGCGAGTGGACTGGGGCGACCCAAACATTCTATCCTTACAGTCTCCCTGGGCCTCAGTATCTAGCCCTGTGGCAGCCCCGAGAGCACTTCCCTGTCGGTGTCCATGTTCCCCCGTGGCTGCTTGGGAGTCTTGGTGTCAGACCCAGCTGGCTTGGCTGAGCCCGGCCCCGGCCTGTGACAGCCCCGCTTGGGCGCCGTGCTCCGTGTTTGTGCTCCCTTGGGAAGGCCCGTGTCTGTCTCGCACACCTCAGCTATGGCTCGGCCCGTCCTCAGGTGTGGTTGGCGGGCTGCCTTCCGCCGCCTTCCCGGAGCCCACGAGGCAGACTCCCCGTTGCTGCCACCCGGCTCTGCCCTTGCTGGGGTGCAGATGTCTGGGTGGGCTGGGGATGTGGCTGGCCTGATTCTCTGCAGGCTGGGATCCCTGCTGCCCTGTGTGAATTTGCTCATTTTCACATGAAAGCCTTTGACTTCTTGATGCGCAGGTCCTGTGGGTCGGCTGTCCTCACCGCTGCTCCCTGACCCCGCTCCCAGGTGCATGGCACACGGGCGGATGGACGAGGCTTGAGCTCCCCAGCCTGGCCCGGGCCCTGTGCTCTCTACACTGCAGGACTCCCTTCCGGACTGAGTGTTCTGGACGCCTGTTGACTTTGCACTGTGTCCTCCTCCACCCCCACCAGATCTCTGCCGTCAGAGCCCTGCTGCTGAGGTGGACAGACAGCAGACCGCAGGCCTCCTGCCCGTCCCATCCCCCCACCATCATTCCTTGTCCTCTGCCCCCTGGAGCTGTGTTTGTACATCACCGGCCTGTCCAGGGCAGTTCCTCCGGGTGGGGTCTCGGGGCCGCAGCCTTCGTTTCACTGGGATCCTGTTAGAGATGCAGGTTCCTAGACCCGCAGAGCTGCTGCATGGGCGGCTGTCGTGGGGTGGAGGGGGTCTGTGCTCAGGGGCCCTGCGGGGGATTCTGACGCGCCGTGCGGCCTGCCAGCCCGCCTCGGAGGGCTCGGGTTTGGCCTCCGGCTGTGATTCCTGAGGGAAGCCAAGGGCACTCCCTGGGTGTCATTCTCGCTGCCAGCGGCAGTCGGGGGCGTGGAGCCAGTGGGAGGGTCCCCCCGCGCACGCCCCTGTGTTCAGCTCTTGGTCTCCCCTGGCCTCTGCATCCTGTCTCTCACCGTACACCCTCGGCCCCAGCGCCCTCCAGTCGTGCGGACGTTTAGAGAGCAGGAGGTCTGAGCGCTCAGCAGCCTGCGTGCATGCCCTTGCGGAGGACGTCTCGAAGACCCTCCTGTCCACGCTTCCTGGGCTGGGGGGGCTGCACACCCGCCGGGGACAGGCTGGTGGTGGAGACAGACCTTGAGTTCTTGTCCCAACGCTTGTCCTCAGGGTACAAGAAGGGGCCGGGCCTGGGCTAGTGAGGCAGCTGGGGCTCCCCATGCGCTCTGTCCCTTGGTGCGTGCGGCCTCCACGCACCGTCCGTGCCGGGCACTCACACAGCCACTGGGGTTGAGGAGCCAAGTGGTAGCGGCAGGGATAGAGTTTCGTGTCATCTGCAGGTGTGACGACTGCCCCGTGTGGTGTGCAGTGTAAGGCAGGAACAGGTTGTCGTCGTCACGGACGTTTCCGTGGGTCCCCGAGGTGTAGGGCCTAGCCTAGGGCCGCCTGGCGCCCGCTTCCCAGTTAGCTGCGCTCGCAGAACGGGCTTCGCGTGGCAGGGCCTCTCCCCGGGGCTCCGCGTGAGCGCTCTGACGCCGCTAGTGGCGAGGGAGTGAGGCGGTCCTCTGCAGGCAGGTGTTCCTCCTGTGGCCAGCGCCAGGCTGGGGACATGGGCTGTGTGTGTGCGCAGCGGGCCCCTCTAAGGACACCAGGGTTCCAGGGCTCCTGCGATGGAGGAGGAGGACAGGGGGTACTCCTGGGTCACAGGACGGGGCGCTCATGAATGCGGGTTGCTCAATCTCACGTTTCCGGGCGGCTTCTGGCCTCTCTTTCTCCGGAAGCCTGTGGGGCAGTAAGGAGAGGCCGCAGCCCCGACGTTCCTGCATCTTTCATGGATGGCGATCGGCGCATCTTAAATTACGTACCTCAGGGCCGCTGGTGGCAGCTGGCCTGTCCCCCGAAGGGTCGTTCTGAGACCTTTAGAAACCCAGTTGTAAATGCCGTGCTTCCTTTTTCCTGCCTTTAAAGCATTGGGAAAGCTGGATTTCACCTTCTCACCAGCTGAGATCAGATTCCAGGCACCTCTGCCTTTCCAGGTGGGCGGATCTGGTGTGAGACAAGTCAGCCGGGCCGGCTGTGTGGGTTCCTGCGAGGCCAGGGGGAGGGGTGGGAGCCCCGCATGTGCACGTGCCCTGCTGTTTGCCCCCGCCCTGCCCTGCACAGGGCTGTGCCTCTCCTCTCGTGTCTGCTGGGCCGACTGGAGTCACACCCTTGTGGCCAGGGCGTTGCCGGAATTCCCAAAGTCCCGTCAGGTCCTGCTGCCGCAGAGCCTTTTCGCGTGGGCAGTGCCCCGGCCGGCCGGTCAGCCTTCACACAAACCGTGTGTCGGTTAGCTGTGGCTGCGCCACAGACTCGTCCCCAGTAGCAGCATAAAGCAACTCGCGTTTATTATCTCGTGGTGTGTGCTCGGGAATCCCGCAGCAGACATAGCCGGGGGTCCTGGCGTGGGGTCTCTCATGAGCTGCTGGTCAGCACATAAGCCCCTGGGGCTGCCTCATCTGAAGGCTGGGCCGGGGCAGGAGGAGCCATTCATGCTGGTGCCCTTGCTGGGCTGCTGGCGGGAGGGAGGCTTCCCCTCCTCACCACGTGGGCCTCTCCGTGGGGCCGCCCGTGGCCTGGCAGCTGGCTTCCCTGGGGCGAGTGACCCGAGAGAGAGTGGGAGAGAGGGAGAGAGAGAGGGAGAAATTTGGTGGGAAGTTGCAGACTGACGACCTTCCCCTCTGTAGTTGCTTGTCCTTGTGCTGTGTGGGTCTGACGGTCTCTTCCGGAGACCCTGTGACACCGTGCGGGGCCTGCTGGGCTCTGCGGGACGGTCAGTGCAGCCGTCAGGTGAGCTCCTGCCAAGGCCGTGAGTCTGGGTCCCCCGCAGGGTGGTGGGGCGGCAGCAGGAGAGGCCATCGGACGAGTGTTTTCTCGGCTCGGTGCTTCCCTCCTGGGCTGGGGGTGCTTTCCCGGGCGCCGTTGCTCATGGGGAGGTCTGTCAACAGCTTTGTTGGAGTGAAAGTCACATACCAGATAACTCACGCATTGAGAGCGTGCCGTATTCACAGAGTTGTGCGATCCTCACGACTGTCAGTTCCAGAACCTTCCATCTCCCCAAAGAAACCCTGTCCCCAACAGCAGTCATCCCCCACCTCCCCCCCCATCCCCGGCCCCCGCGAGCCGCCTTCCCGTGTGTGGAGGAGCCTGGTCTGGGCGTGTCACACGCGTGGACTCACACCCAGCGTGGCCTTCTGTGTCTGGCCCCCTCCCTGCGCATCGTGGGCTCGGGGTCCGTCCTGGGACAGCGCGTGGAGGCTCCTGCTGGTGGCCGGGGACGCTCCGTGTGCGGGGGCAGGTTGTGTTTGTTCATCCGCTGGTGGACACTGGGGCTGTTTCCAGCTTTGGGCGGTGAGGAACGCTGCTGCTGCTGTGAACGCGTGCACGGACTTTCGTGTGGATGTATGAGGCTTCTTTTGGGTGTGTGCTTATGGGCGGGATCGCTGGGCCATGTGGAAATTCCCCTTGAACGTTTGAGGAACTGCCAGACTGCTTTCCAGAGCGGCTGCGCCACTTTCCGTGCCCACCAGCCGGTGTGAAGCTTCTCTTTCCCGCCCCAAGGCTCAGTGTCCATCGTTCGGACTCTGGCCGTCCTTGTGGTTTTGCCTCGTGTCCGTTCCTGGCTCCTGGAGCGTCTTTTCGTGTCCTTACTGGTCTTACTGGCTGGCCACGGGGGTGTTTTCTTTGTAGCGGTGACCGTGTCAGTCCATGCTTTAACGGCCCTGCTTGTGTTTTCATTTGGAGTGGTTCGCGTTCCGGGTACTTGCAGGCACCCGCGGGGGGTCCCGTAGGTGCTGGGCCCCGCAGTGAAGCAGGTGTCGCAGCTAAACATGGATTGTGTGGTTTCCCAGTTACGTACCGTGGTCTGTTCAGTGTGCCGTGTCACGATGGCTGAAGAAGGCCGCGTGGACTCCTTAAAGAGAAGACACTGCTGGAAATGCTAATGTCCCCTCGCTTTCAGCGAGGCCGCGTCACCGCAGCAAACGCAGTGAAGCTAGAAATGTCGCGAGGATTCCCGAATGGGACGCACGGACACCGCGGGAGCCACCGCTGTGGGAAACACAGTGCCGATAGACGGGCTCATCCCGGCTGGGTGCCGGCCCTGGGCTTGGAAAAGCGCCCTGTCTGCACCGCGTGCCCCGGCGAGGTGTGCCTGTGGGGATACAGACGCTGCCCCAGAGAATGACTTGCGAGATTTTCCTCTTGTTCTGCGCGTTGTCTTTCGGCTTTCGTGATGCTGTCCCGTTTCTTTCTGATGAGATGCAGCTTACCTGTGCCCTCTGTCCCCCCAGGTTTATGTGATCATGGTGGGAGGCGTCACCACCAGGCAGGCACCCTGATTGCCCTCCCCTACGCCCTGCCTGCTCCTCGCCGCAGCGGTGGGTGCTGCCGTGTCTCCTGGCCTTGCTTCGGGCCCCCGCAGCCTCGTGAGAGGCACTTGGGGCATGTTGGCACTCAGCGTCTCCGTCTGCAAGATGGACTGCCGGCCGTGCCCGCGGAGGGCCTGGCAGCACCTGAGCTCCACGGTCGTGTGGCACACTCGCCTGTGTGTGTCGTGCACTCCCCCGAGCTCTGTGGTTGCCGCCTCACTGTCGCTGTCAGGTCTTCTGTCTCACTGGTGCCCGCGTGGCAGGTGTGGACCTGGAGGGCCGAGCGGACAGTCTCGCCGGGTGACGGGCCCGAGGACAGTGCACGCGGGCACGGGGCGTTCCGCGGTGTGGGCTCTCAGGCGAGTGGTCTGGCAGAAGGAACTGTGGCTTCCCCCTTGTTTCCAACACTCTGGCCAGGTCAGGGAGATGCCCCGGGGAGCGTGCGGGGCTCTGAAGGTAGCAGCCGCGGTTGCTGGGGTGTATGGGTGAGAGGGGCTCCGTGCTGGCGCGCCGGGAGCCGTGAAGACCGGGCTGACGTGGGCGGAGGAGCGGTTTCCTTGTGGGGGTCCCCCAGCTCCTCCCTCCTTGCGCCTCCCGGCGAATCGGAGCACTCGAGTGTGTCCCCGCGTCCTTGGGACCCGGGCTGGCGTGGCTCACCGACAGAGCCTGGGCTCCCGTGTCAGAGGCCAGGGGTGTCCGCCGGCTCCATGTTCCTTCCTCTGACGCAGAGGCAGGTAGGGCCGGGCCTGCCGTGCCCGCCACCTGCCAGGAGGCTCCCCTTGTGGCCAATCCCCATTGTTCCTTTAAGACCTTTTGAAGTTGGGCTAAAGCTGGCTTCAGGTGCCCAGCAGAGCTGCCCCAGTAGTCTTCTGACCGGGACCAGGAGGTCCGGGGGCTGCTCGTTCCCATCAGCGGCCCCACCCCCAGTTTCTGAGTCGGCCTCCGGTGCTGCGGTCGGTTCCCAGTGGAACCGTCTCGCCCCGCCTGCGCCGTGTCCCCGTCACGGGACCGCAAGTGACCTGTGTCGTTTGATCCTTTGTCATTGGAGGATGTTGCTAAGAACATGAAAAATTGGCTCTTCATTCGCCTTAAAAAAGTTAAGATTTGGCACAAAATGCCACACGATGTGCGATTCTCTTCACGTGAAATGTCCAGAGACAGGCAAGCCCGCAGAGATGAAAGTGGACCAGCGATTGCCAGGGGAGGAGGGAGATGGCTGTTGGGGTCGGGTATCCATAGGGCGACAAGAGTGTTCTGGGGTCGTGACTCTGGAAGTGCTGAAAAGCCGTGGAGTTGTGCACACGAAGCGGGCGAGCTCCGTTCTGTGAGAAGCGGGTCCTCACGGGGCTGTCCCTGCGGAAGCAAGGTCAGGGTACACGGTCCTTGGACTTGTGATGACCCTGACTCCGGGCACTTGCCCCCAGGCGTCTGTCGTGAGGTGGTGCAAGTGGCCAGGGTGTGTGCACAGCCTCCCCGAGGGACAGCCTATGCCGTGCTCGCATCGGGACAGGACCGGAAAGAGGACTCGATGTGTCTGGTCCTGGGTTCTGCAAGGTCTGGGGTCAGTTGGCTGCACAGACCCCAGTGAGAGGCCCAGAGTGAGCCCTCAGCCCCCTTTTTGAGGAAGGAGCAGCGATGAGCCCCTGTGCAGTGGGCACCGTGGGGACCCGCCGAGATCAGATGTGGGGTTAGGGGGTGTCTGTGCTCTGGCGGGAGGACGGCCATGTAGGTTTTTCCCATGGTTGTGTTACTGGTGTTACCTCGTTTCACAGACGGGGAAACAGAGGCCTGGAGAGGTTCTGTAAGTCAGAACCAGGCCTGTGGCTCCCAGGCTACAGCAGCACCTGGGGGGTGGGGTGAGGAGTCAGCAGAAGGGTGGGTGTGGGGCAGGGAGGGGAGGGTCAGGGCGGAGACTCCATCCCAGGCCCCTGCCCCGCTGCCTGCTGGTGGGGGCGGGGGCCGGCAGTGTTGCAGGAGCAGGTCTTCCCAAGGGCGGCATGTCCAGCCTGGGCAGGGGTCCCGGAGCAGCACGTCCTGGCCCAGGCCAGGGCCGTCTGGTAGGCGGTCCCGGTCCCTGCCCTTGCGTCACTAGAGGGTGTAAACGTGTCCCTTTGTCTTTCAGGACAAACACCACGACGCTGCTCATGAAATCATCGAGACCATCCGGTGAGTGCGGCAACGGCCGGGGTGGGCGGGGTCTCAGGGGTGGGCGGTGCCTGCCGAGATGGGCGGGGTCTCGGGGATGCCCCCGCTCCCCCCCACGCCAGCCACCCCATCTGGGCTCTCTGGCTTTCGGCCTGCCCTCTGAGCCCGCTTTGCCCTGCACGGCTCCTCGCGGTGAGCGGCCAGCAGACTTGGGAAGCAGTGACCAGTCAGAGGAGTCCGGGCCGTCCGTGTGTGGCCCCGATCAGGTCTCCGTGCTTCTCTGAGCCTCGGATCTTCTCTGAGGGGCGAGCTGAGCTGGCAGGGTGCGGGGACTCCCCCACCTCCACTCCCCACCTTGCTTCCTTCTCCTCCCCTGGGATTTGGTGCTGACTCAGCCTTCCGCAGCTGCTGCTCCTCTCAGTGCCCATCAGCCTCTCACCAGCGTATTCCCACCAGCGTATTCCTGGGGTGTACAGGGAAGTGCCGGCCTCCCCACCCCCGGCGGGGACCTTGACAGAACCCACAGGAAGGCTGTCCGCCCTTCTGTTTCTAGTGGGCTCTCTCCCGTGCTGGCCTGGGGTCTGGAAGGAACCACAGAGCGCCGGCCATGGCTGCTGGGTGCCGTTCCGTACCTGCTTCTGGCTCCACAGTCTGTGGTGCGGGACCCTGTCGTCCTCGTGTGTCTGCGTGGCTGTGGTCTTCGTTGCTGTGTTGTTCCTCAGAATCCTTAACCGCGTGGCCACCTCCTCAGGCCCCGCCGCGATGCCTGCAGGAAGCTGCCGCGGCCGGTGGCAGGGCTAGGCGGGCGGTGCCCCGTGAAATGGCCGGGCCGGGAGGGCCGGCTGTGATGGGAGTCCCTTTCCTGCCACGTGGCAGCGGGGCCGCAAACCCGGGGTGCTCTCGCTGCCCGAGCCTGTTTGATTGGCCTGGGGGCCCACCGATGCCTCCTCGCACGACCGTTGCCAAACTTAAGTGAACTGATGGGCACAGCTGCTGTAGTGCAGGCCTGAAAGCAGTCATGGTGTCAGCGGGCTGCTGTCGTTCGGTTTGTGGTAGTTTTGAAGAGGGCTGCTGGCTGGGACGTGGGAGTGCGGAGGTAGCAGGGAGGGCTGGGAGTCAGGCGGCCTGGCGTGCGCCCCGGTTCCTCACCTGCGGAGCGGGGCGCTCGTCCCTGTGCAGCTCGGGTCGGCGTCCTGCCCCGCTGCCAGGCCAGTCCTTTGCTAGTCCACTGCGGCTCCGGTTTGCTTATCCTGGTAACTCCTGACGCTCCGCATCCTTTGCCTGTTTTCAAGAGCTGATTTTACTGTTCAGTTTTCACCGATCTTTACATATTGTCATTACCAGGCCTGTACCAGGTGTGTACTCTGCAGCTGTTTTCTTCCGGTCTGTGGCTTACCTCTTCGTATCTTTTTTTTAAGATTTTATTTATTTGTGGGAGAGCGAGAGTGAGTACGAGCAGGGGGAGGGGCGGAGGCTGTGCGAGGAGCCGGACGCGGGGCTCGATCCCACGCGGCCTGAGTTGAAGGCAGACGCCCCAGCGCCTGAGCCTGGGCGTCCGACCTCCTCACGCCTTTCGCGGTGTCTTTGGAGCAGTGGATGGCTTAACTTTGAGTGAAGTCCGGTTGGTCCACATTTTTCTTTTACAATTTGTGGGGTTTTTGCCTCCTAAGATAATACTTGCCTAATCTGAGGTCACAGGGGTTTTCTCCTATGCTTTCTAGAAGTTTTGTAGCTTAGGTTTTCTACTGAGTTTCTCCATCCATCCTGAGCGCGTCGTTCCGTATGATACGGGCTATGAGTTGACGTTGACCGTCGTGCGTGCAGACGGCCGCTAGCTCAGCACCGCCGTGAACGCGACCGTCCCTTCTGTGCGCAGTTCTCGCGTCACCTTTGTCCAAGTCAGTTGACGGTGCGGGAGTTGGCTCATTTCCAGGGTGGCTTCTGTCCCACTGGCCCACGTCTGTCTCCTTTCTCCAGAGAAGACCTTGGTGGCCTCACGTGCAGAGGAGGCGTCCCACTGAGCAGGGCAGCTTCTCCGCCTTTGTTCTTGTTTTAAAGTCGCGCTTCAGGGGAGCGCCTGGGGCCTCAGTCAGTGGACTCTCGATCTCAGCTCAGGTCTTGATCTCAGGCTTGTGAGGTCAGGCCCCGTGCTGGGCGTGGAGCCTCCTTTAAAAAAAAATAAATAAAAAATGTTGCTTCGGTTATTCTACCTCCTGTGCATTTCCACGTAAATGTTGGAATTGGCTTGCGGGTTTCGCATGATTTTCTTAGGAACCGCACTGAGCGGGTAGGTCGCACGGACCGATTTGCCCTTGAGGCTTCCGGTTCGGGGTCTCTCAGCCCGCGAACATGGTGTGTGTCTTTGAGCTCGCGCAGGTCTTTCCGCACTTCCTCAGCGGCGTTCTGTCGTCGTGGGGGGCGCGTCTTGGACCCGTTGGTTGGATCCATTCTCAGAGAGTTGAGCTTTTGGCAGGCCTGTAGCTCGGATTCTGTGCTAAGTTTTACTTTCCAGTCGCCCACTGCTCATAAATAAGAACGCGGTTGACTTTCACGTATTAAGCATGACCTGTTGCTGTATTTTGTTGATTCTGGTAAGTGATTTGTAGATTTATTAGGACTCATAGAAATAAGTACATCATCTGTGACTAGGGACAGTTTTGTTTCTTCCTTTCAGTCTTCATGATCTTAGTTCTTCTCCTTGGCCTTATCGAATTGGCTGGGACCTTCAGTACAATTTTGCGTAGAAGTGGTAAAAGCTCTAGGTTTCTCGCAGATGCCCTGTGCGAGCTTGAGGAAATTCCCTGCCATCCCTGATGTCTGTCCTACGTGTGACCATGGCATTGTAGTTGTATTAAAAGAAGTGGTAACTTTTACAGGCAAAAGCTGAAGTACTTACGAATGAAGTAGCGTAGTGTCTGCGGTCTGCTCCCGAGTGTCAGGGACTGGGTGCCACACAGCGTCTGACGGAGGTGTCTGTTCCTGATAAGGGCTCTCGGGGCAGCAGGAGGCGCACGGCCTATCGTTTTCTCTTACTGTGGTGGCGTTAACCTTGCCCACCTGGTCCATCATGTTTCTCTGAGGTATGGGCACTCTTTCCCCCCTTTTAACTAATAAATATCTTGGAGGAGATCCTTGGAGGCCTTGCAAACATCCCGTTTCTCCTTGGACTTTCACCCCCTGATTTTGGCGCCCAGAGGTGGGTCTCACCTGCCGTGACTGGTTACTGCTGTGTTCCTGAAGGGAGGTTCTCGGCTGGGGCTCTTCTCCACGGAGAGCTGTGCTCTCCCACCCGCTTCCTCGTGCCGTGAGCTGTGACCCGCTACTGCGCCGCGGCACGCCCGCTGTCCCTGTGCTGGCTCTTTGGGGCTCTCTGTGCGCGCCCTGTCCCTTTGGCGTGCCCCCCCCTTCCTGAGCAGGCCCGTATGTTCCAGAACCGCGGTGCTCCACGTCGCCTTGAGGTTCCCGTGTTCCCGACCTGCGAGTCGGCCACAGCTCTCAGCGGCTCTGGCTTCTTCTGGCGGAGAGGAGTTCGTGCTGTTTGTCAGCACGGAGCGGTCTCCTTGCGGAGCTGTGCGAATTCCTGACGTGTTCCAGCCGGGAGTGCCTGTGGGACGCGTGGGACGCGCCGCACAGCTGGCTGTGCTCTTGGCGCACCTTCAGGACTGGGAGTCTGGAGTGTATCTGTCCGTTCACGTCCGTACCACGTCCGGGAAATCTTTGCCTGCCCGAGTCACAAAGGTGTTCTCTCTTGTTTTCTTCGAGAAGCTCCGTGGTTTCGGCCTTTGTGTTAGGGTTAATATGTTCCCGTGTGTCAGCTGGGGTTTATATTTGTGGGGTCGAGATTGATGAAAAAGACTGCTTTCCCATCACGTTGTCTCGGTGCTTTTATCCAACAGCCGTGTAAACGTTCACCGGCCTCTGTCCCGTGCGCTGGGTCGCCGTGTCTCTGCGTCCCTGCGCCAGCGCCAGTTCTGGTTACCGGAGACCTGCGGGGGGTCTCAGGATAAGGCCGGCAGCTCCTGTAGCGGTGCTCGTTGTAAAGCTTATGGAGGCTGGGAGCCCCATCTGCGCCGGTCTCGGAGTCAGCTCGTCCGCCTCTCCCAGAGCCGCCTGGGCGTGTTCTAGGGTCGCTTCGGGGCGGCAGCTCGGTCCGGGGAAAGGGCTGCTTGAGTCTTCTGTTCTGTGAGCGTAGTTGCCTTCGGTTTGTTTCATTTTCAGGTTTTCTCAGCAGTGTTTTACAGTTTTCAATGCAGAGGTCTCACAGACTTTCCAGTAAAATTATCACTACAGGAGCGCCCGCGTGGCTGAGTCAGGTGAGCGGCCAACTCTTGATTTGGGCTCAGGGCGTGATCTCAGGGTCGTGAGGTTGTGCCCCAGGTTGGGCTCCATATGGGGCAGGGACCCTGCTTAGGAGTCTCTCTCTCCCTCTTCCCCTGCCCCAGCCCTGCACGCACGTGCTACTTTCTCTCTCAAGTAAATAAATCTTTTTTTTTTTTTAAGATTTTATTTATTTATTTGACAGAGAGATCAGAAGCAGGCAGAGAGGCAGGCAGAGAGAGAGAGGGGGAAGCAGGCTCCCCATGGAGCAGAGAGCCCGATGCGGGGCTCCATCCTAGGACCCTGAGACCATGACCTGAGCCCAAGGCAGAGGCTCAACCCTCAGAGCCACCCAGGCGCCCCTCAAGTAAATAAATCTTAAAAAAAAAAAAAATCCCTAGATATTTATGTTTTACTGACATTTTAAATGGCATTTAAAAAATCGGCTTAAAAATTCTCTGTTGCTGGTACATGCAGACAAAGCTCGTTTTTGCTCACTGACCTCATGCCTTGTGGCCTTGCTCAATTCGTCTAAGTTCTAGAAGCCTCTGTGTAAATTCCTTAGGGTAGCTCATATGTTAAATTGTGTGTCTGTGAACGATGCTTCTTTTCTAGTCTTTGTGCTGTCTGCCACATGGTGCTGGCCAGGGCCCGTGGTGGAGTGTTGAAGGAGGAGTGGTGGCCGGCATCCTCACCTGTCCCCCCACCTGGGAGTGGTCTGTCTGCACCAGTAGTCCGCTGGTGTCCGCAGGAACTGTACCCTCCTGTCCCGTCGGGGTTCCTGATGGACGCCGTGTGTGCTGTCGAGCAGAGAGCTTACCGGAGAGAAGTGCCCGTGGGGCGGGAGGGTGGGGAGGACTCTGATGCACTGGAGGGACCCTTGGGTGGGCGGACGCTTGGAGGTGGGCCCTGCCCAGCTGGCCCTGGTGACAGAGAGCGGAGGGGTCTTGGGGGAGGGGCCGCAGGGTCTGGGCTGGGGGTGCCGCTCTGTGCACGTGTGTTTGGAGGTGGCAGCTATGGCTTCCTGCTCCAGCGAGGGAGTCGGGCTCGAGGACGCGGGGATGCAGGGACGCAGGGACAGTACCTCCCGTCCCCACCGACTGGAGCTGGCAGAGCAGAGACAGCGGGCATGCAGGCGGTGCCCCCCCCACGCCTCTTTCCACCTCTTGCTTCCTCAGGGTTTTTACCCTGCGTGGGGCTTGGGTCTGGCTTGGGCGTTTTCTGTCTGCTGGGGTGATCGTGTGGCTTTCTGTTGACGAGGCAGAGGACGGTGGTTCGTTGCTGCGGTAAACTCCACGTGGTGGGCGCATGCGGGCTTCAGTTCACGCGCGCTTTTAGGGGGTTGTCGTGTCGGTGCTCGTGGGGGCACTGCCTGTTCTGTGCCGACTTTGTCTCTCCGAGGCCTTGTCTCCCTCTGGTTCCGGCATCAGGGTAATGCCGGCCTCATGCGACTGAACATGTCGCTGCCCTGCTTCCCTGCATGTGCAGCAGGACTCCCCGGCGACGCCAGTCGGACCCGGCTCTCCTGGCGGGAGGCGCTTGAGCAGGGGGTCGTGGTCTTCAGCAGGGTCCAGGCTGTCAAGACGTCCCCTTTCTCCCGGGGTCGGTTTCGCGTGTTCGTGTCTGTCCAGGAAGTTGCTCATTTCGTCTAAGTTGTCCGATCTCTCGGCTGAGCACTTTCCGCGACGTCCGCGGTGTTCTCCTGAACGTGTGCAGCGTCGGCTCCTTTCTCGGGCTCTTTGTCCAGGTGGGATCAGGATCCAGCAAGGGTTAGGCCTCGGGACGGGCTGGCGTGTGTCTCTGTCCCTCTGCTCTGCCGGCTCCCCTCGTCTGCTTCTCGCCGTGCGCCTATGCAGCAGCCCGCTTGTCTGGGGGCGCAGGGAGCTCGTGCAGCGGCGCTGGCCACCGCCCCCCCGGGCACATGGCACGTTCTGGGCTCTCTGCCTGGAGCGGCTGCTTCCCCGGCTCGTCCCGTGTGGCCCGTTGGCCCCAGGAGCCGACCGCGCGGCTTCACGCGGCTTGTTCCCAAGCGATGCCTCCCTCTTCTCTTGTGCTCGTTGAGTTGAATAATGAGGATTTTTTTTTTTTAATGTTTGGGAGTCGAGAGTGAAAAGTAGAGCATGAGACCAGTGGTCACTGTTGGCTCCGCTCTTGTGTTTCAGGTGGGTCTGTGAGGAGATCCCGGACCTCAAGCTTGCCATGGAGAATTACGTTCTCATCGACTACGACACCAAAAGGTGAGCCGAGCCGCCTCTCAGCGACTGCTGGGGCCGCGGCCTCCCGTCGGCTCTTCTTCGACGGCGCGAGCTGGCCAGCAGTTTCCTGTAGAGTTGGCTGTCGCCGCTGGAGTTATTTCGGTAGGAAACGCTGATGAAGTACTGGCAGAGGCTGTCCGAGCAGGGACGTGATTGGAAGTGCC
Organism: Pteronura brasiliensis; assembly: GCA_004024605.1. Lineage (NCBI taxonomy): Eukaryota > Metazoa > Chordata > Mammalia > Carnivora > Mustelidae > Pteronura > Pteronura brasiliensis. The sequence continues at coordinate 139,319 of PJEN01000219.1, forward strand.
ACATTGCGGAAACGGCGCCCAGTATGCGTGAAGTCAGCCCCACCGGCAGCGGGGGCTGCTCTCCCCGCGGCCACCCGCCAGCAGCCGGAGCTGGCCTGGGGTCGGTGCCTCTGCCGGCCCTCGCGGGGCCCATCCGGGTCTCGGGGGCTCAGGCCTCACTGCCCCTCCAGCCCCTGTGGCCCCTTCTCGTGGTTTCCTGCAGGCGCGTCCTGGATCTCGGAGCACAGTCGGGTGGGCGGGGAAGGGCGAGGCCGTGTCTGGAATGCCGACCTGGAGTTTTGTTTCTCTTGGAGAAGGCGGGCTGGCGTTCCCTGCTCCCGCTGTCGTAGCTCTCGGCAGGCGTAGACCGGCTCCGCAGTGTTCCCAGAAGGCGCATGTCGTCTGTGGGCTTTGCTGGCTCGCTCTCTATCGGGAGCCCAGTCCAGAGGAGCCCCGGGGCCCCTCACAGGCCCCGGCACCCAGGCGGTGCTGACCCAGTCTCACCTCTGTTTTTTTTTTTTTTTTTTTTTATTAAAGATTTTATTTATTTGACAGACAGAGATCACAAGTAGGCAGAGAGGCAGGCAGAAAGAGAGAGGAGGAAGCAGGCTCCCTGCAGAGCAGACAGCCCGATGCAGGGCTCCATCCCAGGTCCCTGGGATCATGATCTGAGCCGAAGGCAGAGGCTCTACCCACTGAGCCACCCAGGCGCCCCTCACCTCTGTGTTTGAAGGGCTTCTAGGTCTGCTCGTCAGCCCTGATCCCTTTCGCCCGGCCTCCTGCCTTGTTCCGCATCTAACCGTTCACCCCAGCATTGGGAAGGTAGTGAACCGTGCTCACTCCTCCCTCCAGAGCAGCTCGGCCCCAGGGCAGTGGGGTGGCCCCATGGGCTCCGGTGGTGCGCGTGCGGTGGGCAGTGAGGGCCCACACGGAGGGCTGGGGCGCGGCTCTCTTGCGTCCAGGGTGCGGTGCGCACGGGGCTGAGCTGTGGGCGTTAGCCAGTTGGCCAGGGGAGCTGGCCTTCAGTGATGGGTGGAGTGCTCTGTGCTTCTCAGGACAGCGTTGCTGCACGATGTTTGCAGGGACTGCTGGAGGCCCCCCCCCGTACTCAGACGGCTCAGGAAAACCCGGGCATGGCTGTGGGGGGCCAGGCTGAGGGTATCCAGCTGAGGGGCTGGTGTGGCTGCGGGGTCAGGCTCGCAGTGCGGGACCCTCGTTTCTCTCCCAAGCAAGGCGGCAGCCGGGTGCCTGTGCACCGTCCCAGGGACGGGCCTCCTCTGGGGCCAGCTGGACCTCGGCAAACCCCAGCAAGTAAAATGACAAAGGGGTGCCTGGGTTTTCCTGTGAGGGCAGCACGAGAAACTAGGAGCCAGAGGTCTCGGATCTTTCATTTTGCAAATTAGGAGGGCGAAGGGGTGTCACTCAGACGCTGGGGCTGGGGACTGCCAGGTCCTGGTTCCCTGTGACCCCCCCCCGGCCCGGCGCTTAGTAGGGGAGAGGGTGGAGTGTCTGGCCCGTGTCCGTGGCCTGTGTCCGTGGCCCCATGTCCGTGGCCCACGTCCGTGGCCCGAGGCCATGGCCCACCGCTCCGAAGAGGGGCAGAGCCTATTGTTGCTCTTGGGCTCCTGAGTTCGCCGCATTAGCCCGGGGGCAGCTTGGTCACTGTCCTTCCTGAGGACGCCTCAGGCCTGGGTAGGGCCTGGTCTTCCTGCTTGTTCTCCGTTTCTCTCGCTTGTCCACTGTGGCTGTCCTAGGGGGGACCTCAGCCTTGCCATCGGGGAACCAGCTTCGTTGAATGGTTTAATTTCTGTCCTAAAGGAAGGGTGTGTGCGAGCTCTCGGGGTGAATCTGGCAGTCCGCGAGGATGTGGGGGGCAGTGGGGCAGGCGGCGTGGGGTGCACACGGCGTGGTCGTGGCCCGTGTGCGGAGGGACCTCTCCCAGGCTCCTAGTGTCCAGCTCAGAGAGGAAGGCTCCTTGCTGCTGTGTGTGTGCGCGGGTGTTACGGACGGAGCCCCCCGGCTGACGCCCCCTCCAGTGCAGCACAGATGCGGGAGCCCCCTGCCCCCCCGCACCGCCTCCATCAGGCCGTTCTCTGCGGAGCATCCGGGCAGCATCCCTGGACCTGCCCCTTCGAATGCCAGGAGCACACCAGGATGTCCCCAGACATTGTACTGTGGCCCCTGGAGGCCGAGTCAGTCCTGGGGGGACCTCCTGGGTCAGGGGATCATTGAGAGTCCTACCTGGAGTGAGCACGGGGGCTTGGGAGGGTGCAGTCTCGTTGAACAACCCCAGGCAGGCTCTTGGCACCTCACGGGTGCTGCTTCCATCTTTGAAAGTGTTGGGGTCTTCTGGGAGAGCCAGGGGGCGTTCTGCCGCCGGCTGCCCCCCTTGCCCATCAAGCTGGGGCTGAGATAGAGGCTCCCTCCAGCCCGGGAAGGAAGTAAGGCCCGTGCGCACTGCCCTGGGGCAGCGGGCCCAGCTTGGGGAGCAGGTGGGGTGTGTGTCCGGCCAGCTCCCAGCCACGGTGCTTTACGAAGGCTGTGCAGAGCCCCTTCTCTCACCTAACACCTGCCAGGGACACCGTTGACCTTGGCTTTGACCTGTGAGCCCTGACCTCCGGAGGCTGCCACGTAGCCAAAGACCGCCTCAGTGCGACCCTGGGCCCAGCCTTGTTGGCCACATGTGATTCTCCTTGGTGTCCTGTGACTACGCCTCCTCACTGGGGACGGCTGGCACCGCCTGTCCAGGAGCTGTCTCTCCCGAGAGGCCCCTGTGGCGTGTGCTGGGCTCCACAGCGACTGGCATCTTGCCCTTGCCTTTCAGCTTCGAAAGCATGCAGAGGCTCTGTGACAAGTACAACCGTGCCATCGACAGCATCCACCAGCTGGTAGGTGGCCTCTGCCCACCCCCCATGTGCGTCTGCTCGCCGGGGACCCGTGCGGGGGTGTTCGACCCACTGCCCCTCACATTTCCTGGGTGCTTGTCACACACGCCTTGCAGACCCCTGCAGACCGCCCTGGAGTGCAGGGGTGCGGCGTGGGGCCGGCCTTTGCTGGGACTGGGCTGGGGGTCGGATATGTCCTCAGCCCCTATCCCCCTGCATGCTGGTGCTCCCCGCCGGGTCTCCCATGCGGACAGACCTTCACGTCGGCGCCCTGGCCCCACGGGCACCCTTAGCCGGCTGTGTCGTGAGCGCGTTCCTGCCGTCCCTCTGGGATATTCTGATTATGGAGAGGCCTGGGGCTCTGTCCACACCTCCCTGTGCCACCGTGCTGCGGCCTGCAGAGCCCTTGCCTGGTGAAGAACAGACAGCGGGGCCAGGCCAGGCTGCCAGAGCGGTTCTGGAAAGTGCGTCCCCGCTGCGTCCACGGCCGCTCGCTGTCCAGGCAGCCTGGGCTCCTGGTGGGTTAGGGTTCTCGTGCAGGAGCCTTGCGGTCGGGGAGGCTGTGGTGGGCTGTCGGGCCCGCAGCTCCGAGGGGCTAGCATGGACTGGCGGGGGCTCTGGGCTGCCGACCGCCTCACTGTTGCTGCTGGGAGGGGAGGGGCTGCTGGGTCAATCTCCTCGTAAGGACTGGGGCTCGGAGAAGTTCTGTGTCAGCCGCGTGGGCGCCCTCCCACTGCCTCGGCCCAGAGCTCTCCCCTTGGTTTTGTCCTGGGCAGGAGTTGGGGCCTGAGGCTTGGGGCTGACCTGGGCCACTCATGGCGGGCATGTGGCCTCTCGGGGGCTGCGTGGCAGTGGCTTGGCCCCCAATTGGGAAGGCCCTCAGGAGCGGGCGGTTCCGCGGTCACGGGCCGCAGGTAGCCCAAGGGGGCGGACCGTGAGGGGTGAGGGGTCAGGGCTCAGTGGTTCCCTGGGGCTGGGAGCCTGAGGACTCCCTCCTCGGGCCAGCGGGAGCTGCACAGGTGCGGGCCCAGTTCTGGGCCCTGAGGCCCCTGACTTGGACCCACCGGGTGCTGGCTCTTTCCGTGACCATTTCTTTTCCCAGATGGGCTTTCAGGTGAAGGTACAGCTCTGAGGCCGACGACCTCTGCTGTCTGGGGAGGTAGCGGGGCTCGGGCTGGGATGCACGGTTGTCATGCGGGGGGAGGGGGCACCCGTGTCACGCACGTGGGGCTTTCTGTGCCGTCCTAGTGGAAGGGGACCACGCAGCCCATGAAGCTGAACACGCGGCCGTCCAACGGGCTCCTGCGGCACATCCTGCAGCAGGTTTACAACCACTCGGTGACGGACCCCGAGAAGCTCAACAACTACGAGCCCTTCTCCCCGGAGGTGTACGGGGAGACCTCCTTTGACTTGGTCGCTCAGATGATCGACGAGATCAAGATGACTGAGGACGACCTGTTTGTGGACCTGGGCAGTGGTGAGTGTGGGCAGGCCGTGCCTTCAGCGCCACCAGCCTCCGTGGTCCCCAGAGATGGAGCACCCCGGGTCACCCGCAGCCCCTCGCGGGGTGCGGCCCCTCTCTGCGGCCAGCCGCTGCTCTGCACCGAGGAGAGGCCAGGCCACTGTGCTCCCAAGGGCGCCTCCCTCTCCCTCACCCCTCCTAGCCCTGGGGGACCTGTTTTTGGGACCTGTTCAGAGGGGACCTCAGTGACTACCGCAGACCAGCCCCCCATGTGGCTGGGTGTCCTCACCCCTTCCCCACACTCCCCAGCTCTCACTAGCCCCCCGCCTCTTTTGTGCATTGGGGGGCCCCTGGCACCAACATGGAGGGTCCTGAGGGCAGTGGCCTGTCCTCAGCGGGGCCTAGCAGGCGTCCACGTGAAGAGCAGTGGTCAGAGCGGGACAAACGCACACCTCGGGTTGGCTGGATCCAGATGGGACATGTTCGGTGACAGGGCTGGCGATGGGGCTGGCTGTCCGCCTGCGTGGGAGCCCCGTGCACAGCCCTCCTCTGGGTCAGCCAGCCGCCTGGGTGTGACCACGTTTGGACACAGAGCCTTGTGCTGCAGACTGAACGTCCTTCTCAAACAGGCGCGGCCTCGGCGCTTGCAGAGGGCCCCGCGCCCCGGGCGAGGACGACTCTTTTCACGTCATCATTAGTGTGGACCTTTTTAAGCACACAATTCATGTCTTACTTATTTTCTGAAGATTTTATTTATTTGACAGAGAGCGGAAGCGGCAGAGCGGCAGGCGGAGGGAGAGGGAGAAGCAGGCTTCCTGCTGAGCATGGAGCCCGACATGGGACTCGATCCCACCGGAGCTGAAGGCAGCTCCTTAACCAACTGAGGCGCCCAGGCGCCCCCACAGTTCATATTTTATTAAGAATATGTGTACTTTCAGGGGCTCCTGGGCAGCTCACTCAGTCGAGTGTCCGACTCTTGGTTTCGGCTCAGGTTGTGATCTCGGTCGTGAGATCGAGCCCCACTGCAGCTTCCGTGCTGAGCAGGAGTCTGCTTGAAACTGTCTCCCTCTGTCGCTCTGCCCTTCTCCTTGTTCGTGCATGTGGACGTGCTCTCTTCCCCCCCCCCAAAAAAAAAAATTCGTAGGCTTCAAAAGTTAGTTATCTAAAAGGCCACAGAACTTACCTGTGTGTGTGAAAAGGTTTGGGAGTTTTGGAAAACCCCTTCCTGGCTCCTTGTGCCCAGCTCTTACCCCTGGCCATGACCCTTGTGTCCTCTTGCCATGGGCCTTGCCATTTACCTTGTGTTTCTAAGTAGTGGGCCTATTTTCTTATTTTTCTTTCTTTAAGATTTTTTACTTGGGGCCCCTGGGTGGCTCAGTGGGTAGAGCCTCTGCCTTCGGCTCAGGTCATGGTCTCAGGGTCCTGGGATCAAGCCTCGCATAGAGCTCTCTGCTCAGCGGGGAGCCTGCTTCCTCCTCTCTCTCTCTCTCTCTGCCTGCCTCTCTGCCTACTTGTGATGTGTCTGTCAAATAAATAAATAAAATAAAATAAAGATTTTTTACTTAGGTAATTTCCACCCCCAGCGTGGGGCTTGAACTCATGACCCTGAGACGGAGAGTCATGCGCTGTACCACACAAGCCGGCCGGCGCTCGGTTGCTTCTTTACATTTTCCAAACCTATTCCATTCAGAGCGTGAGCTCAGAAGGCTCCCGGCTCGCTGGCTGAGAGGCACGACCGACCCAAGTAGGAAGGGCACCGTGGGCCAGGCTTCCAGGCGCACATGAGGTCTAAGCGCTCTGTGCTGCCCAGCTGGGCTTGGTGGTGCGTTTGGCCAGCGCGTGGCCGTGGTTTGGAGACCCCGTTTCTGGTGTGCGGGGGCTGCTCCCGCTGCGCATCAGGCCCTGTCGACACCGAGTGGTGGTGGGTGTTCCCGGCGGTTTCAGATGGGCCGGCCGTGCCGCGCTGTGGCGGTGACTGGGGAACCTTCCAGAGGGAGACACAGCGCAGGTTCCCCTCGCGGGAGCCCTGCTGTGCTGTCTGTAGGAGGCAGCGTAGGCCAGACGGCCGTCCCCCTAGCGGGGCCTCGGTTCACGGCCTGGGTCAGTGGCATATCTTGGTGACCTTGGAGGTGCTCACACCTTCTCGGAGAGCCGGTGGCCTCTGCCTCTTCACCCCTGTGGCCAGCACCTGTGTGGCCTGGGCCTCGAGGCTGGGTGGGTGGCGCCTCTGTCCCAGGGCCCGTGTCTGACTGTCCCTCCCTCCCTCTGAAGGAGTGGGCCAGGTCGTGCTACAGGTCGCCGCGGCCACCAACTGCAAGCATCACTACGGCGTGGAGAAAGCGGACATTCCAGCCAAGTACGCGGAGGTGAGTGCCTCCGGAGTGGGGCGCAGGTGTGTGTGCTCGCCTCTCTTTTCTCCCCAACCTTTGCTGTGACCCACAGGGTATAAGGAGGGAAGGACAGCAGGAGGTGGGCGTTCCGAGGGGCTGCTTGGTCTCTGCCCGCACATCTGGGCCCAGTGCGTGTGCCGCCAGCAAGGGCCACAGCATGTCTACCCCAGGCTGGGCCCGTCTCCTCCAGACTTACCCCGGGTCAGCAGGCATCCCCTGCCTGGGGTGGGGTCAGTGGGGTTTGGGGCATAGGTGCGTGTCCAGAAACGCCTTTAGACTGTGTGGCCCACACATCTGGTGGACTCTACGGGTCCTGCGGTCTGTCCTCCCCTGCAAGCCCCAGAGTCACCCGGGCTGCTTCTCAGAGGGGCTGGGCTGTGGGCTGGCGGAGGGGCAGTCCCAGCTTGTCTTGGGGGAGGCAGGTAGGAGGGGTGGCGGGGAGCGGCTGACGGGCTGTCGGATCATTCCCTTGCAGACCATGGACCGAGAGTTCAGGAAGTGGATGAAATGGTATGGAAAAAAGCATGCAGAATACACAGTGAGTGCCACCACCCCGGGCCCCGCGGCTAACGGTCCAGCTCCGTTCCTGCGCCTCCTCCTCCCCTGACCCGCCGTTCTGCCCTGCCTGTCCTCGCCTGGCGTGTGGTGCTGGCGGAGGGCCGCCCGGCCTCACGAGGGCCTTCCTCCTCTGGCCTCTCTGGTCCTCCTTGGGGGCTGCCGCTGCTCCTGCTCCGGGCGCTCTGAGAACAGGTGGCAGGGGGCCCCTCTCCCGCAGCCCTCAGCCGCGCGAAGGCAGTCGTGGGCATCGTGTCCCCGGGCACCCGGCGGGTCTCAGGGAGCCCTCCTTGGTGTCGTGCACGTGTGTGTCACGGCCGTGGTGCGGGTCTGGGCAGCGGGTGTGGACAAGAAGGCCTCTTCCCTGGTCCACCGGCTGGCTCCGTGGCGTCCTCTCCGTTGCCTTCCTGGCAGCACGTGACCCCGCCGGTGAGTCCGTCCTCCTGGCAAGGCTCGGGGTCGGGCCACGTGCCCCCAGCTCCCTGGGCCGCTCCAGCACCTTGGCCTCCATGGCTTGCCCCAGGCTTATGAGCCCCACGTTTTTTGGCTGGCCAGTGTTCTAGAGCCCTGGCCTCTGTCTGCCCCCGTCCGGGGCTCCTGCATCACGCGCTGAGACACGTGTGTGGCCCGGGCTCGTCCCTTGCTCCCCCTTTCACTGTGGGCACACTGCAGCTGTGTAGCCTGCAGCCACGTGGCCACTGCGGGGCGCCGTGGGCAGAGTGTGTCCCAACCAGACCTTTAACTCACCTTCCTCCCGTCCCGGGTCCAACGTGCGCGCCCAGACCCCCGAGCCTGTGCTCGGCTCCGCGGCCGGCCCTGTTGCTCTCCTTCCCAGGGTCTCTTGCGAGTGTTCACGTCTTGCCCTCTTGGCCCCCAGCCCAGAGCACGTCGTCCACAGGTGTTGACTGCTGAGCTGAGACCGGTGTCCTGGTCGTGTCACGTGACCACGGGCTGGAGCTCGGTTGGGGTGTGGGGAGAAGGGGAAGGGGAGGTTTCCCCTTCCTCAGGCCAGCCTGACGGCTTCTCCTTCCGTGGGTCGTCCCTGCGCTGTAGTGTTCCAAAGTCGTCGCCAGACCCGAGGTCACCCGCGTTTGCTCCTTGGTGTCTTCCAGTGGCTGTTTTATGAGTAGGGCCGTGAGGCTGAGGTTGGCACCTGGATCCTTTCCTTTTGCATGTGGAGGCCCTGCAGTTTCAGCCCTGTGCTTGCAGGCTCTGCCCTCACGCATGTCTGTCCGTCTGTGCCGTCTCCGCTGCCGTGGCTCTGTCCGTCCATCTGTGCTGTCTCTGCTGCCATGGCTCTGTAGCGAGTCTACTTGGGCGCCATCCACCTGTCTCCTGACCTGGCTCTTCTTCCGTGCCGTGTCGCTGACTCTGGGGCTTTCCCGTCCCCAGATAAGCCGTAGGGTCGGCGTGCGGTCGGTGCGTGCAGTCCACCTCAGAGGGCAGGGCGGGGGGCGGCCAGCCGGAATCTGCACCGGCGCGTGGGGACAGCTCATGTCCGGACAGGGTCGTGTCTTCCTGCCTCCGACGCGGCCTGCCCTCCCTCACCGACTTCGGTCGCCAGGCTTTTGTAGTCTGCCTCCCGTAGATCTCGTACACGTTTTGTGAGCATCATGTAGAGTCCGTCCGTCCGTCCGTCTGTCTTGGTGTATGAACAGTACTGGCTTTTTAATTTCAAGTCCGCGCGTCAGTTGCTGGTTTGTAGGGAGGCAGTCGCCGTCTGCCGCGTGTTCCACGTACGACAACGCCTCTGCCGTAGAGTGGTGGTGTAGTGGCTTATCAGCTCCACGTGTGCTTTTCTGAATTCATTCAGATTTTCTGCGCGGACGATTGCATCATCTGCGAACAGACGTGGCGTCACATCTCCTTCCCGGTCTGTGTGTGTGTTATTTTTCCTGTCTGTTGCACAAGCCGGTGTAACATTGGTATGGCCAGGACGCTTGCGAGGGACACCGTGGCCTGTTCCCGAGCTTCCTGGAAAGCGGCGACTTTCCCATCACGGAGGGGACGTGAGTTGGCAGGTGTTTCGTGGGCGCTCCTGTCCGAGCAGACACGTTTCCCCTCCGTTCTTGCTTGGCTGGGAATCCTCACCATGCATGGCGTTGGCGTCTGTTAAATGCCTTTCCCGAGTGTGTTGACGCATCCCTGTCGGTGTGGCCTGCGCAGGTGTCCTCCGTGGCTGGGGGTCCTGCCCGGTCGTGGCGTGGCTGGTTTTCACACGGTGCGGGATTTCTGCTCCGCACCTGCGTTGTGGGGAGCGCTTGCGTCAGCGTCTCCCAGAGGTCGTGGTCGGGAGCTCTTCTTCCCTGTGACGTCCTCGGGTGCGGGATGCTGGCCCCATGGGGGCGGAGGTGCACCCTCTGCTTCTCTTCTGCGTTTCTGGGGCCAGGACGTGCACAGGCATGGTGGGGCCTGGCTTCTCTTCTCTGCGTCCTGGTGCAGTTTCTTCTGGAACTCTCTGCTCTGCACCTGCAGCTCCCGGGGTCAGCCGCTTGGGCTGAACCTGCAGAAGTCCAGTGCGTGTCCATTTCCAGGAACTTCTTCCCATGTCTCCTCTGCAGACTGCAGCCCTGGGCGGACTTGCTGAGACGCGAGATTTTGCGTCTTCAAGGGCTTCTTGTTTCTGCTGAGGGCGCCACGTCCTGAGGAGTGGCCCCTGGTGCGGTCAGCGCAGCCCGCTCGCGGCCTCGGGCGGCTCCCGGGGGCGGGGGCCAGGGCCGGGCCAGGCTGGGCCACTGCCTGCTGCCCGCTGCCCGCTGCCCGCCTGCTGCTCCTCCCGCCACCTCCTTCCTTCTCTTGGCTCGGTGCAGGGTCAGTGGTTGGCACGCGGGCGGATAGGAGGGGCTCTCCTCATTCCTCGGGTCTGGCGTGGGGCAGAGCGCTCGCTGCAAATGGAATTTGGCTCAGAGGACACTCGGGCACGACCTTGGCCGTGGGTGTGTGGAGGAAGCTGGCCGAGCCTTTGCTGTTTGTTGTCTCTTTCCAGAGGGCGTCCTGTAGCGCCGGCCCCGTGGCTGTGGGAGCGTGTGGTGACGGGGAGCGCCCACGTTTGGCGGGAACTCGTGTCCCGGGTCTGTGAGGCCTTCCCAGACACTTTCTGTGGCTTTGACCAGGCATCCTCGTTGGCGGACGGACAGTCTTGCTCCCGTTGCTTAAGAACCTAAGAGGAAGCAGCCAACAGGAATCTAAAAATAGCTCCTTGTGCTTTTCTAAGCCTCAGAGCCTGCTTTTGTGGGCCAAGGCTCCCCGTGTGGCCACCGCCTGCTCTGTCCCCTCCCGCCTCCGCAGAGGTCCCCTCCCAGGCTCCACCTACCAGCCTCGGCCCCGCCTCCCTGTCCTGCAGCCCGGCGGTGCCTGGCGCCAGGCCCTCCCTGCCACCCACGTGCCTCCTCCCGTCAGAACCCCCGTGCCCTCCTCCTCCCCTTGGCTTCTGCCTGCGGGTCTGGCTCAGCGCAGGGTGCCCCCTCCACCTGGGAGACACTCTGTCCGGCTCCCTGCCCAGGCGGACGTCCAGGCCCCCAGAGGCCCCTTAACACAGTAGCCAGGCTGTTCACTATGAGCCCCGTACGCTGTGGGCACCTGGCAGTGGGCTTGGCCCACAGCAGGTTGCAGGCATCGACAGTGTGTCACCTGGGGTGGCTGTGGCCTCGTGGAGGTGCCACGGCAGGGAGGGTGTCGCAGACCGGCCTGTGCCGAGGTGCTTCCTACACTCAGGCCGCTCTCTCCAGGACGTGTGCAGGGCCTCCCCCTCCAGCCACCCCCACCTGCCACCCCTCCAGCTTTGTCGATGTCACGACGGTGTGCGTGTGGCCCTTGGGGTGGCTGGCCCACCTCCCCTTTGGTCTTGGGCTGGGTTGGGTCACCGGCAGGCTGGCGCTGCCAGGAGATGGGGCCTGGTGGTTCGGCTGAGCTGCGCTGCGTCTGTGGGCTTGGGGCTGCTCCTGGGTGGGTGCGCCGAGTGCTGGGGCCTGCCCGTTGCCCCCCTGACTCTGGCTGGGGCAGACCTCGGTCTCTTCGTGCTCGGACGCTGGGCTCTTTTCCCGCGACGAGAGCATGTGTGCTTGGTGCGGGGATGTGCGCAGCCTCCAGGAGCATGTCTGGGGCGAGCTGTGGGGCTGAGGGGCCCAGGCACCTGCCTGCCGGCCTGGGGTCTCCGCCAGGGGTGGTCATGGGCTCCGACACCCTCTGCGCCAGTGCGTGCCCAGGACCTTCTCCGTGTCTTCCCATTCCGTCACACGTGGAGGTCTGCCTGATCCTGGGGCCATTCGCGGGGTCCCAGGGCAGGGGCACAGGAAGGCCACACACACCTTTCCAGCAGCACAGCCGCTGCAGCCAGCCCCTTTCTTCTGAGGGTCACAGCCCGCCTGTACCCAGAGCAGAGCCACGGTAGGGCCGGGCGAGCAGAGCCCGAGCCCGCGGCTGTTCTCTGGCCTCAACCCAGCAGTGCTGCTCCGGCCTGAGACTGCGCGGCCTGGACAGGGAGCCGCCAAGGAGAGGGAGGCCGCCTGGAGAAGTGCCTGAAGGCATCTGTGTCTGTCCCCAGGCCCAGTTGCGGGGATGTGCCGGGAGGACCCCAGGGCCCAGCAGGCTGTCGTCCCCAGGGCCGTGGTTTATACAGAGGACAGGAAGCAAAATGAGCTCAGGTTCGGGGTGTGGGGGGCGGGGACACTAGGCGGGAGCTTCCAGAGCCCTCTCTCGGGGTGTCCCACAGGACACGCTTAGTTCCCCCCAAACAAGACAGCACTGTGCGTGTGTGCTGAGGTCTCCGGGGGCTGGCAGAGACCCAGCGCCCTGGTTCTCCGCGGGGTCAGTCTTGCGGGCCTGTCTGCCCGGCTCGGGCCGGGAACCCCAATTCGGGGAGGGGAGCAGATGCTCAGCCCGAGCCTCGTGTCCACACAGACGGTTCAGGAACTGGAGCCCCCCCCCGCAGCGAGGCTGGCCAGAGCCTGCAGTCTGGTTCCAGACGCCGCGGAGGGCCAGCCTCTCGAGCCGGCAGGTGGGCAGGGAGGGCTCCGGCCCCCCGTGCGAGCTCTCTCTTACGTGCACTGCAGACCCGAGCCGCTCCCGTGGCTTGGCAGGACTGTTCTCAGGAGTGTGGCAGATTTAGGAAGTTCCACAGGCGGGGAGAGGATTCAGAGTTGGGACAGCTAGGATGTGGGCAGCCCCCCACGATGCCCGAACACGCTTGGGTGGACCGTCCCCTCTCCCCACGCCTGCGCCCTGTGCGGGCACGTCATGCCCACCACGGGACAGCCTGGGTGGTCTGCGCCTGTACTGTGGGTCGTAGGATGGGCTCCCAGCCCCTGCCCTGGGTCAGCGGTGCTCACTGGAGACTTGGTCGTCTCTGCTCAGGGGCTTCTGTCTATTTCTGAGCGACAGCAGGCCCAGTGCCCTGATGGGCTCCTGCTGTCTTCGTGAGGGAAGTGGGGGTTCCTGGTCATCTTGCGGCTTGCTTAAGGGTGCAGGTGAGGCCAGTCACTGGCCCCACCCTCCCCCAGCCCCTGGCCCCCACGAGCCCCCGTTCCCGTCCATGGAGGAGCCTGGTCTGGACGTGTCACACGTGTGGACTCACACCCCGTGTGGCCTTCTGTGTCTGGTTCCCTCTCTGCGCGTTATGGGCTCGGGGTCCGTCTCTGGGGCAGCGCGTGGGCTCCTGGCTCCTGTCTGCGGCCTGGGTTCGCTCCCGCGCGTGGGGGATGCGCTGATGGGCGTCTCTGTCGTCTGCTCTTCTGAATCCGGCCGCCGAGACCGGGCGGGTGCGGGCTTTGCAGGGACCCGTGGTCTCACTTCTCAGCGTATGCCGAGGTGCAGTGCGATCGTGTTTTAAAGAATGATAGAATCAGGCATGTAGGTTTGCTGAATGCCCCAGCTCGGGGCACCTCGGTCACTAAGAACCGTGTGCTCTTGGAGGCCCCGTGTTAGTGTGCTGGGCCACACCATGCCGAGAGCAGGCATGGAAAATGAGTGAGCCGCGGGAGGCCGGGGCCCGCCGCCATGCCCGCACATCCGTGGTACGGAAAGCAGGCCTGGCCTCTGCTGCGTGCTAGGCCGGTGCTCTGTCCTGGTGTCGCTCGGTGCATAGGTGCCTCCTGAGGGCACGACCACTGTTCCCTGTAGTAGCCCCGGCCGGCCAGCCCGCTCCTGTCCAGAACTGCCGGCAGGCTGGGAACTACGTGTGGCTGCGTCCCCAGCTGGCTCTGTGTGGCTCCGTGGTGTGTCCTCTGCTGGGGCTGGACCCTCCCTGAGCTGCCGCTGCCCCGGACCCATATCCTCCCCACGTCAGTGACTGAGCTCATCTCACGTTCTCTGCGCGGGCGGGCAGGGCGCGAAGCCGGCCGAGGCCTCCCGAGTCAGCCTCTGCCCTGTTCTCTTCCTTTCAGCTGGAAAGAGGCGACTTCCTCTCAGAAGAGTGGAGAGAGCGGATTGCCAACACAAGGTAGGGCCCGGCCGGGCGAGTGCCCCCCGGGGAGGGTGCGTGGCTGGCGGAGTTCCTTCTCTCCCTGTCTGTCCCTGCCTGCAGCCGAGCGGGTGGTCCTGGAGCTGGACCCAGGGCCCCAGGGCAGGGCCAGGTGTGGCTCAAGGCCTGCACGTGCCAGTCCCCTGGCTGCCCATCAGGAAGGGCCCTTCCCTTCCGTCTCGGCCCTTTGCTCAGCGCTCGGGCTCTTGCTGTGTCCACGCCTCCCCGAGCTGGGCACGGGGCCGGGCTTCTTTGCACCCGCTGCGGAACGGCATCCTGTCCCCCACGGCTGAGCTGCTGTGGTTCTGCCGCACCTCCCTCTAGCCCTGCCCCGGGCCTTGGGCTGGGGCGCAGAAGTCAGCTGGAGCCTTGCACACTGGGCATTGCACACCCAGAGCCGTCTTCCTGGGCACAAGTCAGCCTTGTTGATGGTAGCCCACTGTTTTGGGAGACCCTGCCATTTGGCCTCTCCCTGTCTTTCCTTCAGGCGCATACTGCCTGTTGCCCCGTAGTCCCCACCGTCTGGGTCCTGGGGGCTGGTAGAAGCTGGGTGCCGCTCTTTCCAGGGGGCCTCCATTTGTGGCTGTCCCACAAGAAGTTCTCATCGGAGGGGTCTGCTCTGCTCTCTCCTACTGGCCGGGTCTTCCCCCTCTTCCTGAGAGACTTGTGCTGACTCCGTGGGCACCCCCATCCATGGGGGCCTGGGGGCTCTCCAGTGCTGGGCGCTGGCCAGCCGTGCCTGGGCCGAGGTGTCCCATGTTGTGGTCACGGGGAGGGCACTGTCCCCCAGGCCTTGTCTGCCCCTCGTACTGCAGACAGAATGGGAACAAGCCTTGGTGATAGTTGAGTGGCCCCTTGATGTCCCCCTAGGTGCTCTGCTTCCTGGCAGGGGTATCCCCTCCCCTCCCAGCCCCTTTCTTGTTGGGGACATGCGTCCCTGCTTCTGACTTCTCGTGCATAGGATGGGAGGGAGTGGCTGCCTTCAGGGCACCCTTCTTCCATCAGAGCTGTCGCCAGGGCCTTTGCTGGCTCACGTCCTGCCTTCCCAGGCTCCGTCCCCAACTAGGGACTGGGACAGGCCAGGCTCGTGCCCTGTGAGAGCTTGTTCTCCCTGGCTGTCTTGTCAGGGCTCTGTCCCTTGGCTCCCAAGGACGCCTGGGCCCCAGACTAACGCCTCCCGTCCTTGTCTTTTCTGTGCAGGGCTCAGGGAGAGCGCACTGGGCTTGTCCCGCGTCTGTACGGTTTCCTCCCTGTCGCTCTGCCCGTTGGCACCCGGTGTCTGTTCTTGCTGTGCTCGGGTCTTCTGTGACTGTTCTGTTACCTGGTTGCTCTGACTGCTTCCAGGAATCTCGATTTTAAACTGTCGAGACTCAAAACGAGCAGCGAGGGGATGGCTGGGATCAGCCCAGCGTGTCTTCTGTCCCTTTCAAGAGAGGAAGTAAATGTCCACCTGCCCCCGGCTCAGATTTTATCTGGAGGCACTTCCATGGGGGAGGAGAGCTGCCCGGCTGAGTCGGGAGCTGTTTGACCTACGGGGCTGGACGTGAGCCAGCGCTCGGCTGCTCGTGGCCATTCAGAGAGGGCCTCGGGCGGGCACGAGCCGGGCCCAGGCGGGCGGGCAGGGGTGCTTCGCTGCACATGCAGTGTGAGGCGGCAGCGTCCCCGGCCGCCCTGGCTGGCGTGTCCGGACCAGGCCCTGGGTGGTCCGGTGCCAGAGCGCACGGGCGGGCGGCGGGGGACTCTGCCTCTGGTCCCGCCGGTCCTTGGGCAGCTCCTTTCAGATGCCTCGATGCGGTCCGCGCGCCCTCCTGCCCGGGTGTCCTCACACCTCCGTCCCCAGGTGACGTGTGTGCTGTCTGCACTCCCACCCTGGGGGCATCCCCGGGGTGTCCCGGGGGCGGGCGGGAACCGCCCCCCCACCAGCCAGCCTGCTCGTCCTCTGCGCCCTGAGGGCCGCGGGTCCCGTCCCGGGCTGGGGGAGCCGGCGGTGGAGGCGGTAGGCGTGGCGTGCCAGAGCCTTGGCCTCACTCAACTGGAACATTGTTTTGCAGTGTTATATTTGTGAATAACTTTGCCTTTGGTCCTGAGGTGGATCACCAGCTGAAGGAGCGGTTTGCCAACATGAAGGAAGGTAACACACTCTCCCCGCAACCCCGCCCTGTCGCGGTCCCTGTGTGCGCGCGGCCCCCGAGTCCCGCTCGGTCCGTCTGTGGAGCTGGCTGTGACCGCGGGCGCGGCCGGGTCCGTGCTGACCGCCCCCACGTGCAGGCTCTGCGGACGGCGCCTCTGGGCCCGGCAGACATGGTGGGGCCGACCGGGCCTCCCCAGGTGGATTGGGCCAGTGGGCCCGGGGGCCTTGGGGTGGGGGCCCGGCTTGCCAGCGGGCTACACACTGTGCAGTCACGCTCACGTGTCCTGGAGGTGACGAGTAACTCCTCGGTGTGCACTCATGCTGAAGGGTTACTCACTGAGGGTCTGAAGTTTGGGCTTGACCTGTGACCCCAACCCGGGGGCAGGCAGGCCACTGGGCTCGTCCCGACAGGCCTCTTAGGCTCTCTGGGTTTTCCCTGTGTTTGGGCCCCGGTTGCCCTCGTCTGCCTTCCCGTTCCCAGTGGGGAGGGGGGAAGGCCCCCTTGCCGTGCATCTGTCTCGGATGCGACGGCCTGTGTTCTTGCTCGAGTTGGTTGGCATGTAGATGGCATTGCGTTTTCTTTTTTTAAAGAATTTCTTTTTAAGACTTTTTATTTATTTGACAGAGGTAGCGAGAGAGAGCACACAAGCAGGGCAGAGAGAGGGAGAAGCAGGCTTCCTGCCGAGCAGGGAGCCGGATGTGGGGCTCGATCCCAGGACCCCGAGATCATGACCTGAGCCGAAGGCAGATGCCCAACCACTGAGCCACCCAGGCGCCGCAGGGTTGTGTTTTCTTCGTGCTCATGGAGGCTTCCAGATTTGGAATTGTGTGGGTGCACGTGTGGAGTGAGGCCCTCTACTCTATCTGGCCGGAACCTTCTAGGGAAAACTTTCTGAATCTTGGCAAGCAGAGACAGGAGGCCATCATGCAGGGGGCAGCCTCCCGGCTGGACTCCTTCCAGGGGAGCCCTCTGCTCCCTGGCTCCTCCCACGGCCTGGGGTGCACCTGAGGGCAGTGGACCGATAAGCTCTCTGCGCCAGGGGTGTGTGGGCCCCGCGTCCCGTGCCTGCAGCCGCCCTGCCGACGCTGGCCGCGGGAGGAGCTCCCTCCAGCTCTTAGGCAGCGCAGGTCAGGTGTCACCTTTCCCTGTGCTGTGCCGGGAGCCTTTGTGTACTTAGAATGTCAGGCAGAGAAGACCATCCAGTCTAGAAGCTTCTGAGGAGGTGGGAGGGAGACAGCATCCTGTGAGCACCGGTCGAGGCTTGTGTCCGTGCAGGGGAGTGCTCATGTGCTGTGTCCGAGCACAGCAGAGCAAGCCCTCTAGGCTCCTGGAGGAAAGAGAAACACCAGCAGCTTCCTCCACGTGTGGGCCACCCTGGGCGCCGTCTGGGGCACACGGGCCGGGCCACAGTGGGGCCTCCTGTCGCTCTCCCGTGGACGAGGGCCATATCACCCGGTTGTCTGCTGTGCCTCTGGCATGTGTCCTCACTGAGCCGAGAGTCAGGGTTCTGGAAGTTTTTTCATTTTCTCCCAATGCGGAGACAGTCTTGGAGCAGTGGGGTCCTCTGTCTAGCTGAACTTGGGGACACCCTGAATCTGAGGTCCTTGGTCGTGGTCCACTGTGTTTCAGGATCAAGAGGAGCCCACTGCTTGCGGGCCGAGTTCTCCAGCCAACGGCCAGAGCCCACGGGCTCCCCTCCTCACACGTGCCCAGGTTTAGGGCGGCCAGGCCCTGGGTCGTAGTAGGGGGTGCTGCTGTCCTCATTAGATCTCTGGCCTCGGGTGCCCGTCCTTCGCAAGGCCCTCCTGGCATGAACATGACTGGCCTCCTCGGCCCCCAGTGTGGCGTGCCCTGTCGGAGGAGTGGGCTGCGGGCTGTGGCCTCAGTGTGGGTGTCGCCCGCCTGGGCCCTGTGGTCAGCAGTACCCTTCCCGGGGCCTGGATGGGAAGCCTCAGGACGTGCCCTCATCCTTGGCCAATCCCTGTAGCTTCTAACACAGCTGCTGAAGCCGCTGCTGGTTTTCCAGACTCCGAGGTGGCATGAATGTGACCTCGGTGCTCCCAACTCAGGAGAGCCTGTGCCTGCCGCCTTCCCGGCCCCTCCCAGCTGCTTCGGGCTCTAGTTCTGAGGAGGGCCAAGCGCCCCCCACATTCCCGTTCCTACGAGAGAGGGATGGGATGGGCCCCTCACTTCCCCTCACGACGTTTCGAGGAAGCGGAGGGCCGCCCTGCACCTGCGCAGGTGGCCGCCAGCCGCCCTCAGCCCCAGCAGCTGCATGGCCTGCGCACGTGGGCCTGTGTGCAGGGAGCGTGTGCACGAGGCCTTGGGTGCTCCCCGTCATTTTGTAGGGGCCGTGCGCCTCCCCCAGGAGAGAGCGGAGGGCCCCTCCACCTGTCGTTGTCCTGCTGCCTGCCCAAGAGCCTGCCTTCTGGTGGTTTCATCCTGGGCAAGGGTCCAGGGGGGCTTTTGTGGGAGTGGGGCTCCTCCGCGTTTGTGGATAGCCCTGCTGGACGTCTGGGCTCGTTGTCTCGTGGGGTGTCGCTGCTCTGGTTCCTCCCTTGTGGTGTCCTGCGGGTGGGCTTGGGGGACCTGATGGGGCCCAGACAGCCCGCGGAGCCCTGCGGTCCCCGGCCACCTGACCCGTGGTCCTGTAGCAACCCGTCCTCGGGCCCCTCCCAGCTCCCCTGCCATGTGGGCCGTACAGGGTGCTGTGTTCCTAGCGGGAGCCCCGGGGGCCCGGGATGCGGTCCGCTCGGCACCACGCTCTTCAGAGGCCCTCCGGGTTCCAGGCCCCCCGCGGGGCTGTTCAGCCTCGGTCCACTGTGACCTTTGATAGGGCCCCACAGTCTCTGACCCTGGCTGCCCCGACCTTGCGCCTGGCCCAGTGCAGGGTTTGTCACGGCCCGCTCCCGCCGGGGTTGGTTCTCGGGACCTGGGCTGGGTGGCTGGTGCCCCCCGTGCGGGACGTGCTGCGGCGGGCATGCGTGACTGTGCACGCGTGGAAATGGGCTCGGACGCACTCTTCCAACTTCAGTGTGACACTAGTGTTTTCTTTGACTTTTCCATTTGGCTCTTTCTCCCTCACACCCAGCAGCTTCCGAGAGCACGCGCACCTGTGGGTTCCTCTGCGCGTCTCTCTCTCCTAGAACCCGGCACGCGGAGCCACTGCGGGCTGCCTGCCACCTCGCCGGGCGGCCCAGCGGTGGGAGTTCAGGGTTTGCCTTGGCCAGTCAGCCTCGGCTGTGACTGAACTCGTCCGCACAAGTACGGAGCCCGCGGAGGGGGCGCGTGTCCTCGCAGCTGGTGTCCGCCCGTGGCCAGCCAGAGCCCCGGCCGGGAGCTGTGCCCCGAGCACCGTCGTGCACACAATCCGCTCTTGGGACAGACTTCCACAGGGAAGGCGCCTCCTGCCTTTGCTTTGACTTGTAGAGCGCGGACAGGACTCTGTGGTGCTGTTGTCCCCGCCCCTGCTGTGGCTGTGCCCTGCTCTGCCGCCCTGTGCCCCGCGGCCACCCCATGAGCCGTGTTGACTAGCCTTGTGTTGCAGGTGGCAGAATTGTGTCCTCGAAGCCCTTCGCACCTCTGAACTTTAGAATAAACAGCAGAAACTTGAGCGGTAAGCAGCTCGCGTTGCTGAGTCAATATATGTGACTTTAAGCATCTGTGTCGGTGTGGGGTCCGTACCTGGTGCTCCTCACATCGGGCCGGTCGTTCTGTGTGGAAGTCCAGTCCTGGGGAGATGGGGGTCAGCAGCAGCCCCGGCCACACCCCCTTGGTGCCACAAGCCCCCCAGTCCTGACGGCCGCAGGCGTTCCCTGACACGGCCCTTTGTCCCTAGCGGGGAGAGTGGCTCTGTGTGGACCTCAGAGGGGCAGGTGTGCCGAGCCCTTCAAGTTCCTATTGTGACTGGCCTGAGAAGGCAGTGGCTACCCTGTCCCTGCTCAGGAGGGACTAGTGGCGGAAAGCTCCTGGGTCGGGCTGCACGGGCCTCGGGGGCTTGGGCCTCCTGGGGGGCTGGTGGGAGCTCCTGGCTCCACATTGTTCTGAGTCATCTGCAAGTGCTCTCCGATGGCACCCGCCCCGCGCTTGTCGCTGTTTTCCTCAGACAAGCCCCTGGTGTGGCCCTGCTGCCTCCCTCGCTCAGCCACGTGCTGGCAGCCAGCTGCCCCCGGCAGGCGGTTGGGACAGGCTCTGCCCCTTCCTGCCTCACCGGGGTCACTCCGGACCGGCAGGAGATGCACCAAGGGCCCTCCCGCTCACCCCAGGCGCAGGAGGGGCCCTAACCGTAGCCCCTTGTGCGCAGACATTGGCACCATCATGCGGGTCGTGGAGCTCTCGCCCCTGAAAGGCTCAGTGTCCTGGACGGGGAAGCCGGTCTCCTACTACCTGCACACCATCGACCGCACCATAGTGAGTGCCCCGCGGGGCTGGGGTCGGGGGCCTGGCCAGCCGGCCCTCAGTACGGGTGGAAGTGGGTCAGGAGGCTGGAGACCCTGGTCTGTCTCGCCTTTGTCCGCAGCCCTTGTGGGGGCCAGACCTTGTCCATGAGGACTTGTGGAACAGCAGTTCTGCCTTGGAGTCCGAGGCCACCGGTGCCCTGCCAGGCCTGCCATGTGGCTGCCGGCCCAAGTGGGACGGCTGTGCAGGGCCTGTGCGGCCCACACGGGGGGAGCCCAGAGCCCGGCGGGTGCCCTACTGGCTGCCCACCTGGGAGATGCCCCGCCGCGCTCTGCCAGGTGCGGTGTCTGCGTGACAGGCTGTTGCTCTCACCCCTGACAGGGCTTGGGACTGGCTTCTCACGAGACTTCGTCTTGTCTTTTCTTTTTGTGTTTTCAGCTTGAAAACTATTTTTCTAGTCTGAAAAATCCAAAACTCAGGGTAAGTGTGTGTTCTCTTTTCGCCTCCATGTTGTGTGCGCGCTGCTGGTGGGGGCGTGTGCGGGCCGGGAGGGGCCGTCAGGGCGGGGCGGGTCTCAGTGCCGGGGCCAGGGGCCCGCGCACACCTGCCTCGTCTTCAGCAGCCCCGTGGCTGCAGCTCTTGTACACGTTTCTGGGGAATGGGTCGAAGGAGTCTCTGAAATGGGGTTTGGCGGCATGGTGGGCTGTGCCCAAGTGCAGGGCGGAGAGCAGCCCTCGCGCTGTCCCGATCTGAGGCCCGAGCCACAGAGGGGCCGGAACGTTCCGAGCTGCTGCCCGAGGGGAGCCGGGATCCTTGCGCCCACGTCCCTCCTGTGCCCTCGCGGCCGCTGTTCATCTGCCTCCGGAGTTAGTGCTGTCTGGGCACGAGTTTTTCTATTTGGTGACTCATAAGCATCCAAGCAGGAGAGCCCCGGCCCCGGAGACGGCTGCTCCAGCCGCCAGGGGCCCTGCGCCCTGCCTTCTGTATTGAAGGCACTCAGGTCGTAATGTGCTGACCAGTGCCCTCGGCCCCTGGAGCAGGTGGTCACCATCCTTCATCTTAGCGCGGTGCGGCCAGGAGTCCTCACCGGGGAGGACCACGCTGTCGTGCACACACCCCTTCAGCGTGCGGAGCGTGCCGGGAGGGAAGGAAGGAGGGAAGCCACGGCCGGGAGGCTTCTCCCACCCCAGCACCAGGGTCCTGCGCCGTCCACAGTGGGAAGGCCACCTGCTTTCTGACGGAGCCCGGGGGGCGCATACCCGCGCGTGCCGTCGGGCTCCTCTGCGCCTCTGTGTCCTTGCGCGTGCAGAGGCGGGCAGAGCTCGGGCTGGTGGCCGCCTCGAGCCGGCCCCGCCGCAGACGCAGCCACACTGCCTTCCAGGAGGAGCAAGAGGCAGCTCGGCGGCGGCAGCAGCGGGAAAGCAAGAGCGCCACAACCACTCCCACCAAGGGGCCCGAGAGCAAGGCTGCCGCGCCTGCGGACGCCCCGACGGTGAGCGTGTGCCCCGCGCCCCGCGGAGGGAGGGCTCACGTGGCCCGGTGGGCCCGCCAGTGCTCCCCTGACGGCCCTGCCCCATCTGCCAGGATTCGGGGGCCGAGGAAGAAAAAGCTGGGGCCACCACCATCAAAAAGCCGTCCCCCTCCAAAGCCCGGAAAAAGAAGCTGAACAAGAAGGGGCGGAAGATGGCCGGCCGGAAGCGCGGGCGCCCCAAGAAGATGAGCACTGCGAACCCCGAGCGTAAGCCCAAGAAGAGCCAAACCGCACTGGACCTCCTGCACGCCCAGGCCACGCCGCAGACGGCAGCGCCCTCGCCGCAGGGTGAGCCGGCCGTGGGCGGACCTCTGGGGCGTCCGCTGAGGCGGTGAGAGGGGCAGAGGCCACCGTGACAGCGTCATGTGCTGTGAGGCTGGTGCCTGCTTTCCAGACCCTCTGGGGGCACACGGCATCCTCACGGCCATGTGCCCGGGGGTGGGATCCCCGAGAGTGCACCACAGTGGGGCCTTCCCATCATCCTACCCCCGGGCTTTAGGCTCCCCTGGCCTCCCATCCTGGGCTCTGATGACAGACTGCACACAAGGGACATGGCTCACAGGGACATCTGGGGTGCCACGGGGCTTTGACTCCACTTCTCAAAGCGCTGCGACGCGGTGTCTGGTCCCCCGTTCAGTCTCGGTGTGAGCAAGCTGGCCGGCTCCCTGGAGCAGACCTGCGGAAGCCCCCAGGCAAGCCGGCCTGCCGTTGACACGTGGCCTCTGTGTGTCCTACAGATGCGTACAAGTCACCTCATAGCCCATTTTACCAGCTACCTCCCAGCGTGCAGCGGCACCCCCCCGACCAGCTGCTGCTGGCTCCCACCCCGCCCGCACTGCAGAAGCTGCTAGGTGAGCTGCCCGCGGATGCCTCGCGCCTGCGGGGGTGGGGGAGGGCTGCCGGCCCCAGACCAGAGTCACACGGGCTCAGGGCTGGCGTGATCTCCCTAGCACGTGGGACGCCCCCAGAGAACCACCCAGCCCCACCCCGTGTCTGCTGCGTGGGATGGGGAGGGCCGTGTCGGGCGAGCTCGGTGCCCAGGGTCGCTGAGCCGAGTGCACACAGACTCACGCTGCTGGAAAGGATCAAGCAGCTGCTTGTCTCTGAAAATCGGGGGAAAGAAACCCTTTTTCACCTTTTGGGAACTGCCGGTTTTCTCAGTTCAGCATCAGTAACCTGCGCTTCCTTAAGCAAACGGGCACCCACGTGGTGTCGGAGGGCAAAAGACATGGGGCGGCACTGGCTGGAGCTGTGAGGGGCGCCCACTGGCCGGAGCTGTGTGGGGACCGAAGGCCCTGGCGTGATGGTGGGCGGTGAGACAGACACCACAGCAGCCAGTGGGGGTGGCAGCCGCCACGGCAGGTTTCTGAAGGGCGGCCCTCCTCCTTCCTGCCGGCCTCGGGGGCTCGTGTGTGCTAAGCTGCATGCTTGACCCTTGTAGAGTCCTTCAAGATTCAGTACTTGCAGTTCTTGGCCTACACCAAGACCGCCCAGTATAAGGCCAGCCTGCAGCAGCTGCTGGACCAGGAGAAGGTGAGCCCTGCCCTGTGCCAGAAGGCGCTTGGCCCTAGGAGAAGCGGTGGTCCCCTCAAGGGCCCGTGCACTGTCCCTGCTGGCTCCAGAGAGGCCGTGGGGGTCTCGCGTAACCAGTGAGAACTGCTGAGGGTCATCGGCCTTCTGGGCTGGGACACGTCCGGCCCTTTGTGGGAGGGGACATGGCGGGGACAGGGCCTTGCCGTCACTCTGCTGCGTCCCCCAGGAGAAGAACGCCCGGTTGCTGGGCACCGTGCAGCAGCTGTTTGGCCACTGCCAGGCCCAGAAGGAGGAGATCAAGAGGCTCTTCCAGCAGAAGCTGGACGAGGTGGGGTGCTGGGCCTACGCCTGCAGCTGGGCCTCCTGGGGCGGGAGGCGGGCGCGGGGCGTTCCTTCCCGGTATTGGGACTTCCCGTGTCTGCTGACAGAGGGCGTGCAGTGTGTGTAGTTGGAGCGCTGCTGGTGTGCGTTCGTGCCCTGGGGTCGTCCTTGTCCCTCCTCTGGGCCACCATAGGTCCTCTCTGCGACCGCCATCGGCCACCAGCCCAGCCCGCCCCTTCCTGCCCCCCAGACGGCCCCCAGCCCCCCGTCCCCTGCCCTCAGCCTACCGCTGCACGCTCCGGCCTGAGAGCCCACCTCTGCTGTCGTGTGTCCGCAGCTGGGAGTGAAGGCGCTGACCTACAACGACCTGATCCAGGCACAGAAGGAGATCTCGGCCCACAACCAGCAGCTGCGGGAGCAGACGGAGCAGCTGCAGAAGGACAATGGGGAGCTGAGGACGCAGAGCCTGCGGCTGGTAGGGGCGCGGCGCGGGCGGCGGGGCAGGGCACAGGGGGTGGGGCGCCAGGACGGAGAGGGTCCAGGCATCCTTCTCGAGGACCAGTTTGCCACGACCCCCTAGTCTGCAGCGGGCTGTTTCAGGACCCCCCAGCGCCAGCCTGCCCGCATCCCCAGTGCGTTCCTTTCCTGGGTTCTCAGCACCCTGGAGCCCACGGGGCCCACGACCCTTCCAAAGGCTCATACGCTTTACTCAATGGAGCTTTCCAGGAGCCCAGACTTTGATATCCTCCTGGCACCCCTGCAGCCCCATGCTGGTCTCTTTGACGGGCCCTAAGGCCAGGGGGAACATCTCCTGGGACCTCACTGCCCTGGAGACCAGGGCACGCTTGCTGGGCGTGTGGAGCGTCACGTCTGATGGAGCCTTTCTGTCCCATTTTGTGGGCACCCTCGCCTTGCCCCCCGTGGGTGTGCTTACCGGGGAGCCCGGTTTCTACCCTGGGCTGCCTCCCAGCCTGGCATTCTCTTAGTGGGTTCCCTTGCCGGACACACAGGTGTTCAGAGATACCTGCCCAGACATCGGCTGGGTCTCCCTTCAGAGCCCAGGGTCTGCCCTCTGCTGGGAGGACAGGTGCCCCCCCAACAGCAACGCATGTTCCGTGGCAAGGGTCTGCCTGGCCGGGACTCAGAACCGTGACCTCCTCATCCCCACAGCTCAAGGCTCGGTGTGAGGAGCTGAAGCTGGACTGGTCCACGCTATCCCTGGAGAACTTGCTGAAGGAGAAGCAGGCCCTGAGGACCCAGATCTCCGAGAAGCAGAGGCACTGTCTGGAGCTGCAGGTGGGGGCGAGTGCTGTGGAGGCCCCCGCACTCCCGGGGCCGTGCTGTTGGCCGCCCCCGCTGGGCTGTCCTGCTCCCGGGCCAGGCCGTCGGTCGTGGTATTGGGAAGCAGCCTGGACGTCCCGTGTCTGGCCTTCAAAGGGGAGCAGAGGGCTTGGCAGCCGAGGGGCCCTGCTTGCTCCAAGGCATCTCAGGCTCCTCGGAAACCCAGCATTTCGCCTGTGCCCCTTAATGAGTCACTCGTGAAGCCGCCGTGAGGAGGCCAGTGTTTACGCAGGAGATCCCGGGAGCTGCCCCTCTGCCGAGAAGGGTCGCGTGTGTGTCAGGGTCCGGTGGGAAGCAGGGCAGGAGGGAAGGAGAAACGGACGGTCTGTCTCCTGTCCTGGTTTCCCGGAGTTGGCTGGCTGGGTGTGTAGCCTTCCGGTGACCACAGGACCATAGCACGGTGTGCGGTTTGTGGGCGTCGGTGGCATCCGCAAGCTCTGTTTTTGCAAGGCTGTGGCCCCCCTTGGGCTGGCGTCTCCCCAGCCTGGCTTCACCGTTCACGGGAAGCTGGTCACCAGCCCTCGGGGTCTTCCGAGTGTTGTTTTGTAACAAAACGACGCCGCAATGAATTGTTCCGCACGGAAGATTCCGGTTAAGGGTGTTTCTTAAAGACCTGTTCCCCAAAGCGGGTCTGTGAGTGGTGTGAGGTCCCGGGGTCCGGGCCACCCGCCCTCTGAAGGGCCGTGACTCAGGGGAGCCCGGCACAGAGGAGGTTTGCCAACCCCGTTGGCCCAGCCAGGCCTTGATTCT
Organism: Pteronura brasiliensis; assembly: GCA_004024605.1. NCBI lineage: Eukaryota > Metazoa > Chordata > Mammalia > Carnivora > Mustelidae > Pteronura > Pteronura brasiliensis. Next base: position 165,053 of record PJEN01000219.1, read on the forward strand.
GTGCTCTCGTGCGTGAGCGGCCGTTAGGCTGCTGACCCCTCTGTGCAGTAACGGCACGTTTTTGAGGGGCGAACCACAAAGCAGAGAGACCAGAGAGAAAATCCCCGGTGCCCTGCGCGATGGGCGGGAAGCCCAGAGCCACGGTTTTCGCCGCCGGTTTATATGTAGGCTCCTTCAGCACAGACGGGGTCACAGCTCCCCGTTCCCATCCCCCAAGCACACGTCGGTGGAACGCCCTGGACACCAGCTGTTCTGTCTGGTGTCCCCAGAGCTTCCTGCCCCGTGCCGGGCAGTTGGCTTCCGCATCACCCCCAAAGCCGGTCTGTGTCCTTGCAGGCCCTCCGGGGCTGCGTCCGTCTGCGTTGGCTGGGTGGTCAGGTGGGGTGTGTCCGGCGGGGCCTCAGGCCCTGGGCCGAGCAGCGGACTGAGCCTCTTCCCGCCTGGCAGATCAGCATCGTGGAGCTGGAAAAGAGCCAGCGGCGGCAGGAGCTTCTGCAGCTGAAGTCGTGCGTGCCACCCGACGACGGCCTATCAGCGCACCTGCGCGGGAAGGGCGCCCTGGGCCGGGAGCTGGAGGCTGAGCCCGGCCGTCTGCACCTCGACCTGGACGGCCCCAAGTTCTCGCTGCCCCACTTGAGCAGCGCTAGCCCGGAGCTCTCCATGAACGGCCACGTGGCCGGCTACGAGGTGTGTGGTGCGCTGAGCCGGCCCTCATCCAAGCAGAACACGCCCCAGTACCTGGCCTCCCCTCTGGACCAGGACGTCGTGCCCTGCACCCCCAGCCACGGTGGCCGGCCGCGGCTCGAGAAGATGGCGGGCCTGGCCTTGCCCGACTACACCCGGCTCTCCCCGGCGAAGCTGGTGCTCAGGCGGCACCTCAGCCAGGACCACGCGGCCGGCAGCAAGCCTGTGGCCGGCGAGCTGCACCCGCGGTGAGTCCACTCTGGTGCCCGGGGGGCCACCTTGGGGTCTGGTGAGCCAGCACCCGGCGGTCTGGGAGAGATCCCGGGGTGTGCGCTGAGCCCGGGCCACTGGCTCTAGACGCAGACCCGAGGCTGTGGGCACCCACAGAGGAGGAACCAGGTGTGTGTCTCGTTCCAGAGTTGAGCACGCCAAGGAGAACGGCCTTCCATACCAGAGCCCTGGCATCGCCAACGGTATCAAGCTGAGCCCTCAGGACCCGCGACCGTCGTCCCCCGCGGCCTTACAGATGACAGGGGAGAGGGGCAGCGAGAAGGTGAGAGCAGGACCCGTGTCATGGAGGGTGCATGGTGGGTGTCCTGAGCCAGGTCGTTAGGAGAGGCCCTCCAGGCGAGGGCCAGGCAGGGGGCCTGGGATGGGACACGGTGGGACACGGTGCCGCAGCGGAGCTCCCGTGGGGGGCTATTGTCCCTAGAGACGGGAGGGAGAGTAGAGAGTCTGTGGGGAAGTAATGGGGGGGTCCCTGGGATTTTAGGAGGAGGAACTGTGTCTCAGGACAAGGGACCTCCTTCTGTGCTGGGGACGGGAGTGGGGGATGGGGACGTCCCCGCGGTCCTCGGGTGGTGCTGGTGGCCTGGCGCGACTGGCCAGCAGGAGCGAGGCCAGGCCGGTGGTGTGTGTGCAGGGTGTGAAGGAGCGCGCCTACGCCAGCAGCGGGGAGGCCATCACCAGCCTGCCCGTCAGCATCCCGCTCAGCACCGTGCAGCCCAGCAAACTGCCCGTCAGCATCCCCCTGGCCAGCGTGGTGCTACCCAGCCGTGCCGAGAAGGTGGTGAGTGCGCCCCGGCCGGGCGGTGGTGGCCCCGCGTGACTGGCCCGGGCCCTTGGGCTCCGCAGTGTGGTGTGTAGGCAGAGAGGGGGTCTCGGTGGGCTTTCCCTTGTGAGACCTGCTTTCTGCTGAATGGCCTGCTGGTGGGTGTGGGGCGTACCGCGACCCCCGAGACAGAGCCCCAGAATGCAGAGTTGGTTACAGTAACGTTTGCCCGTTTTTATCTCCCGCTGTTTTTGTGGAGGGTGGTATGTTTGGGTGGAGACGGGTTGAACTTCGGGTTCGGTAGAAGCATGAAGCCCCACTCCCCTCGTCCTGTCTCACACGTGGGCCCCCGTGGAGGCTCCGTCCTGCGTGACGCGGGCTTGGCTCTGTGTGAGTGGGGACGTGATTCGTGTTCCGTCTGCTCGGCTGACGTGCACCTTCTAGTGGCCTTTAGTTCATTCACCAAGTTGTGCAGCCGGCACCTGTCCACAGATTGTGTCACACGCGTGGACTCACACCCCGCGTGGCCTTCTGTGTCCGGTTCCCACCCTGCGTGTCATGGGCTCGGGGGGCCGCACATGGGGGCGCCTGACTCCTGCTGGTGGCCGGGACACTCCCCCACGTGTACAGACCACGTCGTGTTTATCTGCTCTCCTGCGGGCAGACGTGTTGTTCCCACCCGTGGCTGTTACGAGTCACGGTGATGCAAATGTGCGTGTACAGATGTTGTGTGGGTGCATGTCTCCATCCTGTTCCACACAGGAGTGGAATCACGGTTTGGATCACAGCTGCTGTCCCTGCTCCCTTCGTCCCCATCCTGACATTTGCTGTTAGCAAAACAGTCCTTTGAAACAGATATCTGCCCCTCCCCTTGTCAGAACCTTCTGACCGCTGCTTGCAGTGCTCAAACCCCGAGCAGGTCACTTCCCCTTCTGTGCGCCGGCTCCCACATACCTGCCGTTCTCCCTGTCTCAGGCCCTTTGCACATCCTCTGGCTCATGTCGGGGACACCCTCCCTGCCCTTAATCTCCAGCCCTGGCTTATCTGACAGTGTGGACTCTTTCTCACAGAGAAGCACCCCCAGCCCTGTGTCGCAGACCCGAGAGTCCTCGTCCACACTTGAAAAGCAGATGGGCGCTAATGCCCACAGCACTGGAAGCAAAAGCCTCGCTCCAGCTCCTGCAGGTCAGACGGCTTCTCCTGCACCTGGGTCCTGCCTCCAGCCCTGCCCCCAGGGCCCAGCCCGCCCCAGCCTCTGCTGCTGCTGCTGGAAGGAGGAGGAGCCGGGGCAGGCTGGGTGGAGGGGAGGCCCCCAGATCTGGCAGGCTGGGCTCTGAGCAGGCCCATCTCCTCCTGGCCACGGGGTCAGCTCCTATGCCCTGGGGTTAGCGGCTCTAGGCTGGACCTTGGTTCACGTCAGGAGCCTCTGGCCTGAGGCATGCTGCCGTTTCCTCCTGGAGGTCAGCCGGGGCGGGCAGTGAGCCCCACTGGCTGGTGATGTCCTGGGGGAGCAGCCTGCTCTCCATCTGGGCTCTGAGGCCCCTTCAGAGACCCCAGTCGTTGCTGGCAGAGGCCTCCGCAGACTACACACAGGGCCGGGTGGCCCATGTGTCTCTGTGGCAGGGGGGCTCTGTCCCAGCCACGCGGCCCTGGGGGTGGTGGGCGTGCCGGTGACGCCAGCTCCGGGGGCCGGTCGCAGTTTGCCGCCACCTGTGTTAATGCGGGAGGGCAGGGCCGCCTCTCGTGTCCAGCAGCCCTTTCTCTGGGGCGGGGAGGCCCGGGTCTGTGCAGGAGACGGACCTCAGGAGGGCTTCTTGTGGCTTAGGGAGCCCCTTGGGGGGGGGTGCCCAGGCCCACTTGGAGTTGTCGAGTTCCAGCACCAGGAGTCCTCACGCATCCAGAAGTGCCTGCTCGGGAGCCCCCGGGCTGGCCCAGCCATGCCCAGCTCAGGGATGCTTGTCTCCCGTGCTTGGCGGAACCCCACAGAGGGCGGGTTCCCGGGCGCGGAGCTTCGTGGCTGGCAGCTCCCGAGGCAGCGGCATCCGCCCCTGACGGAGCCCGTCCTTCCCGGCAGGCTTCTACACGGGCTCCGGGGCCGTCAGCGGGGCCCTGGCAGGCAGCCCGGGCCCCCTCGCTCCCGGAGCCGAGCCCGGCGCCTTGGACGAGGTCTCGAGCTCAGGAAGCCTGTTCGCCAGCATGGGGTCCTGTGGCTCCACCCCGCAGCACCCGCCCCTGCTCCCGCAGTCCCGCGGCTCTGGCGCGGCCTCCCCCGCCCACCCGCTCTGCGCCAGCCCGCGGCTCAGCAACGCTGCCCAGGGCGCGCTGCTGGAGGCTAACAAAGGGGACCTTCCCTCCGAGGCCGGCGTCTCAGACCCCGAGGGCGAGGCCAAGAGAAGGATCGTCTTTACCATTTCGGCTGGCGGCGGCGCCAAACAGTCGCCTCCTGGCAAACCCAGCCCTCTGCCCACGGGCGTCCGCGGGGACAGCGGCCAGGGTCATGGGCCGGACAGCCGTAAGCGGGGCAGGAGGAAGCGGGCGGCGGCCGGGACCCCCAGCCTGAGCTCCGGTGTGTCGCCCAAGCGTCGGGCCCTGCCATCCGTTGCCGGCCTCTTCACACAGTCTTCAGGGTCCCCGCTGAACCTCAACTCGATGGTAAGTCCAGGGCTGGCTGGGGGGCGGGGACACAGTGGGGAGGGCAGGCCAGCTCGTCTGGCCCACACAGGTGTCTCACGTGGCGTCTCACGTTCCCGGCCTGGCCAGGATGCCAGGGCCCCAGGAGCACCTGGGCCACTTTCCTCCGAGGGTGGCAGGCCGGCTCTGCTGTTGCCCAGCAGCCTGAGGTCCAGGGCAGGTCTGGGCGGCGGGGACCCGAGCAAAGTCCGCGGGTGCTGGCGCCCAGGGAGCCCGTTGACAGGCTTGTGCTGTGTCTGTGCTGGTCCCTCAGGTCAGCAACATTAACCAGCCTTTGGAAATCACGGCCATCTCGTCCCCCGAGAGCCTGAAGAGCTCCCCTGTCCCTTACCAGGACAACGACCAGCCGCCTGTTCTCAAGAAGGAGAAGCCCTTGAGCCAGACCAATGGGGCCCACTACTCCCCACTGACCTCAGACGAGGAACAGGGCTCCGAGGACGAGCCGGGCAGCGCCAGGCGAGTGGGGCCGGATGGGGTGGGCGCGGCTTCTGGAAGGAAAGGCCCTTGTGATGAGGTCGCCCTCCCGGGGCAGCGTCTGGCTACCGTCGGTGGGTGCCAGGGCCCTGCCCGTGGCCTGTCTGCTGCCGTCCGCAGTGCCGTAGAGTGGCCATGCTCGAGTAGGTGGTCCCCCAGATTGCTCACCTTTACATGGCGAGAAGCCGGTCGGGAAGGGCCTGGGCGGTCCTCCCGCCTGAGATGTCACACCTAGGGCAAGCCAGCACCCTGGGCGTGGGGTTGCTGTGTCGCCTAGTTCCCGGTGCCTCGTTCTTGGTGCGTGTGTCACTTGGTTGGAGCAGATGGGCGTGCAGGCGGCCATGGCAGGCAGGGACTCGAGAGAGTGGACGCTGCAGGTGAGGGTGTTTGAGCGAGAACAGTGTCCCCTCCTAACGTGGGACAGCGTTATTCTGTCGAACTCGCATGGCCTGTTGCTTGTGTGAAGAGTGCAGCCCAGTGGGTTTGGGTATGTTCCCAGAGTTGTGCAAACATTATCAGTATCAATTCTAGAACATTCTTACGACCCCAGAAAAAGACCTGTGTCCCGTAACACTGACTCCCCAGCCCTGGCTCCCACCCTCTTCTCTCTGTCTGTGTGGACGGGACTTCTCTGGGGCCCTCCTGGGAGTGGGGACCTGCAGGAACGGGTCCTTCTGGGTCTGGCTCCTCTCCCTGAGCCCCATGTCCTCGGGGTCCCTCCGCGTGTGGCAGAGGGTCGGGTCCCTTCCTTCCTGAGGCTGGACTGTGTTCCTGCGTGGGGATGGACTGCACACGCCGTAGTCATTTGTTACGTGCTGGTGGATGCCTGGGGTGTCCGCTGTTTAGCGTGTTTAGCTAACGGTAACGCTGCTGGGAGCGCCCCATGCCGTCCTCTGTCTAAAGACGTTTTCCGCTGGGGCCCGTGGCTGGCTCAGTTGGTTAGGTGTCCGACTGGATTTCGGCTCAGGTCGGGGTCTCAGGGTCCCGCGTCGGGCTCTGTGCTCGGTGTGAGGTCTGCGGGAGGGCTCGCTCTCCTCCCTCTGCCCCTCCCCTGCTCATGCACCACGCATGCCTGCGCTCTCTCTCTTTTCTCAAATAAATGAGTAAGTCTTGAAAAAAAGAGAAGAAAATATTTTCAGTCTCCCAGGCGTGGAACCGCTGGGCCAGACGGCGACTCCATGTTTAATGTTCTGAGGAGCCTTCCGCAGCAGCCGTCCTCACAGGCCCCGTCGGCGGGAGGGAGCCAGTGTTGCCACGCTCTCCCGGCTCCTATTACTGTCTGGTTTTGTTTCCTAATGCAATAGCCGTTCCCATGGGTTTGGGGGTCTCATGGCGCTCTGAGCGTCCTTGCGCTCTGACCAGGGGTGTGGAGCGTCTGCTCGTGGCTCACGGCCGTGTGTGTGTCCGTGGGGAGACGTTGTTCCTGTCCTGCATTGTTGTCGGGCTGTAGGAGTTCTCTCCTGTGCGGACGGGCAGTCTCTTATGTGACGCCTGCTCCATGAATGTCCTCGGGTCTCTGGGTCTGTCACTTCACATTCTCGCAGGTGTCTGAAGGACAGGAGTGTTGGGTCTTGGTTCGGTCTCGTTTCTCTCCGTCTTCTTTCATTGCCCACGCCCGGCGGCTGGTCTAGGCTCGTTCATCTTGTTCCTCTCCTGTAGACGTAAATTACGTTTTTATTTTTATTTTTTAAATTTTATTTATTTATTTGACAGACAGAGATCACAAACAGGCAGAGAGGCAGGCAGAGAGAGAGGAGGAAGCAGGCTTCCCGCTAAGCAGAGAGCCCGATGCGGGGCTCGATCCCAGGACCCTGGGATCATGACCTGAGCCGAAGGCAGAGGCTTTAACCCGCTGAGCCACCCAGGCGCCCCATAAATTATGTTTTTAGAAGTTTTATATTCGAGTGCTTTTCTTTCTTTTTTTTATTTTTAAGATTTTATTTATTCATTTGACCGAGATCACAAGTAGGCAGAGAGGCAGGCAGAGAGAGAGGGGGAAGCAGGCTCCCCGCTGAGCAGAGAGCCCGATGCGGGGCTCCATCCCCGGTCTCTGGGATCATGACCTGAGCCGAAGGCAGAGGCTTAACCCACTGAGCCACCCAGGCACCCCCGAGTGCTTTTCTTTTGTGTTGGGAGTGTCCAGCCTCTCCATTTCCAAATTCTTTGGGGCGGTTTTCTTGTGTTTCTGGAGCTCACGGTGTCTTCGGGACGTGCCGTGGAAGCACGGGCACGTAGTGTTTACTGTTCTGTGGTCTGCGTGTGCCACGCGCTCCGTGTCCCGTGGGTGACAGGCCCTTGTTGACATGGTGCATGGGGCTATCGTGAGCCTCGGGCACGACACGGAGGTGGCTCCAACTGGGACTTTGGGCATCTCTCTGTGTTGCGATGTGACGCCCCTGTTCCTGAGCTCTCAGCCTCGTCCCCCTCCTGCAGTTGGGTTCCCGCTCCCCACCAGGGGCTCGGGCAGTCACAGTCCCCTCTAGAGAGGTCTGCGGGCAGGTGGGCTGGGCAGTCAGTGTGCGAGTGGATTTCAAACCTCCGTCATCTATTTTTTTCTTGATAGAATTGAGAGGAAAATTGCAACCATTTCCTTAGAAAGCAAATCTCCTCCGAAAACCTTGGAAAGCGGTGAGTGGCTATGTGCACTTCCTTGTAACTCCCAGGCTCAAGGTGACCTGGCCCCAGGGTGTGGCCTCAACCCTCGGGACCACCCACGCTGGGCTTCTCGAATTGTCTCTGGGTGATGTCGAATGCCACCCGTGTCCCCATGACGGCTGGTCTCTATACTGCCGGGCGGCAGTCCGTCCCCTGCTGGTCGAACTGGGCCAGCATCTGACACTCTCTGCAAGCACGCCGACGCCCCTCAGCCCGCCCACAGACGCTCCGGTCTCCGGCTCCCCATCCCGTCCCACCCTCGCCCCGCTCGGCCGCCTGATCCCCCCGCAGGGGCACGTGTTGACCGTAGCACACTTCCCTCGGGCGGGAGGGGCTGGCTCTGAGCCCTGGCCTCACCAGCTCTGGTTCTCATCAGGTGGTGGCCTGACAGGGAGGAAGCCGGTGCCTGCCAGTGAGCCCGCCAACAGCAGCAAGTGGAAATCCACCTTCTCGCCCATCTCCGACCTCGGCCTGGCCAAGTGCGCCGACAGCCCGCTGCAGGCCAGCTCCGCCCTGAGCCAGAACTCCCTGTTCGCTTTCCGGCCACCCCTAGAGGAGCCTGGCCTGGCTGACGCCAAGCTGGCTGCCCACCCGAGGAAGGGCTTTCCCGGTGCCCTGGCGGGGGCCGGGGGACTAAGCCCCAGCAGCAACCCTCCCAATGGCTTCGCCTTCAGCGGGGGCTTGACCGCCGACCTCAGTTTACACAGCTTCAGCGATGGTGCTTCTCTCTCCCACAAGGTCCCGGAGGCGGCCAGCCTGAGCGGCCCCCTGAGCTTTCCCACCCCGCGGGGCAAGGAGGGCGCTGCTGCAGAGCCTGGCACCTTCGTGAACAAGAGGCAGCTAGACGGACTGAGTGGCCCCAAGGGCAGAGAGGTGGGCGAGCCAGGCCTCCCGGCGTGTGGGCCCCCGGACAAGGCCTCACTGACGCACAGCAAGCCGGGCAAGGCCCGGGACCGTGAGCCCGACTTGAAGAATGGCCACAACCTCTTCATTTCTGCCGCCACTGTGCCTCCCGGGGGCCTTCTCAGCGGCCCGGGCCTCGCCACAGCGGCGTCCTCGACGGTCAGCGCGGCTCCCTCCGCCCAGACACACCGCCCCTTCCTGGGCACCTTTGCCCCCGGCCCACAGTTCGCCCTGGGTCCCATGTCCCTGCAGGCCAACCTGGGCTCATCCGTGCTGCAGTCCCTGTTCAGCTCCGTGCCGGCCGCCGCTGGCCTGGTGCACGTCTCGTCTGCCGCGACCAGACTGACCAACTCGCACGCCATGGGCAGCTTCTCCTCTGGGGTGGCCGGCGGTGCAGTTGGAGGTAGGCAGACGCGCCCCTCCCTCGTCTGAGTCGCGGGTCCTGCGGGCCGCACACCGTCGCCCTCCTGGACCGTGGGGCTAATGACAACTGCTTTACAGGTTCCCTTGCAGGGCCCCCTAAGGGGCGAGAGGCTGTGCCCACCTGTCCCCTGGGGGCCACTTTGCACCTGCCACCTTGCTCCTTTTCATGAGACGCAGATGTGCCTGTGGTGTGGGCGGTGTACTCGCGCGTGAGTCGGCCTGCGCCCGGCCCTCTGGCCGTGACGGCGTCCCTGGTACCTTCAGGAGAGCTGGCGCCGCAGCTAGGGCTTGGTTTCCTCCCGGTGGAGGTCGTCTGTCCCACCCGACATGGCCCACGGGCTCTGGGCCGCTTCTGGGGCTGTCGCTGGGCCAGAGCGAGAGGCCACAGCAGCTGCTGTGTGGGGGCACCGTGGAGGGGGGGCCCGGGCCTCCGCGGCGGGCTCCTTGCTGGGCGCAGGCGGGTCCCGGGCTGGGAGCCCGGGGGGCGTGCCCGCAGGGGGCGTGGCCCGGCACTGGCCTGCAGGGGAGTCGCACTTGGCCACCCGCGCCCTGCTGCTTGCTGCTTTGCCCCTGCCCTTGCGACGCCCACAGAGCTGCGGCCACTGTCTGCTTCCCCGTTGTTGTGTGTCTCTGTGCTTGGCCGGACACTGCCCACCTGTTGAAGCTGAGTTTTTCTCTCCTGTTTGCAGGTGTCTTTAACCACGCGGTGCCTTCCGCCTCCGCTCATCCGTTTGGAGCCAGTTTCGGCAGCGGGGCTGCGTGTCGCAGTGGCACGCTGGGCTTAACCGCGCTGCAGGCGGTGGCTGGCGCCCCGGCGTCTTCCTTTCAGGCCCCGCCCCCGCCCCCGCAGGGGCAGCCCGCCCTCCCTGCACCCCCTCCCCCTAACGCTGCCTTGCCTCCTGCCCCTGCGCTGCTCCCGGCTAACTCTGAGCCCGTGCTTCTGCAGAACCTCGCATCCCTCCCGGCTAACCAGGCTTTCTTACCCGCCTCCTCTGCCGCCTCTCTGCAGCCTGCTAACACCTCTCTGTCCATCAAGCTCGCCTCCCTCCCGCACAAGGCCCCCCGCCCCTCCTTCACGGTGCACCACCAGCCCCTGCCCGGGCTGGCCCTAGCCCAGGCCGCGCCTGTGATCCCGCAGGCCAGCTCCACGGGGCCGTCTGCCGTGTGGGTTTCCCTTGGCATGCCGCCTCCGTATGCCGCGCGCCTTGCGGGGGTTAAGCCGAGATAAAGACCTTGCTTAGCTAGCCGTTCGTATTCTGTAAGGTAAGGCTAGAGCCCAACCAGGGGGCCCGTACGAGACCCTGAAATATCTGTCCTTCCTTCCGCAGAGAGTGGAGGGGCCCAGGGGACCCAGGCTGTTCTGCCTCGGGTGGAGACAGTTGGTTCTGAGAGTGCAAGGGAAGACAGAGCGCAGGGAGGCGAGGGAAGCTGGGTGGCCGGACAGGGCTGGCCGTGCCTTCTGGCCTCCCGGGCGGCTGAGCAGCCACTGTGGGGCTCCAGGGGATGGCCGGCTCCTGCCACCTGGCCCAGCCCTTTATGGCAAGCCCGCCTGGGGCCCTGCCTAGCAGGGGTGGCCAGGAGGAGGTGGAGGAGGCCCATAGCCTGGCCCGTCTAGCTGGATGGAGCCTGCGATCGTTGCCCTCAGGCTTCATGTCTGTGGCCGCGGGGGACGGGGCCCCCCGGGGCAGCTCAGAGCTCAGCTTTGCCGTTGGTCTGCTCCAGGGCCCCCCGCAGGCCTGTCTCCCTGAAGGCACCATTAGGGCTTTAAGAAAAGACCGCGTGTGGAGGGTTGTCCAAACTCGGTGCTCGTGCTTTGGGCTCCCGAGCTTGAGGCCCCTGTGCAGGCCCCGGGAGCCAGTGGGCGCGGGGTTGCGGAGGGACAGCCTTGTCGTGATGCACAGCTCCTGCCGCTCGCGGGGGCGCGGCCCGTGCTTGGCCGTGCGTGGAGTCGGCACAGGGCAGCGTAGGAAGGGCCCATCTTTGGAAGTGGGTGGACGGTCGGCATGAGGCCTTCCAGGGGTTTTGGTCCGTGGCTTCGCTGGCCGCGCGTGGGCGTTAGAGAGCGAGGCCCTGGCAGCTGCTGCTTGGCGTCCCTGGGGGCATCCCTGGGGCCAAGGACTCAAGGAAAGAAAGCCGGGCGCTAATAGGGCCCTGGGGCCGGGCCGTGCTCCGCCGTCTGCCGCGTGTTTACGTGCAAACAGGCGTGGGACCGCCGGAGTTTGATGGCCTCCCGGTCAGGGCACAGGTCGGTGGACAGCCTTCCCTGAGGTCTGGGGACAGGCCATGCCGCGGGCCTCGCGGAAAAGCCGAGAAGGCAGAGCGGCTTTGGTGCGCGCGGGAGTCTCACGCCGTCAGAGAAGGTGTGTGGCCGGGACAGGCTTTGAAGAGCTCCGGGGTGTGCGTGCGGAAGCTCGTGCGCATCAGGCTCCCGGGCCTGGCCCACGGCGGACCGCCGCCTTCTGGTCCCCTCCCCCGTGGCTGTCACGGGAGGTCTCCGTGGGCTGGACTGCGAGCAGGGCCTGGCATGTGGCCAGGGAGGGCCTCGGTGCCCAGGCTCTTGGTGGGGGGAAGATGGGAGGAGGGGGACCTGCTGCCTCTGAGTGGACCAGGGGCGTGGCACCAGGGGTCCCCGCCAGGAGAGGCGGGGCCTGCAGCGACCATGTTCTGTCCGACCGTCCGTCTGTCTGTCTGTAGGAGGCTTTGGTTCCCTGGCCTGGGGGAAGGTCCGGGCTCCCCTGCGTGGGATGCTGACGCTGTGCTGCCTTTCCTCCCGCGCGGGTCTCCGCAGGTAACTAGGATTTCTACCTCAACCGCGAGACCTATGCAAGGCCGGCCCGGCCGGTGGCCCCAGGACGGCGAGGACGGACCGCAGACAGGGACGAGGCTCTACTGTGAATCCGCGCTGTGCAGACCCGCAGAAGCAATGGGGCCCGGCCGCGGCTCATGCTGTCGATAGTTTTAGATAAAGTATTTATCGTTTTTTAAAAAGTATAAACAACTCTGACTTATTTTACTCCACTGAAGTCATAAGGCGACCCGTTGAGAAGTGTAAGTACTGTGTGTGAGAGGACCTACCTACCGACGTCCCGGAGGCCTGCCCGCCGCCGCGCCGGCCGCCGTCCCGGTGCTATCTCCACGCGGGCCTCGGCCCGCTTGCGCTCTTGGTGCTGACTGGAGGTTGACCAACGCCAAACCAGGCCGCGAGGCGCCTGCCCTATTTATTCCCGCCGCTCTTCCTATACCAAAGGCACGGCCGTCTCCAGGCAGAGGGTGGCTGGCTCTGTCGTGACATTCCTCAGAAGAGGCCCTGTCCCCGAGGGGGTGCCCGCCCCCGCCCCATCACTGTGAACGGCTCCTGCAGACTGGTGGCCGCTCAGGCCTGGCGTTGGCGCCTTTGGCATAGGAACGGCCGGTGGGCGCGGGCCCGGTCAGAGCCTCCCCCGTCGTGCGCGGCCCCGTCTGAGTGGTGCTTGAGGAAGGGCTGGTACCCGACCCCCAGCGGCAGCGGGCCCAGTGCAGCAAGTGCATTTACTTTGGTTCCGCTCGGCTCGGGCTCCCCCCGCAGTCCGCGGAGCGTGTGGTGAGCTCCCGGCACGGGCGCTGGGCAGTCAAGGGGGCTGGGCTGTCTGTACAGAAGAGAGTCACGCTGAGGAGTGACAGTATTTTATAGAGATGTGATGAAAATTTATAAATTTCATAGACTTGACTTCATATATTTTTAGATTGTATAATGCACAGTAAACTAAAGAAGAAAAAAGTGAGGGGAAAACCTTTCTATTTATTCAAGTGCACACAGTGGCACGGGCCCAGGGCCGGCCCTCCGCCCCCACCTGCGGGCCCGCGGTTCCCGGGGCGGAGTGCTCGGCCCCGTGCCCTGCCCAAGGCCCTATGGCCCTTCCGTGCTGCTCTGCTGCCGCCCCACCCGCCCTGCAGCCGCTGTGACGGTGCCTGGGAGTGAAGGTGCTGGGAGTGGGTGCTGGGAGTGAAGGTGCTTAGTAGTGAGTGCCCTCCCCGCATTCACGGGCCAGGGCAGAGCCGGGAGAGCTGTCCGGATGCTTCCAGGAAGCGCCAGCAGGGTTCTCCAGCTCCTCCAACGCAGCAGTCTGACCAGTGTCGTGTCTGCGCGGTCTTCAAAAGGGTGCGTCCAGAAATCCCCGGCCCCTGAAAGGGCGAACGTCAGCCAAGGTCCTGGCAGGGGGCCCTGGACCCCAAGATGGGTGCTTTAGGAAGGGCTGAGCTGGTGAGGTAGGAGCCCTGTTCTCAGGTGCTTGCGCCCACCAAGGAACACCGGGAACTTGCCTCTTCCCAGAGGTGAGCTGCGCATCGCGGGTGGGCCCTGAGCTCCTGCCTGGGGAGGGTCAGCGCACCGGGCCGGCCTGGCCCTGCTTCCTCCTGATCCCCACTCTCCTGAGGGGCAGGCAGATGCCTTGAGGCACGCAGGCCAAAGAGGGCCACCGCAGGGCCCTTTCCTGCCTGCAGCCGCCTCCTGAAAGCAGACTGATCTGTGCGGCGCAGGTCTGGCCGTCGGTGGGCTCCCTGGTTCCCCCAGGCAGGGGCCTGCCAGAGCTCTGCTTTCCTGCCTGCCCTGGGGGTGGCCCAGAGCAATAGTTGAGGCAGAAGATGGTGCTCGTGATGGGTTCTTGAAACTGGCCCGTCCTTCCGTAACTGGCCGCCCTGGCTCCTGCCCTCTGGGTCGGTGCTCTTGGCACATGAAGGTGCTGTGCCTCTCCCCTGTGGACCCTAACCCCCGCCCCCCAGGACAGGGCAGTGTTTGCTCCCCCCATCAGGAGCACAGGGCTCCCTGAAAAGATACAGGGTGGGTGACAGAGGTCACACAGGAGTCCCCGGGGTAGAACAGAGCAGCCCTGTCCAGGCACACAACACGTCACCTCCGGGGGGCCTCCTGCGGACGTGCTGTACCGAGTCTCCCAGCACAGACGCTCGCGTGCAGACACGGTCCCTGGTGTGAGGCCGGCGGCACGCGGGGGTGCGGAGCCCCGGGGCTCCCACTGACCTCGGGCCACTTCAGGGAAGTCTGAGGGTCGCAGGTGGCTCTGCTCAGGAAAACCTAACCATGAACACGGCCCTCCCGGGCAGCTGGCCGAGCCTTGCAGCTATGGACTGTGATTTCTCCACGGCTCACGTGCCCCTCTGTACCCACCCCACCCGCCCTCATTCCCACGGTCCAGCCACACTGGTTTGTCTCCCACGTCTCTTGACCTTGATTTGTAACTCCGACGGGGCTTTGCTTTTGTGTTTCTGCTAAGACTGTGTTTCAGTTGAGGGTGCTGGGCTGCTGGCTTGACCCTCTTCTAAGAGAACGCCAATGCATTCTGCATTTCCACCTCTAGATGCTGTAATAAAATACTTGTTTTCACTTGAACCTGGTTTGCTCGCAGCATTTCTTTCTGACTGTGATGCAAGGAGAGGCGGGAGGCCAGGGGCCGCGCTCCCCACTCCCCAAGCCGGGAGGACAAGGACTCGCAGCGGGAGCCTGGCAAGCTCCTTCAGGCAGTCATGGGACCAAGGCTCACAGCAAGCACCCGCCTCAGGGAGGCCCAGCCCCTCCTGAACGCACACCTGATTAGGTCAGGCCCACCAAGATACCTCTCACGGGTTTTTTTTTGTTTTTTTTTTTTTTTAAACAAACTGATTTAGGACTCCCGAGGTTTGCAGAACCCTTTCCAGAGTCGTGCCTGTACTCAAGGAGAGGCCTAGGAACTGGGGTCACAGGTCATCTTTGGGTTCAATCAGACCACCCTTCTGTTGTTTCCTGGGGCCTAATCAGCACCACAGGCCCCATGGGCCAAGCAAAGTCTCAGACTCCGCGCCTCAACCTGGTCTGATTCCAGGTCTCTGTGCCTCTCCTGGAGCAGCCGCTCCCCGCATTCACCGCAGCACCATCCCACGTGGAAAAGAGGTCCCTTTATTTGAGTACAACAAGCACGCTGGCCTGAGAGTGAAGGCGTCCTGCTCCACCCGGAAGCATCGGCCAGGGCCTGCCCCAGCGGCAGGAGAATTCACAGTGGCTCCGGGAGGCATGGCCCCCCACGTCCTTCACAGCATCATCTAGCTACGTACATTCAGCCTGCACAGGGCAGAAGGGCTACACCAGCCTCAGAGATGGATGGACCCGAGGGGCTGGCCGCAGCTTCTAGGAGTGGACTCCTGTCCCCTGGTAGCAGCATGGGGCACCCAACAGGTGCCAGACCAGTCCAGGTCGGGGGTGGCGTGTTCTGGGTTGTTTCTCCAACCCGCCCCCGCCCACCCCCACCGATCTTGGACTTTCGAAGTCTTTAAGTCAAGCACCTGCAGCAGAAAATCCAGGCTTGACCAAGAAACCTAGGGCGCAGATAGGATGGAGAGAGTTTGTTCCAGACTCAGGCCTTCAAGCCACCCAGCTGGAACCTGGCCTCCTCAGATATGCCAAACTGCTCCAGGGGATCCTGTGTGGGTGAAGGGACAGCATGAGCCCAGGCCCCAGAGGGCCCTGCCCTGCCCCCACGCCCGGCTCCCACCCCTGGCCCCCAGACGCACGGCGCACCTTGCCAGTCATCTTCTGGATCTCGTTTCTGTAGAATATGAGGCTTCTCCGCATGAACTCGTAGCTGGGAGAACAAGTGGCACGTGTTCACAGAGCCCTGCTGTGCTCCCGTCCCAGACCCCCCCCAGGCAGGCCCACACCCCACCTGGCTCGCCGCAGAGCCCCCATCCACTCCTGACACTGCTCCTCACTGCAGCAGGCAAAGTGATACTTCCTCTCAGGGTCCTCCAGGAAGCCTGCAGAGGGAGCAGCCCCCGTCCGTTCCCGTTCACTGCCGCCCCCACCCCACCCAGAGCCCGCCACAGGCCTCAGCTTCCTGTTGCCTCTGTCCAGGTGTTCCCTCCTCCAGTCCAAGGCCAGGCTCATCCCTTCCCACCAGCCGAGCTGGGGACTGAACAGTGTCCTCAAGTCCGTACATTCAAGTCCTAACCCCTAGAGCCTAAAAATGCGGCCCTACCTGCATGCGTGACGATTACCGATGCAACTACTTAGAAAAGATCAACTGGGAGCAGGTGGGCACCAACCCTGATCCCACCAAGGCAAAGAGCCCCTTGGACTGCGGGCGGCCCCCAGGAGCCAGGATGGCCTGGGGAAGCGTCCCCTGGCAAGGAACCACCCCTGCAGACACCCTGTTGTAGGACTTGTGCCCTCCTGGACGGGGCGAGCACACGTTTCTCTCGTTTGAGCGCCACACCAGAAAATTGGCCGATTCCGCCGCTCTCAAGACGACCCTGGGGGGATCCTCCGCAGGACCCCAGACAGTGCAGTGCTCCCCAGCAAGAGAGACCGCCCTAGCGGACCTGCGGCTGCAGCTAGAAAGGGGCTGCGCCCCAGGGAAAGAGCCGGGCCCGCCCTCCGGCCGCCCGAGGCAGTGGACTTCGCTCCAGGCCGACGGACGCCGCCCGGGGCCCGGGAGGGGCAGGGCAGGGCCGGGCACTCACTGATGGAGAAGCCGCTGGGCTCCTCCTGGGTGACTCTGCAGCGCTCCAGCAGCAGGGCTCCGACGGGCTGCGGGCAGACGGGGGCGAGGGCGTGGGTGGGGGCGGGCCTCCGCGGGGACCCCGACACGCCCCGCCCCCGGGCCCCAGCTCGGCCCCGCCCCCCGCGCCGACCCGGACCCCGACCGGACCCCGCCCCCAACCCCGCCCCGCCGGCCCGCGACCCGGACCCGCCCCTCGCCGGGCCACGGCCCCCAGCCCCGACCCTCGGCTCCGGACCCCCGCCCGCCGGCCCACCTCGGCCTCGTCCGTCCGGAAATAGAAGAGGAAGTTGACCACCAGCTTCACAAGCCGCCTTTTCAGCACTGCGGGCACAGGGCGGGCTCATTCGGGCTCGCGGCCGCCCAGCCCGGCCCGCCCGGCCCGCCCGGCCCGCCCGGCCCGCTCACCGCTGCCTTTCTTGGGACCCCGCATGCCCAGCTCGGCCGCCAGCTCGGCCGGCTGCCGGGACAGCGCCTGCAGCTCCTTCTCGTTGTAGCGCATGGCGCTGCCGGGACCCACACCGCGGAGCGCGGACCGCGCCCTCCCGGCCGCCGTCCCCACTCGCGCCAAAAAAGTCGCACAGCACCGTCCCGGAAGCGCTGCCGCAGCCACTGCGCTTGCGCGCCCCCGAGCCACGCATTCTGCGGGTTGCCGACGCGCGGCGCTGGTGTCCCCGGAGGTCCTCGGCGCTACGCGAAGCCCGCGTGGGGCGCACGCGATACTAGACGACACGCAAGATCCTCGTAGATAAGCATGAAATAAGCTGGATCCGGGGTGGGAACAGAGGAAGGTCCCCTCACGATTGGTGGCGCCCTTTACCGACGAGTGGGAGCCGGTGAGACCGGACCCCGCGCGTTAGGCGTTGAGGGCCTGGTGCGCACGCGCACTTCGAGTTCGGCGCTCAGCCCCGCCCCCTTTCCTCGCGCCTCCGGCACTTCAGGCAAAGGGAGCATGCGCACAAGGGAGACCTTTCCCCCACCCCCAGCCCGTTGGCCCCCGGAAGTGCTTCCCTAGCGCGCGGGGCGCGTGCGCATAACGTATTCGTGGCCGCGGCGGGCGCCGAGAGGGAAGCAGCGCGGGGTGAGGAGAGGCGTGGGCTGGGGGCGGCGGCCCCGGGGCTCTGGCTTCCCGGGACTGCAGCGGACTTGGGTAGAGAGGCCGGCGGGGTCGGGCCGGGGGCGCGGCGCGCGGGAGCCGCGGGGCCCGCCACTGGGTCGGAGGGGGCTGGGCGCAGGCCGGGCAGCACCGCTTCGCCGCGCTCGCTCCTCCCCTCTGCGCCGAGCTGGCGGGGGCTGGGCCGCGGCGGGTGGGCCGCGGGCGGGCGGGCGGGCGGGTCCGCTCCGGTGCTCGCGCCCGTGTTGGCGCCCCGGCGGAGGTCCCGCGTGCGCTGCTCTGCCGCCGCCCCGCCCGCGCCGAGCCTGTCGGCGTCGCTCCTCGGTTGGCCCGGGGTGAGGGATTGGTCTCCCTGGCCGTTCTCCGCACCCGCCGTCCCGGCCGCTGTGTCCCCCTGCTCAGCTGCGTTGGGAGGATCTTGTCGTTACGGAGAGAGCGAGAGCGGGAGGGAGGACGGCTGCGGGCCGAGCGGGGAGCCGCGCGCGGGGCTCTACCCCGGGGCCCGGGACCGTGGCTGAGCCCCCCCGGCGCCCCGCACTTTTCATCGTCGGCAACAGATCGATGGCTTCCTGGGTCTCTTGTCCCCGCCGTCCCCGCAGACACGCCCCCGCACGGGCCTCAGCTCGGGTTGCCGGGGGGCAGCCGACCCGCCTCCTGGAGCCGTCCGTGTGCTCTCGAGTCCGCTTCTGTGCTCAGCGGTCCGTCCAGCGGTGCCCCCGGCGGCTGTTGGGGGTCGGGGACTGACTTCGCGGCTTGCTTTCCTGTGCCCCCGCAGCACCGAGGTCGGGCGGAACCGCCGTGAAACTGGCAAAGGGGTGTGCGGCGCGGAGCGCTCTGGGGAGAAGTCGGACTCCCTCCCGGCTGCCCGCCCCTTGCTCCTGGTCGTTTTCTTTCTTGCTAGAAACGGGGAGTTTCCCGGGTGTGGTGAGCTCCCCTGCTTGTTCCGTTGGCGGGACCACGTCTCTCAGCGAGGAGGTGGCTCAGCTCCGTGCTGTGACCCTTTGGGGGGGGGTCGCTCCCGGGTTTCTGGATGCTTCCACGCTACTTGGCTGTTCTCGCTCTTAAATCTCATCAGGGTTCTGTTCTGCCTTTTGTTTCCCGGTTTTGATCTCCTTCCGGAAAGGCTTGTTGGACTCGGACCCCAGCCCTCACATTGGGCTCTTGTCGGGTCCTGTCTTTCCCAAGGGTTTTCATCCCGGGTTTAACTAACTGGTTGTGCTGACCTCTGGCTTCCGTTGCGCTTCGCGGCTGTAACTTGCCCCGTTGAGAGGGGTACGTGGAATTGTGCGTGTCTGTGTGCGAGGTCCCAGCGTCTCAGTGAGCCTGGGAAGATGCCGACCCCAGCCGTGCGTGTCTGGTGTCTGAGCGAACCGCCTCTGGCGCTCTTGCTGTGCCCCTGGGCTGGGTTGTAGGCCTCCAGCTGGACCTTCTGAGCAGGGCGTGGGGGAATGGCAGGTTTTGATGGAATTCCCTCTTTCCAGCCTCGTCGTCCTTCCACTCCCCAACTCTGACTCCCTCCCACTGCCCCTGCCCCTGTGAGTGGAGTGGCCCTTCGTTCTGGTTCTTCTGAGAGTGAGACCGGCCTGCCCACGCAGCTGCTCGCGGGCGCTTGGGCTCCCCTGGGGGGACGGGGCTGCTGTGGGCAGTGGGCTGCGAGCAGCTGGCAACGTACTGGGGCTTCCTCTAACTGGGTCGCCAGTTCATTGTTGCCGTTCTGTCTCCCTGAGCCCGTCACTCCCTGCACTGGCCCTGGTGCCTGTCCCCAGCATGGGGTGTAGCCCGCTGCTCAGGAAGGAACTGGGCTCCTGGCCACATGGGTGGAGGGGGCGGGCTCTTGGCTTTGTTACAGTTGTCGCCTTCCCAGTCGCACCTGCACTCCCGCAGGGCCCGTGGGGGGTTCTGGTCGCCAGTAGAGGACAGGAAGTGAGGGCACGCCTCTGTCGCGGCGTCGGGAGCTGTCCGCCCCCCCGCCCCCCAGCCCGGCTGAACCGGGGAGCGTGCGCTACCTTTGTCTTCCTTTTGGGAACTGCCTCTTCGGTCCGCGAGGAGGCCTCGGGACGAGGTGTCGCTGGGGATGCTGCGCGGACCTTTGTCCACCTGTCGGCCGGCTGCCGACTCGATCCGCGCGCACTCGCGCCCCCAGAAGCGCTTGGTTTCCCTGTTCAGGCCGGCGCCCTCCGTAACGGCCTTGAGACGGGGGTGTCGCCTCCACAGAGGTCTGTAAGTCACTCGGACCTACGGGCAGGAGACCTCCCAGGCCCCTGAGCCTCTGTGCGTCTGTGCTGCTGGCGGAGGCGAGGGGGCCGGTGCTGTCCCTGTCCCTGTCCCTCCTGTGGCAGCTTCCATCACTTCACCCGGAAACCGCGCCTCCTGCAGGTCGGGTGCTCGGCCTCCCCCAATGAGCCCGTGGCCGGGTCTGGCAGCGGGAACCGCGGCGCCCCGGGGGACGCACGGGTGTGCCTGGCCGGGACCCCCAGGTGTAGAGTCTCCTCCTTTCAGGACGCGGCGTTCTCTCCGCGGAGGGCTCGGCCGGTTGCTGGTGCTCGTCTCCCGCTGTCTCCCGAGATGCGCGCTTGGCGGCTCTGGGCGGAGGGCGTGATGAAGCGTCTGGTGCCGCGACGGGTCTGATTCCTGGTTCCGCAGCCATGGGGGGTCGCTTTGCGGGTTCCCAGGTGTGAGGCCGTCAGGACGGCGCCCTGGAGAGATCTAGATTCCTGCGGAGCTGGGCCCGCTCGGAGCCACGCTGCAGGCCCACCGCGGAGCTGGGCCGTCACGCCACAAAGCCCGTGGTTCCCAGAACGCAGTTCTTACTGTGTAGTCCTGGAGGTCGGAAGTATAAAAGGGGGCGCCTGGGTGGCCCAGTGGGCCGAGTGTTGGACTCCGGATTTCGCCTCAGGTGGCGTCGTCCGGGCGGTGCCGTGGAGCCCTGCGCCGGGCTCTGCCCTGGTGTGCGGCTGCTCGAGACTCTCTTCCCGCCCCTTCTGCGTCTCTGTCCCGTCTCTCTTTTTCTCTGAAATAAGCGTATGAATCGTTAAATACTTTTAGTATAAAATGGAGAGTTGTATTCCCCCGGCACCCCAGGGAGACCCAGCTCCTGCCCTTTCCTGGCCCGCGGCCCCCCATCCTCCCCGCCAGCAGCGCGGGGTCTGCCCGTCCCCGGGACCCCCGCCCTCTGCCTCCCTCTCCTGAGGACCTGGTGAGGACACCGGGCGCCCCGGGAACCAGGGTCACCCCCAGCTTGGGGTCCTTGACTTGCCCGTCCCTGCAAGGTCTTTTTTGCCATTTGTGGTTCCATATTCTGGGGTTTTGGGGATTCGAATGGGGACACCTTGGTGAGGTCATATTCACTCCTGGGCCCCGTTCCAGTGGCTGACCCTCTACAGAGACAAGGTACTGTGGGTTTAAGCCAGGGGCCTGGAGCTGATTTTGGCCAAGTCAAGAGCAACAGTGTTCGGAGGCCAGAGGGAGGTTCCGGAGGTTAGGTCTGACCCGAGTCTGAGAGAATGAGGGAAGCACAGTGGTCAGCTGGAACCCGTCTGCTTTAGGTCCCGGGAGAGCCTGCCTTGGCCCCAAGGAGGCCTTGAATCTCTCTTGTGCGCTCGGCGGAAGGTGCCAGTAGGTAAATGTAGCAAATTCACAGGTGAGCCACGGAGGTAGGATTTAGCTTGGGAGAAGGGAGCGTAGACGGAGCAGGAGTTCAGAGGAGTGCGCACTGCATTTGGGCGGTCCAGGAAGGCTTCCTGAAGGAGGTGAGATTTGGTGAGGGAACTTGGCCGCCTCCTCCCTGCTGCCCCGCTGGGGCTCTGAGCACTGACACTTCTCGGGCTGCAGTGGCTTCCTCGCCAGTCCTCTCCCGCAGGCATTCGTAGACGCACCTCCCGTCCTCACGCGTCCTTATTACGGGTTCGTGTGTCCCTCGGCCACCGTGGGCCCTCTGTCTCCTGGAAGATACCTGGGGAAGAGGAAGCTGACCCTTCTGCTGGGCCACGTCCTGCGCTCTCACAGCCTCCCTTTTGGTCCTGCAGGTCCCTGTAGGGGTGCGTAAAGCCCAGCATCCTCACCATGGACTTCCAGCATCGCCCCGGGGGCAAGACGGGGAGCGGAGGCGTGGCCTCCTCCTCGGAGAGCAACCGAGACCGCAGGGAGCGCCTCCGGCAGCTGGCCCTAGAGACCATCGACATCAACAAGGTGGGTTGAGCCTTGGGCAGCGGGCAGGCGGCTCCCCCCGGCTCCCTTGGGCTCGGGGCCCCTCCCCCCACTTCTGTCAGCAGAGCCAAGTTCCGTGCCTTTGGCCCTGCTGCCCAGCTTTCTTGGCCTTGGGGTCCTGATCTGCAGCCAAGGGAACTTGACCTAGAGCGGTTCCAGTTAGGCACCCCACAGACCACCTGCTGTTCCGGGGCCGTGACTGCACGAAGGGTTTGCTTTTGTCCGACTTCCCAGAGCCGTGAGACCTGCTAGTGGCGAGGGCCGTGACAGCATCGCGGAGTTGGGATGTTTGGACAGTGAGCCACACAGGGCGCCGCTGCGCTTGGCCGTCCACAGCTGGGGGGAGCCCGGAGTCTATCCCCCGGCACTCCGGACGCTTGGTGTGCTGTTGGCAGCCGGGCAGCATCCCGGTTGTGAGGGCCACAGCTGTGCCCAGACAGTGCCCAGTGTGGCCTGGGGGCGGAGTCGCCCTGGGCGTGCCCCCAGCAGCCAGCGTGTGGTTCCTCCCTGACCTGTGGTGAGCCCCACCCCCAAGATCAGCACTGTTACCGTCCTCCTGAGGAGGCAAGGCAGGACCGTCCTTGTGGAAGATGACACGGCCGCTGGGTGGCGGAGTTAGGGTTCAAACCCCAGCTGGTCTGCTCCGCGCCTGGGGCCAGAAGCGCCTGCCCTGCGGCCTGTGTTCATGGAAAGTCACCTGTCCGGCCTGGGAGCTCCCGCGCACAGGCCAGGGTCTCTGTGGGCCTCTGTTCTAACCCATGTGCTCTGTTCTTCCCACACTTGGCTTCTGCGCTGGTGCTTGGAACGACAGCGCCGTTGGTGACAGATCCCTGTCCCAGCCGTGGAGGCAGCTGCCCAGCAGTGCTGTTTTGCCTCTGCTGTCATCCAGGCCCGGAACTGCACCCAGAGGTGGGGCCGGGAACCAGCACGGTGGGCCCCCAGCCCTGCCACGTGGCCCGTGTCCGCGGGATCCCAGCTGGTCCCACAGCGCTGCCTCAGGCAGAAGACCCTGCGGGGCCCTGGGCCGCGGGCCGCTGCTAGTCCTCTGTCCTCGGGACGCCTGCCCAGGAGGAGAGGAGCCGCCCTCTCTGCCGGCTGGACGGAGGGGAGGCTTTGGCTCTTCACCGCGGCAGGGACCACGGGGCACGATTGCTGACAGCGTGTCTCCCCCTGCAGGACCCGTACTTCATGAAGAACCATCTGGGCTCGTACGAGTGCAAGCTGTGTCTGACCCTGCACAACAACGAGGTGGGTCTCCGCGCCTTCTCCACTCGGGTGGGGCTGCTGCTCCCCCGCCCCGGCCCTGTCCCACCGCGCTGCCCCTGTTAGGTCTGGGAGGTCGTTCAGAGCGTGGTGGGGGCGGTGGGGCTCTGGTCTGCTTGCTCACCGGTCTGTGCCCCCAGAGCCCGCCGCCACCCAGGGCATACAGGGCTGCCTCCCGCCCACGTATCTTGAACGTCGTCTGGGATCCCCGTGAGCACCAGCCTACAGGCGTGGCAGGCGTCACCCCAGACGTTCCAGATCCAGGTGTCGAGGACTCGTCTGTGTGGGTGCAGCTCGCTTTTTTGAGCGACCCCGAGGTCCTCCCAGTGACGGTCTAACGAGTGCTCACAGGGCCCTGATTTAGTAACGGATGATGCAGTTCATTCTTCTCCCCACCGTCCCACGTCCTAGCGGCTTTTCAGTTGTGTATCAGCAGTGCTGAGTGCGCCAGTCGCGCATGTCAGCGTCTGTCCCCCTGGGTGCGGCTCCCTCAGAGCTGGGCCGTTCTCTGGGGGTTGCTGAGCAGTGTCCCCCAGTCACAATAACCACAGACGTCCCCAGTCATGGCCCAGTGTCCTTGTGCTGGTCCAGAAACCTGTAGAGTCCGTCCTGCTCTCTGGGGAGGGGTGCCCCGGACTGTGGTCAGAACGGAAGCACAGGGTTACAGGGCAAGTTCGCTTGTCCACGGCTGGTGCCTGGTGCTCTCCTCCTCCGGCCAGGTCCACTGAGCCCCCCCACCGAGGCAGGCGGCGAGACTTGCCATGTCCCACAGGCTGTGACATCTGACGCTCACGGACTTACTCTCGGGCTCTGTGTGCGCTTCCTTCCACGCGGTGTAAGCCCCGAGAGCTTGTCCGTTCCGTGGCAGCCGGTGGACGGAGGCCGGCGGCTCCTCTCGGCCCACCCCACGCGCCTTGTCCTGAGTCGTCCATGTGCTTTTCCCGCTGCAGGGGAGCTATCTGGCGCACACCCAGGGGAAGAAGCATCAGACCAACCTGTGAGTGCCCCAAACCCCTTCCAGTGCCCGGGGCTGCTGGGGGGATGCCAGGGGAGCAGGAGCAGCTCTGTCCACAGCAGTTGAGCTGACCGAGCTTGCTTGAGTGTGAGGCTTCCGGGACACGAGAGGAAAGCAGCGAGGGTTCGCAGAAGACGCCCTAGTAAGGGGCAGTGGGAAATGTGACAAGAGAAGGTGCCCCGGGCCTGTCCTGTCCCCACTTCATGCAACCCCAGGACCCCCAGCCAACACCCCATGCCCCTGGCCTCTCAGACAAACTCCAAGGTCAGTGTGGGAGTTGTACGACTCCCAGCACTTGGGCCTGTGGCCTTGGCGGCCTGTGTGGAGGGTCACAGCTCCATATCCGTCCCACCTGCAGGGCCCGGCGTGCCGCCAAGGAGGCCAAGGAGGCCCCCGCCCAGCCGGCGCCAGAGAAGGTCAAGGTGGAGGTGAAGAAGTTTGTGAAGATTGGCCGCCCCGGCTACAAAGGTGATTCTGTCTGGGCGTGTGCTCTGGCCCGCAGCTGGCACTGGGCATGAACGAGCCTCTGGCCCCAGCCCCCAGCCCGTCCTTGAGCCCCACAAAGACTGCTGCTCTCTTCGGAGCAGGGGCCCTCCCTCACCTCCCTCTCCCTCTGGTCCACGGGCACCGTGAGCCCCACCTTTCCTGAGAGCTTTCTCAGAGCGCCGGGTCACAGTGTCAGGGCTTCCCCTGGCTTCTGCTGGCGCTTGGGGAGCCGGTGATGGTTTACAGTGCTCGTGGGGATGGGTGGCTGTGGACGAGGGGCCCACAGGTCCCTTTCCTTTGACCTTGGGTGGGGGGGAGGGTCCACATTAAGAAACCGCTCACACAGTGGAACTTTGGGCGGAGAGGAGGGTTCCTGGTTCGCCTGCCGGGACGTTGGTGAAGCATTGGGTTGGGAGGCAGGGGACTGTGTCCCGGGTGGTAGGAGGGAAGAGAGGAAAAGCTCTCGGGCAGGCGTCTCAAGTAAAAGTGGAAACCGTGTGGGTGACAGGCATTCCAGGTAGGACACAGCAGTGTAAAGGCCTGGGGGCAGGTCTGCGTCATAAGCTAAGGCCAGGATGACAGAATCCTTGGCGGGGGGGCGGCTACCAAAGGTCTTTCGGCCATAACAGGGCATCTGGTGTCCTGAGTGAAGCAGGGACAGTCGAGGGCTCAAGGAGCGTGAGTGTGGCGTGCCTCAGAGCTGTACGGAGAGCAGTCTGGAGGTGGGGACATGGCCGCTGGCGGCTTGGCTGCAGACCTCTCGTGCAGAGGGCACCCTCCCAGCAGCCAGTGTACAGATTCGCTGGCCGCCCATGCACAGCGTGCCCAGTCTGGAGCTCCTGCTCGTGCCGTCCCGGGCTCCTGCCCGCGCCTCATCCTGTGGTCTCGGGTAGGGACCCTCCTGGCTCTGGGTAGTAGCCACCCAAGTATGGGTCTTCCAGTGTCCTGTCCCCCGTCCGTGGGCTACTCCGCTGGTGCCTTGGCTTCGGGTAGGACAAGGTGGCCTGGACTTGAGAGCCTCGTGTGTTGCAGTGACCAAGCAGAGGGACACGGAGATGGGCCAGCAGAGCCTCCTCTTCCAGGTGAGCTGAAGCCTGAGCCCCGTCGTGAGGGGAGGGTCCCTCGCAGGGCGGTGCTACCAGCTGCTGTGTCCCCGCAGATCGACTACCCTGAGATAGCCGAGGGTGTCACGCCTCGCCACCGCTTCATGTCCGCCTACGAGCAGAGGATTGAGCCGCCCGACCGGCGTTGGCAGTACTTGCTCATGGCCGCCGAGCCCTACGAGACCATCGCCTTCAAGGTGGTGCATGCGGGGTCCCCCAGCCCTCCTGCCCGCGCCCCGGGTGCCCCTTAGGCACACGCTTGCCTGGGAAGGGTGGGAAAGGACGTGGGGGTCGGGAGTTGGGCGTCCTGAGGTCGGGTGCTCCTGGCATTAAGAGGCTCTCGTGGCCAGGCTGCTCAGGGATCCCATAACCTGATCCCGTAACTTCGGCCACACAGACAAGAGCACGAGCCACTCCTTCCCCAGGGAGGCAGCCTCTCTAAGTAGTGGGGCTAGTTTGTTACCTCAGAACCAAATCCTGTCCTAATTGGGCCTTTTCTGGGCCAAGGGGCAAGTCCCTGCAGGCCTGGGCGTGTCGGCTGCGGTGGTCTGAAGGCCCCCCTCTGCCCCCCTCCCAACGCAGGTGCCGAGCAGGGAGATCGATAAGGCCGAAGGCAAGTTCTGGACTCACTGGAATAGGGAAACCAAGCAGGTGAGCCACTCTGGGGCCTTTGATGGCTGCCTTGGCCGGCCTGTCCTTTCACCCAGGGCCCCGAAGGCCTCACTCAGCCTCTTCCGTTTCCCTCCAGTTTTTCCTGCAGTTCCACTTCAAGATGGAGAAGCCGCCGGCCCCGCCCAGCCTCCCTGCAGGGCCACCGGGAGTGAAGAGACCCCCGCCCCCCCTGATGAATGGTCTGCCCCCCCGGCCGCCGCTGCCAGAGGCTTTGCCCCCACCACCGCCAGGAGGCCTACCTCTGCCACCCATGCCGCCCAGCGGGCCTGCACCCTCGGGGCCTCCGGGCCCTCCCCAGCTGCCCCCACCAGCTCCTGGGGTCCACCCCCCAGCACCCGGGGTCCACCCCCCAACGTCTGGGGTCCACCCCCCAGCACCAGGAGTCCACCCCCCAGCTCCCGGGGTCCATCCCCCGGCACCGGTGGTCCACCCACCAACATCTGGGGTCCACCCACCGGCTCCAGGCGTCCACCCTCCAGCCCCAGGGGTCCACCCACCTGCTCCAGGCGTCCATCCTCCCCCCTCTGCTGGAGTTCACCCCCAGGCCCCAGGGGTGCATCCACCGGCTCCTACGGTGCACCCCCAGGCCCCTGGGGTCCACCCCCAGGCCCCTGGGGTCCACCCACCGGCCCCAGGGATCCACCCCCAGCCTCCTGGGGTCCACCCCCCGCCTCCTGGGGTCCACCCATCAGCTCCTGGGGTCCATCCTCCAGCTCCTGGGGTCCACCCCCAGCCTCCTGGAGTTCACCCCTCAAATCCTGGGGTCCATCCCCCCACTCCCATGCCCCCCATGCTGAGGCCTCCCCTGCCCTCCG
This sequence comes from Pteronura brasiliensis, assembly GCA_004024605.1. Classification (NCBI taxonomy): domain Eukaryota; kingdom Metazoa; phylum Chordata; class Mammalia; order Carnivora; family Mustelidae; genus Pteronura; species Pteronura brasiliensis. The sequence goes on from PJEN01000219.1 coordinate 192,131, forward strand.
AAGGCCCTGGGAACATTCCACCCCCTCCCCCAGCCAACTGAAGAGCTGCCCCTTTTCCAGGCCAGTCCTGTGTAGTGTGTTCTCGTGTTCTCTGTCAGAGCGGAGCGCGGTCCTCTTGTACGGCCCGTGTTGCGTCCTCACTGCTCATTAAACGTCTGCCCCGATGCCCGGACTGGACTGCTGTGTCGGCAGCTGGGGGGCCACGGCGCAGAGGCCGCTCGGGGTTGGGGCGTCAGCGTCCTTGTCTTGGTATCCCTGTGCCCCATGGGATGCTGCTGGGATCTCTTGTGAAGAGGGGAGAGCTGCAGCTGCTCGCTCTCCCACAGTGTGACCGAGCACTCGGGGAGCCCCAGCTGAGCCGGGGGACCACTCGCTGCCCAGGCCCACCTGCCCGGCAGTCTGAACACCCAAGACATGGGGTCCCCAACAGAGCCTGCTGCCGGGTCCTTTGGGACATCACTCTCCGCCCTGGTCCAGGCCTGCCCCCCCCCCCCCCGTCCCCAGATCCCAGAGCTGCTGATAGTCTGGGCCAACACCCCCTGCTCCCGATCCCACTCCCGCCTCTGGGGGGACGCTCCTCAAGGACAGGCGTAGGACAAGTCGGTCACAGGCTGCGCCTCCTATCAGCGTGAGGAGACAGGCAGTGTGGCCAGAACAGAGGAGGCTTTGAGAGCTTCCCGGCCTGCCCTGGCCCATGCTGGGGCGCCAAGCACCGGTCCCCAAGGTCACAGGCCAGGAGGCGATAGGGGCCCGTCTCCCGCACAAACAGCCTGGCCTCGCACATATAAGCCAGAGCCACCCAGCCCCTCCTGGCAGCCAGGATGCGGGCTCTGCTGGTCCAGCTGCTGGCCCTGGCCCTGTGGGTGGTGGGGCCCCTGTGGGGAGCCGGGGCCCCCACCTCGCCCGGAGAGCCAGGCACGGGCACAGGGGGGCTCATTTTCCACCAGGACTGGGACTGGCCACCAGGGAGCCCTCAAAACCCCCTGTGCCTGGTGACCCTGGACCAGAGCAGCAACAAGAGCGGTACCCCACTTCGGGTGGTGGGGGCCCTGAGAGGCTACGAGCACACCTTTCTCGAGGCTGTGCAGCAGGCACAATGGGTTCCCCGCGACCTGGCCAAGTTCGGGGTCTGCGCCGCCAGCGCGGGACAGCCCGCACTGCTCCCTCTGCGGCAGCTGCAGGCATGGCTGGGGGAGCCCGGGGGGCGGCGGCTGGCGGTGCTGCACCTGGAGGAAGGTACGTGGGGGGGCGTGGCCTGCCGCTGAGCGGGGGATCTGTCCCTGGTCTCCTGAGAAGGGAGATGTCCATACCAGACCCCTCCCCAGCTTCCCCCATGGCCCAGAGGCGGGTACCCTTGGGCTCCTGTGGAGGCTCTAAATCCCCAAAGCTGGGCTCCTGGACCTGCACCTTCCCACCCTTCCCAGGGAAGGAGCCCAACGGAGGGGGGCTGGTCCAGCTGAGGCGGCCCTGCTGTGACAGCTGGCCTGTCCCTGGGAGCCACTGGCCTCAGAGCCACTGGAGGAATGGGCTGCCCCCAACGAGAGCCCCAGGCAGAGACCCCAGGGAGCCCAGTGTGAGCAGCCTCACCACTCCCCGCCCCACGCCACTCATTCCTCTGGGCGACCCGAGCTGGGGTGTCAGACCTCTCCCGCCAGGTCCCCAAGGCTCGCATTTGGGCCAGGGGCTCTTCCTGCAGGAACGCAGGACAGGTGCGGGGAGGGGACTGGCTCCAGGGCCTCAGGTGTCGTCCCCTCCCTGTCTGTCCTGGCCACAGTGAGCTGGGAGCCAGCAGTCACGCTGAAGTTCCAGGCGCCCTCGCCCAGAGGAGCCGGTGCCCTGGAGCTGGCGCTGCTGGTGCTGTACCCCGGGCCTGGTCCTGAGGTCACTGTCACGGGAACCGGGCTTCCAGGCACCCAGGTACCAGGGCACCCAGTGGGGCAGTTCCTGGGCCTCCAGGAGCCCTCGCCCAGCAGAGGAGAGGGTATGGAGGTGGTGGGTTCGGTTTTTATTTTTAAGATTTTATTTACGTGTTTACTGGGGGGAGAAGAGGGAGAAGCAGGCTCTCCGCGGAGCAGGTAGCAGGATGCGGGGCTCCATGCTGGGACCCTGGGATCATGATCTGAGCCGAAGGCAGACTCTTCACCAATGGAGTCACCCAGGTGTCCCGGGAATGGGGTTTTTAAGCTGTGCTGAACAAGGTTCCGAGTGTCCTAGGTGGGCAGCGGGCACAGCAGTGCTGGCACCCTCGACCCAGCCAACTGGGCTGAGACCCCATCTCCACAGAACCTTTGTTGGTCCCGGGACACGCGCTACCTGCTGCTGGCTGTGGAGCGCCCAGCAGGGGCCTGGCACAGCCCTGGAGTCACCCTGACCCTGCAACCCCGAGGAGACGGTAGGTTCTCAAAGACGGGGAGCTGGCAAGGGTGGGCTGCCCTAGTTCCTCAAACGCTGAGCCACCCCGGGGTCGTGCCGGGCCTTCCAGGTGCCCCCCTGAGCACCGCCCAGCTGCAGGAGCTGCTGTTCCGTGGGGACCCCCGCTGCTTCACGCGGATGACCCCGGTCCTGCTTCTGCTGCCACTGCCGGGGCCCACTCCAATGCCAGCGCGAGGCCTTCTGGACCATGTGCCCTTCCCGCCACCCAGGTGTGTGCAGGTCCAGCTGGGGTTGGGGGGTGGCGGGTATGGGAAGAACCTCGCACCTGCTCACACCTCCCAGCTCCGCTTCCAGGCCCTCTCAGGAGCAGGAGCCCACGGAGCCGCGGTCCAGCGCAGACCCCTTCCTGGAGACGCTCACGCGCCTAGTGCGCGCCCTGCGGGGGCCCCCAGCCCAGGCCTCGCCGCCGCGCCTGGCCCTGGACCCGGGCGCGCTGGCCGGCTTCCCGCAGGGCCTCGTCAACCTGTCGGACCCCGCGACCCAGGAGCGCCTGCTCGACGGCGAGGAGCCGCTGCTGGTGCTGCTGCCGCCTCCCGCCACGGCCACGGCCACGGCCACGGCCACGGCTGGGGACGCCGCGCCTCTTAGGAGCCCTGAGTCCGGGCCCTGGGCCGCGGGCCTAGCGCACCGTGTGGCCGCCGAGCTGCGGGCCGCCGCTGCCGAGCTGCGCGGGCTCCCGGGCCTGCCCCCCGCCGCCGCGCCGCTGCTGGGGCGCCTGCTCGCGCTCTGCCCCGGGGCCCCGGGGGGTTCGGGCGGCCCGGGCGGCCCGCTGCGCGCGCTGCTGCTGCTCAAGGCGCTGCAAGGTCTGCGCGCCGAGTGGCGGGGGCGCGAGCGGAGCGGGGCGCCGCGGGCTCAGCGCAGCGCGGGGGCCGCGGCGGCGGACGGGCCGTGCGCGCTGCGCGAGCTGAGCGTGGACCTGCGCGCCGAGCGCTCTGTGCTCATCCCCGAGACGTACCAGGCCAACAACTGCCAGGGCGCGTGCGGCTGGCCCCAGTCCGACCGCAACCCGCGCTATGGCAACCACGTGGTGCTGCTGCTGAAGATGCAGGCCCGCGGCGCCGCCCTGGCGCGACCGCCCTGCTGCGTGCCCACCGCCTACGCCGGCAAGATGCTCATCGGCCTGTCGGAGGAGCGCATCAGCGCGCACCACGTGCCCAACATGGTGGCCACGGAGTGCGGCTGCCGGTGACCCCCACGCGGCCCCGGGGCGCCCGCCCATGTCTGCTCAGACCCCCATCCCCACCCCAATAAAGACCAGCGAGCACCGGCTGGTGTGTACGTGCGCCTGGGCACAGGCGGGGGGCTCCATCTGGCCGCTCTCCCTCAGCGCGGACGGAAGCGGAAGCGTCATCCCGGCTGCCCTCCGCCTCCACGCCCGCCCCCACCCCACCCCCACCCCCCCGCTGGAGGGCCTCCCTTCTCCGCCCTTCAGGCCCAGGCTGCCCCCGTCAAAGGAGCCAGCGACCCTGGGGCTGCAGCTTTCAATTTATTTCGCTGAACCTCGGGGCCACGCACGGCGAGGGGGGCGGTTCCGAGTATTGGGTCCCAGGACCCATGCCTGGCTCAGTCCCGCCCCTTGCCCGCCCGGTGCTTCTGGCGGCCTGGAGGCCGATCCTCGTTGGGGCGCCGCAGGGAGTCCCAGGCCTGTCTCTTTTTCTGTCCCGCATCTCGGGAGTCCTGCGCCCAGTGTCGGTGGCCCCCTTCGCGCACCTCCCAGCGCCGGGGTAGGGCTCCTCGGGATTCCCTGGCGGCCCGTGGCTTCTCCTGCTTCCGAGGCCGCTCCTCCTTCTGCGGCTTCTCCTTCCGCGGCCGCTCCTCCCTCGGTGGCCTCTCCTTGCGAGGCCTCTCCTTCCGCGGAGGCTCCTTGGGCCGGCGCTTCTCCCCAGCAGCGCTGTCCACACCCTCCCGTCTTCCGGGAACCTCAGCCTCTTCCTTCTCCTTCTCCTTCTCCTTCTCCTTCGCCGCCGCCTCCTCCTCCGCCTGGGGTGCCGGCGGTCCTAATGGGGGCTCCCAGGCCTTGGGCTTCGGCTGCAGCTGCCAGGCGGGTGGTGCAAGGCGCTGGGGTCAGCGCACATCTGCCCAGCGCTGGGTCCAGGCACCTTACCCCCGCCGCCCATGGTCACTTAATGGAAGCGCTTACCTGGGCTGCTGCTGGCTCCGGGGCTGAGCTGGGCGGTACCCATGCCTCAGGGACAGGTGCAGGGACGTCAGCTTCCCCAGCCACAGCATCTTGGAGAGGAGGGGAGTCAGCCCAGGCGGGGAGGTGGGGAACTGCAGATCAAACCCGCTGCCCAGTCCTCCACCCTGGAGTCCTGTCTCCCCTCCCTCCAAGCCTTCAGGAGGAAGGCTCCTGACCTCTGGGGCTGTGGCGCCCCCTTTCCTCCACATCTCCCTCGTGCCAGTTGCAAAATGGCAGGCCCCATTTCTCCGTGGGCTGTGGGAGCTCCCTGGCACATACCACCCAAAGGGGGCTCATAGGGCCAGTCCTGGGGGGCAAGGCCCATGAGGAGTGAGGACCTGCTCACTCACGGAGGAGACAGGTGTGCCGAGATACAATCTGGGAGAGGAAGGGCCCCCAGAGAAGGTCCCCGGTGGGGGACGGGGGAGGAGGCACAGAGGGAGGGAGTGCAAGGTCAGTGGCTGAATGGGGGTGCACAAGGTGGGGCGCTTGGGGGACCGAGGACCCCTCGCAGAGACCATGCCAGGGAGAAGGGGACCAGCCGGGGGGAGCCAGGTATAGAAGACCCCCCCTCTGGAGGGGAGGTACCAGCCCAACCCTTGGGGGCACGTGAGCTTCCCTGGGAGGGCCTGCGCCCAGGCTCACCGCGGCACAGCTGGAAGGCTGACCCCAGCAGCGCCACGAATGAGGCCAGCACCAGACACTTGTTGAGGGACAGGTCTCCCCAGGGCAGCTCGTCACTCAGGGCCGGAGCCGGGGGTGGTGGTAGCCGCTGCGGGGGTGGCGAGGCCTGTGCCTTCCTGCGCGCGGGGCTCCGGGGCGCTGTGGGGAGCAAGGGGTGGGCTGGACGCGGCCCCATGGGGCTCTGCCCTCCCTGCCTGCGGCCCTGGGCAGGGGATAAAGCCGTGCGCGTGCTTCAGAGCCTCACTGGGATGTGGGGGTTGCTCTAGAAAGTGCCGGCTGAAGCCCAGGAGCGCCTCACGTTGTGTCATCACAAATTCACGAGGCTTCCAGCCCTGTTAGTTACGGCTGGTGACATGGGACAGAAGCCAGCCAGCAGCCCCACTGCACCCTGTTCCCCTCCCCCCAGATCCAAGGACCCAGCCCGGGGCCTGCCCCGCCCCCGCTTGCTGGGCCATACCCACTCCCACACCTCACCCTGCCTTCTGCAAACCTACTTGCTCCTGCTTTCAGCCTCTCTTTCCCGGGTCCTGGGGCCACTTTGGCCACAGGCTCCTTTTCTGTCTTCTTGGGCCTGGCATCCACACTGCCTGGAGGGCTGCCCTCAGCTTGAGAAACCTATGAGAAGTCATGAGTGGCCCGGGCTGTTTCTTCCCCTTCTTTCCTCCAAGGGAACCCGAACCCTTCCCATGGGCCGAAGAGAGAGCCACCCCTCTGGGCAGCGTGTCCCTGTCTCCAGGGACATCCCAGGTGGTAACCCCAGGGCCCCGGCTACTCACATGGGGCCAACTGCTAGCGTTGGCCAGCCTGGGCGTTGCTATTGGAGGAAAAGAAGGAGAGTCAAGGTTGTGAGAGCTCCCCAGGCCCATCCCATCCCCTGCGGGGCTCTGCTGGGCCAGGGGTGAGGGATCCCTCCCATTCTACAGATTAGAAAGCAAATGGGCTCAGAGGCAGTCCTGCCCGAAGGCACACGGCACTTCGCTGGCAAGCTAGGATTTGAATCCTGCCCTGCGTGGCCTATGACCTGTATCTCTGGGGCTCCTTATATATCCCCCAAGGCATGAATGGACACGGGTTGGAAACAAGGAGCAGAGTTGGAGCCGGCCCAACGTGGAAGTCTTAGTCCTGGGTCTGCCGGTTAGCCACCCGGCTCAGCAGGTGGATGGGGGCGGGGCTCCGTCCTGCCTGAGCCCCTGCGAGTACCTCCAGCCCTGTCCTCCTGGGGCTGCTCAGGGCAGGGGTTGGCCAGCGTGGAAAGGTCCTCGCCTTGGCAGCTGCCCAGGCCTCCATCCAGCTCCTGCAGGGCCCTGGTCGTCATGGAGACGTCTGAGCCCCTGGGATCCTTGGGAGTTGGGGGTCAGCGGCTGGAGAGGAGGCGTCTTGCTTCAGACGTGTCTTGCATTGGTTGAGCCCCTGCTGTGGGCCGGGCCTAACCTGGGGGCACCCCTTGTACATAAATGAAGAGGCCCCTGCCTCTCAGCTCAGCCCTTGCCAGTCCTTCCACCTGGAACCTCCTTTCCAGGGCAGATTCACCGTGGGATGGGCGTGGCCCAGCGCCCCCCACCCCACCCCGCGTCCCCTCCCTGTGCTGGGACCCCTCCCTGAGGATGCCGAGGCTGCTGGGGCCCTGAGAGGGCTGGGACCCACCCAAGGTCACACACAGATGAGCTAAGAGGGCCCAGACCAGAACCCTTGGCCCCAGGGTCAGCTCAGGTTCTCTGAGACCAGACACTATTTTTACCCAGTGCCGGAGGCCAGGGGAACAGGCCGTCGTGCCTCCCGGCCCCTCCCGGACTTTTTGCCCCTGGGTCTCTGAACCATCCTGGCCGGCCGTTCCTGGCACCCCAGCCCCCAGCCCCTAAATCTAGAAGCTCAGGCTGTAGCCACCCCCGACGGGCCTCACTCCAGCCACGACAGGCAGGGGCCAGGGCACCCAGGGGCTTCCTGATCCCAGCACTGGGGCCCCAGCCTCCTCCCACGACCCCCATTCCCATAGGACAGATGGGGAAACTGAGTCTCCAGAGAGAGCTATCCGCCAGAGGTCGTAGGCAGCCTGTGGTCAAACCCAGCTGAGCTGGCTCCCCACAGCCCTGTTTTGGGGCCCCCGTGCCCCTGGCTGCCAGTGTTAGCATGTTCTGCCATCTCTGGTCAGAAGAGTGACCCTTCCCCTGGGGCCAGAGCAGGCCACTGAGCGAGGGGCCCGAACGGGCAGTGGGCCGGTACCCTTAGGCATGTAGGGGGGCAGTCGCAAGAGCTGGGGGTCCCCGTGGACCTCAGAGATGCCCTCCCCAGACACAAGGGACCGTTCCCCTGCCCAGGCCTCCCCCTGCCCCACTTACTCCACGGCCGCCACAGTGAGCCCGCTGGACAGATGGAACCCGGGGAGCGTGGCCCCAAGACAGACGGTGACAGGTGTGCGGAGGCAGGGACGTGGGCCAATCCATGGGGCGGGTGGTGGCGGGAAGGGGAGGAGGGCGGCGGGGGATGGTGGCTGGGGAGGCCTCCACCCTTGCCACAGGACTGAGCCTTGGCCAGAGGGTGACCCCACCCCCATTCCAGCACAGAGCCACTGCCCCGCTGGCCACAGTGGCCTGGGAGGCTCGCTTCCTGTCCCTAAGCCTCAGAGAAGCAAGTCCTGGAGGTGGGGACAGCACAAAGGGTCACCTTGCTTTCTCCCTCAAATCCGGTCAGCCAGCCTATGAGCCACGAAGGCTGGGCTGGGCTCCCCTGTGGTGAAGCCAACAGGGTACAAGCTCCCAGAGCAGCCAGGGGTGGCCTGTGGGACCCGGAGCCTGAGGGAGGGCCCCATGGGAGAGGCCTGTTTCCTCATCTAGAACCAGAATTCAAGACCACTCCATAGCCACCAGCAGCACGGCTGTGCTGCTCCGGAACATTCCGGAACCCGGAAAGCAACCCCCTCCCCTTTCACTAACCCCTCCTCCAGGTCCCCCCAGCCCCCGGCCCCCATGAAGCCCCCTTCCCGTCTGTGGAGGAGCCTGGTCCGGACGTGTCACACGCGTGGGACTCACACCCCGTGTGGCCTCCTGTGTCTGGTTCCCTCCCTGAGTGTCGTGGGCTCGGGGTCCATCTCTGGGGCTGCGCGTGGGGGCCTCGGTCCTGCCCACAGCTAAGGGATGCTCCCACATGCAGGGTACACGCTGTGTTATCTGTTCCTTGGCATCCAATAGGGCTGGAAGCAGTGGGGGGTAGTGGGGGCAACGCCCCTCAAGCCCAGTGTCCGATCCTGTCTTTAGAAAATATAAAATGTGGGGTGCCTGGGTGGCTCAGTGGGTTAAGCCTCTGTCTTTGGCTCAGGTCATGCTCCCAGGGTCTTGGGATCGAGCCCCACATCAGGCTCTCTGCTTGGCAGGGAGTGTGCTTCTCCGTCTGCCTGCCACTCTGCCTACTTGTGCGCGCTCTCTCTCTCAAAAAAAAAAGAAAAAATAAAATGTCAATATTTCGTTCATTGTTGGATTTTTATGCATCAATTTTTTTATTATGGTAAATCTACATAACGTGAAACACATCACTTTTCTCTTCCGAGGGCACGGCTCAGTGGCGGGAAGCACACTCCCCCGTCCTGCAGCTACCCCCACCCTCCATCTCCAGAACCTTCCATCCCCCCCACACGGAGACTCTGTCCCCATGAAGCACAGACTCCCCACCCCAGACCCGGCCCCGACTCCCTCCCCATCCTTCTCTGTCTGTGTGGACGAGACTCCTCCGGGGCCTTCCTGGGAGTGGGGTCCTGCGGGGCGGGTCCTTCTGGGTCTGGCTGCTCTCGAGGGGCCCCGTGTCCTCGGGGTCCCTCCGCGTCATGGCAGGAGTCAGGGTCCCCCCCCTTCCTGAGGCTGGACCTTGTTCCTGCATGTTTTATGGACGGCGCCAAGTGCGTCCATCTGTGGCTGTGGATGGACGCTGGGCGTGGATGACGTTGCTGTGCACACGGGCGGGCAAACGGCTGGTGAATCCCGCCTTTCCCTTCCTAACACCGGCGTTATGAGACCTTCCGGACCAGACTGGTCACCGGTAATAAAAGGTGGTTTTTAATATTGAAATGTGTGAAGAGGGGCGCCTGGGTGGCTCCGTGGGTTAAGCCTCTACCTTCGGTTCAGGTCATGATCTCAGGGTCCTGGGATCGAGTCCCGCATCGGGCTCTCTGCTCGGCGGGGAGCCTGCTTCCTCCTCTCTCTCTGCCTCTCTGCCTGCTTGTGATCTCTGTCTGTCAAATAAGTAAATAAAGTCTTTTAAAAATTTTTTTTTATTTTAAAATATGTGAAGATAACCCAAGGTTACATAACAATAAATTCTAGGGGGCCTGAGCGGCTCAGTGTCCCAACTCTTGGTGTCAGCCCAGGTCCTGTTCTCAGGGTTGAGGGATCGAGCCCGGAACCAGGCTCTGTGCTCAGCAGGGTGTCTGCTTGAAGTTTTCTCTCCCTCTGCCCCCCTGCCCGCTCGTGTGTGCGTCTACACTCTCTCTCTAAAATAAATAAATACATCAGGGGCACCTGGGGGGCTCAGTCGTTAAGCCTCTGCCTTCCGCTCAGGTCATGATCTCGGGGTCCTGGGATCGAGCCCTGCATCAAGCTCCCTGCTCAGCCTGCTTCATCCTCTCCCTCCCCCCACTGCTTGTGTTCCCTCTCTCGCTGTGTCTCTCTCTGTCAAATAAATAAGTAAATAAAATCTTAAAAAAAAAAAAAAAGCTTTAAAAAAAAAAAAAGCAAAGGTCTGGTGAGATACAGGCCCGTATATGTCTAGTGTTCTCAGCGAATGTGCACTCTCTTGGCTTTATACGTTTCTTTTTAAGTTATTTCTATGCCCAACATGGGTCTCAAACACAACCCCACGTCGACGAGTGGCGTGCTCTGTGGACCGAGCCCGCCAGGCTCGTGTTTAGTGACAGAAATTCTAGAGAAATTAAGATAACACTTGGTGAACACACAGGAGAAGCCCCGCGGGGCAGGATCACAACAGCTGCATCCTCGCCTTCAGACGACCTCCTGGGGACCGTTTTCCTTCTATCAAGAAGCCTCCGCGGGGACATGCGCCACCCTGGGCGTGTCCCGGAGCCCGAACCTGGAAACCACAAAGGACATAAGAAGAACCTTTTGCTGGCTGGAGATAAGCCCTGCTCGCCTCTGGGTCAACCGTCCCCTCGGGCGCTTGGGTCCCCGTGTTTGCCAAGGGCTCCCTGTGCCACCAGCGTGCGGGGCTTCAAGGCCAGACTGCGGCCGGCGACGCCCTCCCCGGGCGCGGAGCCCGCCGGGCTGGCCGCCACTGGTCAGAACCCTCGCATGTTTTCCGCCCCAAGCCCCAGGCTCGATGCCTCTTCGTTCCCAGGAGCAGAGGTCACAGAAGGGCCAGGCTGGATGTGATGAGAGGAGCTGCGACCGTCTTCCAGTTTTACTATTTGGCATTTTATTATGAAAATTTCCAAATGGCGGAGGACCGTTTCCAGCGGACACACGCCCACCCGCACCCTCCCACCGCATCCCACCGGGAACGTCCTCCGAGCTCGCTCCGTCTGGCTCCGGCCACTGCCGTCTTGCTCTGCGTTTCATTTTAACGTCGCACACAGGTACGGACCCGCTTCAGCGTGAACTAGAGCCGCCGCGTGTGGCTGAAATTCACACGCCACCGGCTGCCGCTGACCCAGATGCTGAAGGTTCACTTCCTCCGTGTGGGAGCTCCCGGGGGCCGCTGGGATGAGTGCCCCCAATTCAGTGGCTTAAAACCACAGGGATTGATTCTCCGACAGTTCTGGGCTCGGAAGTCCTAAAACCCTGGGGTGGGCAGGGCTGGTGCCCCGGAGGCCCCAGGGAGACCCGGATTCTGCCCTTTCTTGGCCCGCGGTCCCCTCCGTCCTCCCCACCAGCAGCATGGGGTCTGCCCGTCTCTGGGACCCCCGCCCTCTGCCTCTCTCTCATGAGGGACGCCGGGCCTCCTGGAACCCAGGGTCACCCCCACCTTGGGTCTTGACCTGCCCCCCACCTCAAAGTCCCTTTAACCATGTGACGAGATCCACCCACATACTCTGGAACTAGGACGTGGACGTTTTGGGGGGCTGTTAGACAACTATACTCTGCAAATCCCTTTTCAAAAATCAGAGCGAGACCCCCAGCCTCCCTGGCGCCCCCAGATACCTAATGTGGCCATAGTGATTCACCAGGACACGAGACATGGGCTCTTTCCCTCCTTGACCTGCTCCCACCACATCTCCTCTGTCCCATCCCTGCAGCTCAGCTCTCACCACTTCTAAGAAGCCCTCCCTGATACCCCTCTTTCCTATCCTGCAGTCTAGGGGGTCCCTCACCTCTCATAGGCTCCTGTTCCCAGCAAGGCCCATCCCGCAGGTCTGGTCTCTCTCTCTGTCCCCAGCAAGCCCAGCTAGGGCAGGCTGCCTTGAGCACCTGACCCGGAAACTTCCTTCCACCCCGCAGTACTCCGCGAGTGGAGGTGACCTTCCTCACAGACCCAGCACGTACAGGTGCACCCAGAATAGACAGAGAAAGGAGAACGTGACATTGGCGAGACACGGGGCAATGACTTGGGACGTCCGTGGTTGCCATGACGGGGGGGAGCTCCTGGCACCGAGGAGTGGGGGCCAGAAATGTGCTCACCCCCGTGTCCAGGAGGGCCCCCAGATGTGACTGGCCTGACCATGCATCGTGGGAGTCCACTGCCACCCGAGAACCTGAATGTTGTGTCTAGTCACCGAGATCCAACTGCGAGCAAACCTTTTGATACCAGATGAAATCTGGAAAGACACTCTGACCCGGCCTTGGGGTTTCCCATCCTGGTGGTGGCAGGCACCTGGGTCCCTTCCCTGCCCCCACAGCCGCCAAAGCTAATGAACATGTTCCTTATGCCAGCTGTCCCCACCTCCCCGACAGCAGGCAGAGGGGGCCATCCCCCAGACCCAGAGCCCGCCCTCCTCAAGAAGACGAGGGACACTGTTCCCACATCCCTGCCAGGCGCTGAGAGCCCTCAGATGCCCTCCCCGCCGTCCCCCACCCCGCCAGCGACTCTCCCCGAGTCGGATGCCCTGCCCCACCTGACCCCACAAGCACCCCTTTTACTCAACCTCTGTTTCTTTGCAAGTTGCTCAACTTGTTTCTTTTACCAGGAAGCTACATTTTTGCCCCTTCCCACCCAGTGATCCCAAATTAAAGAGCACATTGGCCAGCAACAGCGCAAAGCCCGCCGATGAAGAGGGGACCCTTCCCATCCAAGTCTTGGGTCTCTCAAGGCTCCTGCTGGTTCCCTGTGGCTGAGGAGGGCTACACGCCGTTCTCCAGACTCCGCCCCTGCAGGTGAGGCGCTCTGGTGGACATCTCACCGTTCCCATGCTTCCTGGGCAGTGGATCAGAGACGGTTTCGAACCCACTGGTGCTGATGGTCAGCTGTGGTCTCTGTCACTTTCTGCCGCAGGCATGTGGGGCAAACACCCTATGACCCAGTGACCAGTGGCCAGTCTGGATTCTGGACTTTTGGCCCAGAATCGCTCGTCTGTGCGAAACACTGGGGAGCCCACAAGAGGCAGAGAACCCAAAAAACAAACGAACAAAAAACCCAACCAAATTTCAAAGTGCAGAAGCTCTTCCAGCCTCAAGAAGACAGGGCCTGCGTCATAACAAGACACCAGTCCCACAAATAGTTACAGACACTGCCGCCCCCTGCCAGTGTGGGTGGGCTGGAGGGCGCCTTTGCAATGAAAGCGTGCCCCTCTGCGCAAGGACTGAAAACAATTGGAAATCGAAGTGAGAATCCACTTCTTTTTAAGTTTCACCACAGGCTGCAATGCTACACAAAGTCACGGATTAAATATTCTTTCCCAGGACAATTCCTTGGCGCTGGCCCAACACACGCAATTCTTAGAGTTTTGGTGGTGTTCTCGTAATGCGTGTTCGGAAGCTGCAAATAAGACATTTTTACGTGGAATTACTGTATGAATATAAATACTGCATTTCCCCCTGGCAAGGAATTAATAAGACACACGGATTCAGCAGACCTGCTTTGCAGACTAAGCTCCTGTGGGTTTTGCAATCATTCAAGGTCTCTTTGGGGAAAGCTTGTGTCTCTAACCCACATGGACACAGCAGACTGAAATAAAAATGAGATAAAAACCAGAGGCATGAATTGTGAAGACAAAGAAACATACAAGAGTTGCTTCAGTCCCGCCTAACTCTCCAGACCCTCCCTTTGTGCCTGAAAAGCAAAATCAGGAAAGGAAGCAGGACCTGCAAGCTCTGTGCTCCACTGGGACCACCGGGAACGCTCCTACCTCTGGTTCTGGACTCCTGCCTTGGCTGGTAGTGCTCACCCGGGAGGGGGCCTCTGTGGACCCGGGAGGGGTCTGCATTGACCAGGGAGAGGTCTGCGCTGACCTGGGAGAGGTCTGTGTTGACTGGGGAGGGGTCGGCGTTGACTGGGGAGGGGTCTGCATTGACCGGGGAGGGGTCCGCGTTCACCGGGGAGAGGTCTGCGTTGACCCCGGAGGGGTCTGCGCTGACCCAGGAGAGGTCTGTGTTCACCCGGGAGGGGTCTACCCTGACCCGGGAGAGGTCTGCGTTCACCGGGAGGGGTCCGCGTTCACTGGGGAGGGGCCTGCGTTGACCGGGAGGGGTCCGCGCTGACCGGGGAGGGGTCCGTGCTGACCGAGGAGGGGTCCGCGTTGACCGGGGAGGGGTCTGCGCTGACACGGGAGAGATCTGCGTTGACCAGGGAGGGATCCGCGCTGACCGGGGAGGGGTCTGCGCTAAGCCGGGAGAGATCTGCGTTGACCGGGGAGGGGTCCGCGTTGACCGGGGAGGGGTCTGCATTTCTCTGGGAGCTGGAGGGCTGTTGGCTGAGCCCGGAAGCGACACGCTCCATTTCATTAAACGCGTGTCTTGAGCATGGAAGGTTTTCAGCCGCGGTGGTTCGGAACCGAGCAAGACCGAACCCAGAAACCCACCGCGGAACCGACCCTTCCGAGGTTATCACTGAAAGGAATTCCGCCCCGTTGGGTGGGGGTTCTGGGACCCCCGCCCGCGAATACGGGGGCCTCTGTCACCCCGAGCCTCCCGGGAGAGGAGGCCCCGCTTGGGGCAGGGACACTAGCGAGGGCGACAAGGGCCACGGCGGAGACGCCGCCACTGCCAGCACCCGAAGACTCGTAGAGCGCAGCGCCCCCCGACCCCAGGTCCGGGTGATGGGGGCGGGGCGCGTACGCTGCGCTGTGGACGGCACGGCGCCCCGCCTCCCGCGCCCGCAGAGAGTCGCCATTGGTGGAGGGGGCGGTCCCCGCGGCGGTCCCGCCCCCACCCCGGCCGTCCGCCAGTCAGACGCCGAGGGGGGCGAGCACGTCGGAGCTGTCGGGGGCTCCGCGGCCCCGCCCCCCTCGCGCGTCCGCGTTCCAGGCGGCGTGGGGGCGTGGCCCGGGCGCGGCGCCTATAAAGGCGGGCGGCGGCGGCGGCGCCATTTTGCGAACGGCGAGCAGCGGCGGCGGCGCGGAGACGCGCAGCGGAGGTTTCTGGTTTCGGACCCCAGCGGCCGGATGGTGAAATCCTCCCTGCAGCGGATCCTCAACAGCCACTGCTTCGCCAGAGAGAAGGAGGGGGACAAAGCCAGCACCGCCGTCCACGCCGCCCGCGCCATGCCGCTCCTCAGCCTGCACAGCCGCGGAGGCCGCAGCAGCGAGAGGTGAGCGCCCCGCCCCCGCCCGAAGCTTCCAGAAGCGCCGCCGCGCAGGCCCGCGGGGAGCCGGCCGCGGGGCGCCGAGGAGGGCCCGGGAGCGCGGGGTTCGCCCCTGTGTCGAGGCCACATCGCAGCGGGGGCGGGCGCTCCGGCGGCCCGGGGCCGGGCGGGGGGCGGGCGCGGCCTGCGGTCGTGGCCCGCGGGGGGGGTGAGGGACGCACGGGGCGCCCGGTAGCCGCGCCTCCGCCGGGATCCGGCCGGCCGCCCCCTCCCCTCGGCGGCGCGCCCGCGGCAGGTGCGGGTCCTTCCGGCGGGCCGCGGAGTCGGGGGCGCCGCGCGGAGCGCCGAGGCCGCCGGGCCGCGGACGGGCCGAGCTCCGAGCAGTGCAAAATGGAGGCGGCGTTGCGGCCTGTTGGCCTCGCGCGGCTAATGGCTGCTGGCGCCGCCGGGCGCGCGATTGTGAAAACCTTCCTCGGGGCCGCGTCCGCCGCCATGACGCAAGCCGGGCCCGCGGGAGCGTGCGGGAGGGGCGCCCGCGGCGGGGAGAGCGCGCGCTCGCGGCGGCCGCTGGGGGGGGGGGGCGGCCCGCGGGTGGAGGCGGGCGGGGCAGCGGGGCCCCTGCGCGGGGCTGAGCGCCGCGTCCTGCCGTGGCAGATCCTCCCCCGACTGCTGTAGTCACCTGGGTCCGGGGCCTCGGTGGTGCTCCTGATGTCCCTCACCCACCCCTGAAGATCCCAGGTGGGCGAGGGAATAGTCAGAGGGATCACAGTCTTCCGGCCGCCGCCGTCTTCTACTCCGTGAGTACCGCCGGGGGGGCGGGGGCGGGGCGGGGGCGGGCCGGCCCGAGCAGTGCCCGCGTCGGCGGTGCGGACCGGCGCTCCCTCCCGCAGGACGAGCGGCTGCGCGTGACCGAGGAGCTCGCGTCCCACGGCAAGACGAGGATTCTGAACGTGCAGACCAGGCTCTCGGGCTCCCGGCGCGTGGAGTGGAGGGCGGTGTTGCGCGGCGGCTGCCTCTACGTGGAGATCCCGGGTGGCGCCCTGCCCGAGGGCAGCAAGGACAGGTGGGCCGCGGTGCGGGTCGGGGGTGGGGGTGCTCCCGGGCGTGGGGCGGCCCCGCTGACGCCGGCCCTTCAGCCTCACAGTTCTCCTGGAGTTCTCGGAGGAGCAGCTGCGCGCCGCCCACGTCTTCATCTGCTTCCACAAGAACCGCGACGACAGAGGTGCGCGCTTGGGGGGCCGGGCGGGGGCCGGGGCGCTCGGGGCGCGGGCCGCCCCGCCTGTGGCTCTGACTCGGTTTCCCCCGCAGCCGCCTTGCTCCGGACTTTCGGCTTTTTGGGCTTTGAGATTGTGAGACCGGGGCATCCCCTTGTCCCCAAGAGACCCGACGCTTGCTTCATGGCCTACACGTTCGAGAAGGAGTCTTCGGGCGAGGACGAGTAGTGGCACCGCCCGCGTCCCTCGCGGGTCGCCCCTGCATCGCGGTCCCTTTGCGTGTCGCGCTTACTGTGGGGGGGACCGGCCGGGGCGCCGCGAGTCAGGCCTGCTCATGCGCGCTGGGTGTGTCCGCATGTTGTGATTGTGCAAATAAACGCTCACTCCAAATTAGCGGTGTATTTCTCGAGGTTTAATATTGTGTTTGTGATACTGGAGTATTTGCTTTAATTCTAAATAAAAGTTTATATTTTACTTTTTCATTGCTGGTTGGAGGTGATTCCGATTGTCTGTAGGAGGAGTCTCTCACGGAAGGCTCTGGGAAGTCCAGGTCTCGGTCGAGCAGCGGTGTCGATCTGCCTCTCTGCGCTGAAAACCTGAATAAAAGTGATGACGCCTCCCACTCCTGTGTTGGCTCCGTGGTGTTCCCCCGGCACTGACCCGCCCTGACCCGAGGGCTTGGGATGGGGTGGGGGTTAGGTGTGCCAGTTCCAAACCGCGTGACCCCCTCGCGTAGGTGGGAACCACCGCACCTCTCTGGGCGCAGCCCGGTTCCTGTGGGGTCGGATGCGTGGCTGGCCGGGAAGGTACCTGCCTCCCCTCACGTTTGCAGTCCTTCCTGGCAGCCCGGGAGGCCCTGGGTGGCCAACCGCCCCACCCCAAAGCTGGGTCTGCTGCTCCCTGGCCCTTATCTGGGACGGCCACTGCTCCCCACGGGCAGAGTTCCTGCTGGCCCTGAACAGCCTCACCTCTGGTTTGTTGGTCTGTGTTGGGTGTGGCTGATGTGCCGGGGTGCGTCTGGACTTGGGCCCCCACGTCATCGCCTCTTGGGCTCCACGGACGCCAGCAGCCCCTGGGGAGGGCCTTGCAGGGCTGTTACGGTGATGGGGGTCAGAGCGGGGATGTGGGGTCTGGCGCCTGCAGGGGGTCAGCAGGGCTGAGGGGGTTCCTGAAGGCCTAGGACGGGCAGGACTGCTGCGCCGCCTGCTGGCCACATGTGAGCGTGGCCCAGAGACTTAGGGCCCGCCTGGGCTGAGGCGGGAAGAGGGGGACTCTCATGGAGAAGGGGAGTGCCTGCAGGGATGGGAGTGTGTCTGGGGTTGGGGGCGATGTTCAGCTACTGCAGATGGGCCGGCCTTCAAAGTCTGAAGGGACAGAGCTGGGCAGCACCCCAGTCTGGGGGCAGCACGAAGGGCTTTGGGTTGGGGTGTTGAAGGGTACAGGGGAGTCTGAAGCAGATGAGTAGAGACGGGCAGAGTGACCCAGTGGAAGAAACAACTTGGGCAAGTCCTGGAGGTCAGGCGGGACAGGCAGTGTGGCAGGAGGGGTTGGCCAGAGGGAACGTGGGGAGCCTTTGAAGGAGCCCTGCTGTATTCTGAGGGTACCAAGGAGCCACGGGAGATGTTTGAGCGAGAGAGGAGCCCTGGTTGTACCTGGGAGTTAGCCATGAGGGGGTTGGGAAGTGAGGGGGCATGACTGGAAACCCCAGAGGCAAGGGCAGTGGGACCCTTCAGGGGCCTTTTTCAGAGGCGTAAACTGAGACCCTGTTCTCTCCCTTAGGTTCCCAGAGGAGACTTCCCTGCCGGTGTTCCATCGTCCTGTGCGATTAAACAGCTACTGCGGGTTAAGCCTGGATTCTGCCCTGGGGGAGCTCCGAGCCTGGGGGGTGACACGGTCAGGTGGCGGGCCGTGAGATACATACTTCCAGGTGGTGGTCGGTGCTCTGGGGGCAGGCACGGGGAGGAGCGACTTTATTTGCTTAGAGGAGGTGAGATTCAGAGTCCGGCGTTGGGAAGATCCCATGCAGAAGCTTGGCAGCTGGACAGAATTTAATTTCATGGAGGAAGAGCGCGGAGGCCACGGCGGGTGGAGAGTGGGGGAGGCGGAAGGCATGGGACCCCGTGGGGACGCTTGGGCAGGTGAGTTCAGACTCCTCTGAGGCGAGCTGTGCTGGAGGGCTGGGCATCTCAGGTTCTAGGAGCTTCCCCTCCCCCTGGAGACGCCAACCAGGTCTAGACTCACAGTCACTGGCCGGCCTCGGCACAAGGGGGTGCTCCGGGGCGGGAGATGGAGGACAGCGTCCACCTCCTCACCGAGACGGTGACCCTCAGACTCCAGCACTACAGGGACAGCCTCACCTCTGCTGGAAGCTGGGGGGAGGGGTCCCATAGTCACACAGACCTTGGTGGACAGGGAGTGGCCACACCTGGTAGAGGTGGGGGTTGTCCTGGTGTCAGAAAGCCTCTGGAGGCACTGGTCATTAGCCCCAGTCCCCAGGCTTCCAGGGGAGGACTTGGGCCCAAGTCCCCAGCACAACAAGGGGGCTGTGTGTCCACGGTCCTGCACCCTTCAGGCTGTTTCTGGAAGAGGGCGTCCCCTCTATCATGGAGGCAGTCCCCACTGGCCTTCTGGCGCCAGGCCTGGGAAGGGTGCCTACTTCTCGGGGAGGCCCTTGGGAGGCGTCAGTCCCACAGCAGCGCCAGGGCATGGCCCAGGGAGGCCTCCGTGGCCTCCGCCAGGTAAGTGCAGCACAGCCAGTCCTCCAGGCCGGGCGCCTCCCCTGCCGCGGCCCGCTCGGCCAGGTGCAGGACCAGCAGCGCCCGGCGCACCTGCAGCCAGGGCCCAAGAGGGGCTCCTCGGCCGCGCAGCTCAGGCCCGGGGCCCCAGAGCAGCACCTGCAGCGCCGCCCGCGCCTGGGCCGCCGAGGGCTGCAAGTGGGCCAGCCGGGCCGCCAGAGTCTCCAGGCCAGATGCCAAGGGCGTGGCTGAGGGCGCCACGGGGCCCAGGAGGGCACCGAGCAGGTGGCTTAGCTGCTGCGCGTGGGCGCCCGGGGGTCCCGGGGGCTGGGGGCGGACGCGGCCAAAGTCGGCCAGCAGCAGGCGAGGGGGCCCGGCCGTGGCACAGCCCCGGGGCGCCGCCAGCAGCAGGTTCTCGGGCCGCAACTCTGCCAAGGCCGCGCCCCGAGCCTCCAGGTGCTCCAGCGCGGACGTGAGCTGCAGCAGCAGCAGGGCCGCGACCCAGGGGAACTCCACCGGCTGCGGCCCCCTGCCCACCTCGGACAGCCACTGGGTCAGCGTGCGCTCTGGCACCTCGGCTGCCAGCGCCACGGGGCCGCTCCAGGGCGCTCCAGGCAGTGCGCCCTCAGGCACCAGGCCGCACAACCCCTGCAGGTTGAAGTGTGGGCCCAGCGAGGCCTGCAGCTCCAGGCCCCACGGGTGGGGCTCCTCGGCTCCCGGCTTGGGCACCTGAGGGGCAAAGAGGGGGCCGTCAGGGGCCTGAGCGCGGAGACCCCGCCGGCGCTCTGCCCGCAGAAGCCTTCCCGCCGCCCCTGCTGCGTGTGCTTGGCCTCCAGAAGCAGGAGTTGGAACGTGTCAGTTCGGTCTGTCGCCAGCATGGTTTCAGGGAAGGCTCCGCTAAGGACGATGGGGTTTAGGGGTCAGACTGCAGCCCCTCAGAGGCATGAGAGGCGGGCAGTGCGGGGGCCGAGGGCAGGCCGTCCCAGAGAAACACAACCTAGGCCGCGGGGTCATTGGATGTTCCAGTAGCCACATTCTACACCTGCTAGGAACTGTGGACACAACAACCCCCATACTCTGTTTAGTCGGAGCCAAGATGTCCAGAACGTTCGCAAGCAACCACCGTGAGTGTCCAGGCTACGACAGAGCAGGTGTCTCGCTCCGCGGCTCTGTCCCATCCTGAGATACATCTCGGGGGGAGGGGGCGGCCCTGGCTCAAGGCCTCAGAAGCCCCAGCGGCCAGAAGCCACAGTGCAGGTCAGCAAAGCTCTTTCTAGAAGGTCAGGGGAGCACCAGCTCTGGGAATTACATTAGAATCGCCGGGCGGGATGGGGGCTTCCATGCGGGAGTCAGGGTCCAGCGGCTGTCCCCGACCCGCGCGGCCAGCCACACTGCCCTCCCTCACGCTCAGGGTGTGAGGGGGACGGGCCCCCAGCACAGCCTAACTGCTGAGCATCGTCTGAAAAGTCTGCGTCTGACACGAGTGGCTTCACGGGGATCTATTTTTTTTCTCCCTGAGTGGCGCATAAAAACGGAAGGATCTTACGACAAGGGCGGTGACAGTCGTGTTGCAAAGCGAGTGTGGTGACTCGGTGCGTAAGGGCACCTTGGGCTCCGTAGGACGGCTCAGGGCGCGCAGAGGGGCTCGACACGCGGATGGTGGCGGAAGCTACTACTCCTACGTGTTAATACGGGGGCCACGGGGCGCGGTGGCTTTCTAGCGCCGGAGTTCCCTAGAGACTGGGTGCAAATGCAGATGGCAGGGCGCCTGGGAGGCGTGGGGGTTAGGACTCCCTGGCGACTCGCGTGTCCACCGCCGCACACCTCGGACTCGCGGTTCCCGGGCGGCGTTATAGCGTCTGTCGCAGATTAAGACGGGAAGCCCAAGCGGCGTGCGTCCCAGATGACACCCAACGTGGGACACCGGGGACGGTTCCGAGGAGCAGGGGCACGGGCGGGGCTCACCTTGGCAGCCAGCATGTGCCACGCCTCGTGGCCCACCCGCACCAGGCGGTAGTAGAGGGCTTCCCCGCTGTCCACACATGGCGAGCTGTCCAGGAGGCGGAAGCCGTGGCTGGGGTGACAGGGGTCCGGGCGGCCCCCCAGCAGCCGGGCCCGGAGCTGGGCGTGCACAGTACGGACGCCTTCCAGCTGCCGGGCCTCCAGGAAGGCGCGCACGGCCTCGGGGCGATGCAGGTCGGGCCAGCCG
The DNA here is from genome assembly GCA_004024605.1 of Pteronura brasiliensis. Taxonomy (NCBI): domain Eukaryota; kingdom Metazoa; phylum Chordata; class Mammalia; order Carnivora; family Mustelidae; genus Pteronura; species Pteronura brasiliensis. The sequence goes on from PJEN01000219.1 coordinate 213,260, forward strand.
AGGCCCAGCGCGCTGTCGAGCGAGCAAATGTGTGGCTCCACAGGGGGACCAGGGGCCCACGCTTGGACGTTTCCGGCCTGGCTCTCGTCCACACTGTGGGACCCCAGAAAGGGCCTCTGAGGCTGCCCTGCGGGAGTGGGGCCGGAGCTGGGGGCCCTGTGGGTGGGCAGGGACCGGGTCCTGGCCAGGGTCTTCTTGGGCAGAGGTGGGGGCAGGGGCTGCGGGTCAGTCAAGGGGGGCCTGGATGTCCGGGGGCGGCAGGCCTTAGAGGGCAGCAGCTGGGCGCGGACCTCGCCTGATGGGGGGGAGCAGGGAAGGGGTGAGGACACAAGGGGCTCAGGCCCCTCGGCCCCACTGCCCCGTCTGCAGGATGAGAAGAGTGGCCCCGTAGGGTACGGGTGCCCCTGCAGTTCACAGAGGAGTGACGCATCAGTGGCCAAGAGGCGTCCAGCCCACACCAGGTGACCCTGTGTCCGTGTGTGGCTTCGGCCAGGTGACCCCAACTCTGGGAGCCCCAGCTTCCTCGTGTGGATGAGCTGGTGCTCCCAGCTGCTCCCTCCCTCAGCAGAGTTTTATGGGGACCATGACACTACGAGTGAGCTAAGCCGCCCTCGGGCAGGGGGCTCTCTAAGCCCTCGGGCTCGGCAGCCCCCCCTGCAGCCCCAGTCCTCCAGCCAGGCCCCCCGGGGGCTCACCAAGGTTGCTGTAGGTGGGCGGAGTCGGCCAGGTCGGGGCATCAGGCCCAGGGGTCTCGGCGGATGGCTCAGGGCCGCTCATGCTGCAGTGGGGAGGGTCAAAGTTGGGGGCCCGCGGGGGTGGGCAGGTGCGGGGTGCTGATGGTGTGCGTGGGGGAGCAGGGAGCTAGGCGCGAGGGGGGGCAGCCTCGGTCGTCTCGTCCGGGCTGGCCTGCTGGTGGCCCTGGGGTGGTGTGTCGCCCTCCCTGGGCTCCTTTCCTCATGGGTGGGGCAGCAACATCACCTCTCAACCATCCAGGGCAGTGGGAAGGACCTTGCGACATGGACTGAATAGAAGGTCCAGCTGTGAGGGCCGGGCCAGGGATGGGGGGTCAGCTGGGGGCCTACGACAGCACCAGGTCTCCTTCCCAGAGCTCGGCAGCCCGGCCGCGCCCCACCCAGACCCCTGTCACCCCGACCTCCACGAGGTGCTGCTTCTGCCCACCCCCCACCCCAGCACCCCTCCGGGAGCCCCTACCTGCAGGACCCGAGTGATGGGGGGCGGGGGCAGCCTTGGGGTCAAACTCCGGGGCGGGTGCTGTGGCCCCGTCCAGGCTGACCTGTGGCCCGCAGCCACCCGGAAGCCCCGTGCAACTGTCAGACCGCAGGGAGGGGCGCCCTCTGCATCACTTCCCCAGGCCGTGCTCCCCGCCTGCCCGCAGGGGACGCGTCCCTCCAAGGTGGGACGGACACTCCAGGCAGAGGACGTGGCCTGGGCCAAGCGTGGGGGGCCAGGGAGGGGGCGACACGGGGACGGTCCCTGCGCTGAGGCTCAGACGACAAACAGAGGACGGCAGTGGGGATCCAGACACGCTGGGGAACCCGGACAACGCTGGGGCAGCGAGAAACGCCCCCAGGCCGGCTCTTTCCTCCCTGGTTTTCGCTTCCCCTTCTGCGGGGTCATCGTCATTGGAGCCTCCCCCGCCCCCTGCCCGCCCTCTGCCCGCCCAGCCCGGGACCCGGGGCAGGGCCAGCGGGAGCAAGCGCCCCTCTGAGCTCTGGACGGTTGGTCTATGATGGCCACACGGGGAAAAGCACGATTGGTGGAAACCCGGGGGTCCAGATGCTGGAACTCAGCCGTGTTTGGGCTGGAGGTTTGCCGCTGGGCCGCGGCGTGAAGGGCGCCCGGCTCCCCACGGCCTCCCCGCCCCCTCCGTGAAGGGAAAGCGGAGCCGTTCCCTGCGGGCAGTTGCAATGGCACAGTCCGTGCTGGGCTTCTGTCCCCGCCCCTGTGGTTTCGCTCAGGGGCCGTGAGGGTAGGGAATTCTCGTGGGGCTCCACGGCCGGGCCAGGCACAGTGATGGGTCCTCGGGGCGGTGCTGGGTGCCCAGGGCCCTGTCTGTGGGGGAAGCAGGTGCAGCCACGTGTGACCAGCTTCCACACGGGTCCCCAGCCCCATTCGGGGCAACAGTGACAGACTGAGCTCAAGGCCTTTCCAGCGTGAGATTCTGTGTTGATCCTGTGTTCTCCCTTCTCCCCACACTCAGCTTCCTGAGCCGACAGATTGACGGTCTCCATCTGTCACCGGTGGGCGCCCCGTGACCCTGGGCCACTTGGGAACCTTGGGACAGGAGGAGAGGGGAGGGTGTGGGCTCTGAGGGAAGGATTTCACAACTCCGGGGCGGTCAGGGACCAGAGGTGCCTGCGCCGCCCACACCCTTCTGAGGTCCTTTCCCAACAGCACACCCGTGGGACCCCCAGCCGGTGGCTGGCTGTGACCCACCCGCAGGGGAGCGCGTGCCAGGCACCCACCCGAGCACGGAATGTACGGTGAGGCCAGAAAACCGCACTGCATCGTCAAGATACAGAGCATTCCCATGTGACACTGAAGAGATGCAGTCAGTGGGTTGTCCGGCCCGGGGCCTCCCAGCGCTGCGGGTGAGTGACCTGTCTGTCCCTAGAACCCGGCCTGGCGGGGTCCTGCATGGGGCAGGGGGGCTATTTTATTCGAGACGGATTCTTGCTCGTCGTGGAGCGGGGATGGGAGTTCATTTTCTTGGCGGAACGCTGATTTGGACGACCGAATTCCGGGCTTGCCCTTCCATTTTGTGCCCGAGGGCAGGACCTCGCTCCCCCCAGCCTCGTCCCCGCCCTGCGTGGCCGCGTGGCCAAGCTGGGGCTGGGGTGGGAGCAGTGAGCGGGCGGCGGGCTGGGACCGGGGTGACCTCTCCGGGGACTTTTGCTCCCAGGATGGGGCAGGGTGGCGGGCTTGCCTGGGGATCGGCTGCCTGCCTCCGGCGGGCCTCTCCTCCGAGGGCTCCCGGGGGGCCTTCTCAGGCGGGGAGGGCAGAGCGCCCAGCACCCACCGAGCCCCGCTGGGTGGGCCTCCCCTGAGGCTCAGGACTGGGGACGGCTGGCCTTGGCTCAGCACCATCAACGAGGGAGACGCCCCGGGGCTGCCCTGACTGGGGGACCAGCCCTGCTGACCCATTCTACACTTCCGAGCTCCGGACGTCAACTAAGAGATCCCAGCTGTTGTAAGCCTCTCAGTTCCGTTACAGGGTGTCCCTGTGCTGGGCTTGGGGACTCCGTGGGGAGGGCAAAGGCCGGAGGGGCCTGGAAGAGAGGGGAGCCACACGGAAAGTGGTCTGCGCCGGGAAGATGGGCCTTAGAGATGCGCGGCGTGTGGGCACGGCCAGAGAAACTCGCTCACCGTTCCAGCTCCGTCTGGGAGGGGAAACCGAGGCAGGGATGTTCAGCGACCCCCTCCCGGGCCCAGGCATGCTGACTGGACCCCTGTCCTGTATTTTGGGGGGACCCACAGAGACCCTGTGAGTGGCCCATCCTCTGTTCGGGTTCCTTTCCGCTGGGCCTTGGAAGGAGGACCCCTCTGCCCCACCCCAAGAACGAGACGGACTCAGGACATCCTGAGTCTTGGACCTGGTTTGAACCAGGGAGCTGGGCGTCGCCGCAGAGGGATGGTTTGTCCTGCGGTTGCTGTGGGAGGGGCGGGGAAGGGAGGCTCCTGGAGCTCCAGGGCCAGCGTCCTCGCCTAGCAGCTTCCTGGAAGTCAGGTGTCGAGGGTCACCCACAGCCTGATGTGTCCCCCTCCTGCAGCGCGAGAAAGGACACTTCTTCCCAGCGTCAGATGGGAACCCGGAGGCCTGAAGAGAGGCCCTGAGTGGCTCATGAGAGGCCGCCCGTGGGCATCTCACCCAGGTCAGAGTCTGCTGACTGGTCTGACCCCGCCTACCTCCTTCCAGAAAGGGCGGATAAAGTGCTTGGTTTTAAAGCCTGCTCTGGGGGTGCCTGGGTGGCTCCGTGGGTTGAACCTCTGCCTTCGGCTCAGGTCATGATCCCGGGGTCCTGGGATCGAGCCCCGCGTCGGGCTCTCTGCTCAGCGGGGAACCTGCTTCCCTCTCTCTCTCTCCCTGCCTCTCTGCCTATTTGTGATCTCTGTCTGTCAAATAAATAAATAAAATCTTAAAAAAAAAAAGCTGCTCTATAAAAACACACACACACACACAAACCCCTATTTTTATTTGAGAGAGAGAGTGCCTGTCCCTGGAGGGACCCACTCACAGGGTCTCTGTGGGTCCCCCCTCTCTCCCTGGAGCAGGGAGGCTCCAACAGAGAGAGCATCCCAGGCCGGCTCTGTGCCGAGCAGGGAGCCTGACATGGGATGCGATCCCAGGACCCCGGGATCACGAGCTGAGCCGAAACCAAGAGCAGACACCTGACCCGCCCAGGCGCCCCTAAAAGCAGCGGGCTCAGTCAGAAGAGCACGTGACTCTTGATCTCTGGGTGTGAGTTCAAGCCCCACGTTGGGGGGAGAGCTGAGTTAAATAATAAACAAATAAACAAATCTTTTTTTTTAAAGCTGCCTGCTTTTTCTCCCAGCCCCCTGAAGCAGGGAGACTGCTAGGACCCCCCAAGCCTGGAGGGAGGAAGCGCAGCAGGGAGCACCCCACCTTCCCTCAGCCGGGGACTCTGGGCAAATGCTCTCCATCCCTGACCCTGCCTTTGCCCACTGGAAAGTGGGATCCTAAGAGGACGCAGCCCTCAGGGCTCTTACCTGCTGGAAGGAGTCAACATGGGCTCTGGGGAGCGGCCCCCGGAACAGCATGGGTGCTCCCGAAGCAGGACCCAAAGCCATCACTGCGAGCCGTTCCATCTCCCGCGATGCAGGGCGGGCTTTGGAGCTGGAACCAGACGGTTCCCCCTGGGGACCCCAGCAGCCACTCCTTCCTGCCCCCACTCCTCCCGTGAGCGTTGAAAGGAAAAAAGAAAAAACAAAGCCCCAAAGTCTGTTATTAAATCAGCTTCATTTTTATTGGGTTCCAACCAAACACAGCAGGAGGGGGCTGGGGGCCTGGGGGGTTCCGGGTTCATGTTGGGGTGGGAGGTGGGGGATCCCAGGGCGCCGCCCTTGTGCGTGTCCTGACGCTGCTGAGAACACACCCCTCCCTTCGCTGATGATGCTAAAGGCACTTGGATGTCATTTTGAGGGGCCCTTGGGGTTGTTATGGCAACCAAGGTCAGGAGGATGTGAAGGGAGAAAACCAGTCGGTTCTGCCCAACTCAGGTGGAGTTTGGGGGCACCGGACACCCCCTTTGGCCGTCGCTATGTCCCGCCACGAGTGGGGTTGAGGCAGGTGGGAGCAGGACCAAGGCCTACCGTGTCCAGCCACACAGCCCGGGAGGAGGGCCAGTGTCCCCTCCAGGTTCTGTCTGAATCCTGTGCTCAAAACCCCCAGGCTTGGCCCAGCTTTCTCTCTGGCTCATCTCAGAAAGATCTTGAAGGATCCGGGATCCAGGACAACCATCAAGCCGGTCCGTGGACGTGGCCTCAGATATGTGCAGCTGTGGATTTGACCTCAGACCTACGTTACAGACGAGGACCCAGGTCCGGGGGTTCTCAGCCATCAGCTATAATTGCACACCTGGAAGGGAACAGACCTGGTTTCGAGCCTTCCTACGAGGTCCTTAAGAATACTGTCCTATCCTCCTGGGGGGAGGCCAAGCTCCTTACTAGTCGAGGGGTCCCACAGTGTTTCCTGTGCCCTTTCCTCAAACAATAGCCTGTCACCTGGCCCAGGTGGAGGTGGGGGCAGTAATCCACCCGGCAGAGGCAGGGTCATGGATGGACCCTGTGTGGTTCCTGAAGATTTTTGTAAAACATCAGCTCCTGTTGCTTACCCCCATTGATGGGGAACTCACTATCTGAAGAGTAACAGGGCAGTAAGCTTAGGGGAGTTCTTCCTTAACCCGAGTTTCCGTCTGCCTGTGGCTCCCTTACTCTTCAGCCCTAGCTCCGCTCCAAAGTGGCAGAGACTGCACTTAACGGGGACCCTCAGAACCTCACACACTCTCTGGCCTCATTCCCCGCAGGTGCAGCGGGTCACAGAGCTGGGCCGGGCCTGGTAGGGCTGCACTGGGGCCCCTCTGAGGCTGGCTGAGGGGTCGTGTAGACTCAGGACTAAAGGTCACTCCAGCTGGCCTGCTGGAGGGGGACACCCCAGAAGCCATGCTCCCCAGCCAGGGGTCAGGACGGCTGCCCCTCCTGTGTGGCGCGGGCAGAGGAGGCGAGTGGCCGCTGTTGCGGGTGGCAGAGGACGCGGGGGAGATGGCTTCTCCTAGTGGGCAGCCCACCCTGCTGGGTTGGTGGGTCTCAGACTGGGGGAGAGTCTGGGGGCAGGGGCCCAGATTAGCCTGTTTCGTGCTGGGCCCCCAGCGGGACCACTGCCTGTTCTGCAAGACCTCAGTGCAGTCCTGACACTCCCCCAGAGACAGCCAGTCGAGCAGGAGCTGAGTGTGAGCTGAGTGTGTCTCAGCTATGATTGTGCACATCCCAGGTGTGAGTGGCTTGTCCCGGGCGTGAGTTGTGCTCTCAGGAGAGCCCTGGGTCCCCATGGCGAGCTCTGCAGCCTGGGGCGCGCGTTCAGTGTCGGCTGGGTCGAAGCTGGGTGTGTCTGGAGTGTGAACTGGATGTTGCGTGTGAGCTGAGTGTGGCCTGGCTGGGAGCTGTGTCCCGGGTGTGAGCCGAGTGCATTCCCAGTGTAAGCTGGGTTTGTCCCAAGTGTGAGCTGGGTGTATCCTGAGTGTGAGCAGGTATGTCCCAGGTGTGAGTCGTGCTCTCACAAGAGCCCTGCGTGCTCGAGGTGAGCTCGGCAGCCTGGGGTGCCGGTTTAGGGTCGGCTGGGTTCTGTTTTGCAGCTGTGTGTCCGAGAGCGTGTCCTGGGTGTGAACACCTGTGTGCTCGGTGCGCGGGGTGCAGCATCCGGGCACGCCTCCCCCCGGGGGCTGAGCGGCCCCCCACGTCCTGGATGTAGGCCATCGTCCCTCGGGGTGTGAACGGTGTCGGGGGCCCCCAGCCAGGGGTAGGGGGGTGTGAATCATCTGCAGAGAGGGCTGTGGGGGTCTCCGAGCTCCCACCCAGCTCAGGAGGGACAGGAAGACGGGGTGAAACCTTTAGAAAATGCTCGAGAAACTATGCAAAAGATGAGTCCTGATGAAAAAGAGTCCTGTGGTCGGGTCCCTACAAAAAAGGGGGTAAGTCGCGCGGGGCGCCAGCGGCGGGCGGCGTCCGGGAAATGCATAGGTGCTCGTGGGACGGGCCGGCGCGCGCGGGGCCGTCAGATCATCTTCATGGTGAACTTGCGGGCGCCGCCCTGGCCCGCCGCGGCCGCCGGCCCGTCCACCTTGCGGAAGGAGTACTCCACCGAGAAGTGGTTCTTGTGCTGCCCGCGGCCACGGCTCCACACGAAGAGCAGCAGGAAGCAGAAGAGCACGACGCCCAGGAAGGTGATGCAGCCCATGGCGGTGGACACGAGGATGGTGGTGAGGTCCAGCGGGAAGCGCGCGGCCGCCTGCGTCTCGTTGCGGCCCTCGCCCGGGGTCCGGTTGGCGGCCGGCTCGGGCTGCACGCTCAGCGTGGCGAAGTAGGTGTCGTTGCCGCCCGCGTTGCTGGCCACGCACGTGTAGGTGCCGCTGTCCTGCGGGCGCGCGCCCCGGATCTCCAGCGTGCCCCCGGGCAGCAGGCGCGCGCGGCCCGCGCTGTCGGCCGTCACGGCGCGGTGGCGCGGCGTCACCCAGGCCACGGTGGGCGCGGGCTCGCCCTCGGCGCGGCACTGGAAGCGCACGTCGTCGCCCGCCGCCGCCGTGACGCGCTGCAGCCGCCGCTCGCGGATCTTGGGCTTGCGGCACACGAAGTACTCGAAGAGCGCTGAGTCGGGCAGGCTGCGCAGCGCGTCGCCGCGGACCTCGGCGGGGGTGGCGCAGGCCGGCAGCCGCCCGTCGAAGTTGAGGGTCTTCCGGCGCTGCACGATCCAGAGCAGGCGGCAGTCGCAGGCCAGCGGGTTCCCGTCCACGCGCAGCGTCTCCAGCGTGTTCACCGAGTGGAAGGTGCTCTCCTCCAGCGTGGACAGCAGGTTGTTGGAGAGGTTGAGCAGGCGGATCTGCCGCAGCCCCAGGAAGGCCTGCGGCTCCACGACCGCCAGCAGGGCGCCGGCCAGGTGCAGCTCGCGCAGGCGGACCAGGTCGCGGAAGGAGCCGCGCGGCACCGTGCTGATGGGATTGTGCGACAGGTTGAGGCAGGTGAGGTGGGCCTGGTGGCGGAGCGCGGCGGCCGGCACGGCGGTGATGTTGGTGTGCGTGACGGACAGCGAGGTCAGGTTGAGCCCCTGCAGGCTGCCGGCGCCCACCTCCTCCAGCAGTGGCCAGTTGTCGATCTCCAGGTGCAGCAGGCCCGGGAGCCGCCGGAAGTTCTGGTCCTCCAGGGCGGCGATGGCCAGGTGCCGCAGCCGCAGGGCGCCCAGCCCCCGCAGGTGGCCCAGCGACTCACCCGACAGTGCCGTGAGGTTGCAGCGCTCCAGGGTCAGCTCCTCGAGCGCCAGCAGCCCCGCGAAGGCCCGGCGCGAGATGAACACCAGGTGGTTGTCGCCCACCTCCAGCCGGCGGAGGCTGCGCAGGTCCTGGAAGGTGTAGTCCAGGAGGATGACCAGCTTGTTCTCGCTCAGGTCCAGCAGCGTGAGGTTGTCCAGGCGCGTGAAGACCCCGGGCGGGATGAGCTTGAGCAGGTTCCCGCGCAGGCGCAGGACGCGCAGGCGCGGCAGGTTGGCGAAGGCGCCCGGCTCCACGTGCGCGATCACGTTCTCGCTCAGGTCCAGCTCCTCCAGCAGCGGCAGCGCGGCCAGGTCCCCCGGGTTCAGGCAGCGGATGCGGTTGCGGCTGAGCTCCAGCAGGCGCGTCTCGGCCGGGATGCCGTCAGGCACGGCGGTGAGCCGGCGCCGGGGACAGGCCACCGTGCGCGTCTGTGCAGTGCACTCGCAGCGGGCCGGGCAGCCGCCGGCCGGCGGGGGCGCCGCGGGCAGGAGCAGGAGCTGCAGGCCCAGGACGCACAGCCAGCAGGTCATGGTGCGGAGCGTGGGCCTAGGGCCGCGCCAGCATCCTCGTGGGCACCTGAGGGCGGGGCAGGATTCAGCACGCGGGGCCCACCGCCCCCATCCCGCCGCGCGCAGCACGCGTCCCTCCGCGGAGGGCCCCGCATGGCGGAGAACTGGACGCGCGGCCACGCGAGAGCCAGTCCACCTGCAATCGCGGCGGCCGCCCTCCTAATGGCCAGAAAACGGAAACTGCCCAAACGCGCATCCGCAGATGCGCGGACATACACAGCGGGTCCCCCACGTGCGGGAGTGTCCCTTGGCCAGCAGCCGGAGCGAGGCGCCCCCACGCGCGGCCCCGGAGACGGACCCCGAGCCCACGGTGCTCAGGGAGGGAACCAGACACAGGAGGCCACACGGGATGTGTGAGTCCACCCGTGTGACACGTCCAGACCAGGCTCCTCCCCAGGCGGGAAGGGGACTCCTGGGGGCCGGGGGCTGGGGGAGGGGATGGCTGATGGGAATGGGGCTGCTTGGAATGTTCTGGAACTAGCTAGTGCTGATGGTTACACAACTTTGTGAATACACTGAAAGTCACCAAAATGTACCCTTTAAAAGGGCAAATTTTATGTTATGTCCATTTTATCTCAATAAAAACATTGCAAGAGAAAGCACTTACTGAACTGGAGAAGAACTTCACAACATAGTGTACAATTTTGGGGTACCCCCCCAACAACTTATTGAGTGCCTTCTGTATACAGGCTCTGAGTCCGCTGAAGGGTCAGGCAGCTGGAGGTCCCGCCCTCCTGGGGTTTGTTGACATCCTGCCAGCGGAGTGGCAGGCGGTCTCAATATTCTCCCTGGCCACCCCCAGAGGCCTTCCTGGGGCCCCGCCCATGCTGTCCTCCCTCTTCCCTGCATTTGTGTCTACACTGGTCCAACCACCACATGAAATTAGGACGTAGCTTAAAACCCCAGTCATGTCTGCGACCTCCCAGGGGACTCTCCAAGGCCTATGTCTTCATCACTTGGGCTTCCCGAGAGCCCAGGAGTGTGCGTGGGACCCGGCACCTGCTGGGGGAACACCAGTGCTCGATCCACACCGACAGCAAGTCCGGGGAACACACCCGGACGCTCTGGAAGGAAGGGTGGGCGGTGAGGGTGAATGGGGCTGCTGCCACAGACCGGCAGAGGCGACATCTGAGCTGAGACCCGGCAGAGGGCTGGCTTGCGTCCCTCAAAGAGCCGTGTTTGAGTCTTAGCCCCTGGTACCTGTGAAGGGGACCTCGTTTGGAAACAGGGTCCTGCAGATGTGATCAGTTATGATGTGGTTCTATTGGGGTCGGGCGGCCCTACAGCCAGGGACGGGTTTCCTTGTAACCAGAGGGACAGGGACACACACATCGATGCCAAAGGCCACATGAAGACAGAGGCAGGGACTGATCTGGTGTGTCTGTAAGCCGGGAAAGCCAAGTGTTGTGCGGAGCCACAGAAAGCTGGAAGAGGAAGAAGGGATCCTCTCCGGAGCCTTCGGAGGGGACTGGGTCCTGTAACACCCCGATGTCAGACTTCCGGCCTCCAGAACTGGGAGAGGATAGGTCTCTGTTGTTTTAAGTCCCTCCGCGTGTGGCATTTTTGTTGTGATGGCCACGGGCAGCTAGGAGAGACCCAGTAAATGATCGGGAAAGTGCCCGTGGTGTCTGGGAAAGGGAGTGCCAGGCTGGGGGAACTGCTAGTGCAAAGGCCCTGGGGCAGGAGTGGGTGCCGGCAGTGGGGGAGGGAACCAGCTGGCGTGTGGCATGGAACCTGCCCGCCCCATCGCCCTGTGCTCCTCCCTCCACTCTGCTCGGCTGCAGCCAGACCCTGGGGGTCAAGGTGGGGCTTGGCGGGGAGGGTCCAGCCAGATGGCAGCTGGATGGAGGCTGCCCACTAGCTGGTCAGCTATTTTTGGCCTCGTAGCAGCTGCATCTCCCCAAGCATCCCCCATGAGAGGCTGCCTGTTTCCACACTGTTCCCACAGGACCGGCCGGGCAGGGACTCAGGCTCCAGGTCCTCCATCTGCTGGAAATCTGGGAGGCCGGCTCCCGCCTTCCCAGACTCCTCGGGGAATGAACACGCTCAGAGCCCCAGGTCCCCGCCTGCTTCACGCCGAGCATGAATCCCATGTAACCGGGGTTGGGGAGGGGAGAGTCTGCACTTCGCAGGCGCAATCCAGGTAAGACGAGGTCACCCTGGGCTCGGGTGGCCCTCACCCCATGACTGGTATTTTGATACAAATGGGAGACATGGACACAGATACACAGGGTAGAGGCTTCGAGACAGTGGGTCGGAGGGTGTGGCTTGGAGCCACGGGACACCGAGGACCACCAGGAACCCCCGAGAGCTGGAAGATGCCAGGAAGGATCCCCACCGCCCCTAGAGACTTGCGAGGGAGCCCAGCACTGCGGACAGACCCCTTGAGTTTGCTGCAGGGTCATTGGAGATAGCAAGAAAAAGGAACTGGACCTAACCTCCGCATCCATCACTAGGGGATTGGTTAAATTATGGTCTGTGTCTGCTGTGGCATCGAGGAGATTCCCGTGCACCAGCAGAGGAAGACAGCTGAGATCTAGTTAAACGGAGGAAAAATGGAACTAACCAGGGTTCATCAACAGGGGATCAAACAAGCAGCAGTCTGTGGCTACCGTGGAACCTGGGAGATGTGAACGCACCCGCCGGGGAAGACAGCTGAGAGGCACTTAGACGGGGGTTAAAAAAATCTGGGTTGTCAGCGACAGGCTGCACAAATAAAATGAAAAGAAACACCAAACTGAATTCTAGATGCCCCCCACCCCATGCCTGGGATTTCACGTACCCCACGGAACAGCCCCGGGAGTGGTGGGAACGGAGCTGCTCACGGCACGAGGAAACCAAGGATCGGTGGGTCTCGGCTGGTGGCCTCCAGCAGGGGACCAGGAGGGAGGCTGTGGGAGGGAGCGGGAGCCGGCCGGCTGTGCCCTCCCACCACGGCTGTCCTTAATTCTGACCTGGACGTTGCAGGGACACAGTCTCTCCCTAAGGCAAACTTCCTGCTGAGGCTGTTTTTCTAGGTCATTCCGCCCATGTTGTTGCCCAGCACGTGGGGAGGCTGGGTCCCAGGAGAGGACAAGAGAGCCGGAACGGATGGTCCCCCACTCAGCTGTCCATCTCCCATGTCTGGCAACTTCCTACCTTAAACTTGCCCCTGACTCTGAGCTTCCTCCCAGGTCCCTGCCCCAGCCTGTGCTGTTCCCTGTGGTCAAGGGGTAACTGTCCTCGCCCTGGGAACTAGGGACAGGGCCTCAACAGCCTGATTCAGGGGGACTTGGGGCCCCTCTGGCTTTGCCCCAAGGAGGGAATGGGTGGTATGATTCAGCACCAAATACAGAGTCCTTGTGGGGACAGAGTTGTCTGGTCTGTTCTTTCTGCAGCGGAGAACCACGCCCCCGTCTGGCATATAATGAGGCCCCAAGGCTCAGCACAACCTGCCCCGTCCTCTCCCTGCCCTCCCCTCCTCCCTCTCTCCCCCGTGCCCACTCTGTTCTAGCCACCTGGGCCTCCTGGCTGTTCCTCCCACATACCAGGCCTGGTCCTGCCCCAGGGCCTTTGCACGTGATGTTCCCTCTGCCTGGAACACCTTCCCTGCATGGCTCCTCCCTGACTTTATTTCGGTCTGGTCTTGTGTCACTTCCTGGTGACTCTGTACTACAGTCCTCGTCCTAGTCTCTCTCGATAAAGTAAGCTCTGTACCCTGCGTGGGTCTCGAACCCACGACCCCAAGATCAAGACTCTTGCTCCACTGACAGCCAGCCGGGCGCCCCCATCCTAGTCCCTCTAAATGCCACTGAGACCCTTGCTTGTCTCTGGTCTCCCGTCTGCTGGACCGTGAACACCGCCGCCACCACCTTCAACACGGCAACACCGCGGAGCCTCAGCTCTGGGCCGGCCCCGGCGCAGGGTCTCCACCGGGACCCCACCGCATGGGGCACCTCGCCGTCCCCCTCCCTTCCCAGTCGGGGACACTGAGTAGCACGGCACCTCGGGGTGGCGGGAGGCCGTGTCGGGGGGCAGCGGGCAGCGCGTCCAGTCGTAGTCCGGAGCACAGCTGTTGCTGCCCGGCTTTTTAAAAGGAGGATTTAATCGAGGGCGGCTGACAGCACTGGCGCGTGGGTTTCAGGGGGATCTTGAAACAGTTTTTATCGTGCATAACGCTGGGCCTACTTCTGGCACCTCAGAGACACGGCCATGCAGCTGCCCCTCCGTCCGCGCTTCTGTCCACTAGTCAGTCAACGAACAGCCGCCCGGTGCTGAGCCGGAGCCCTTGAGACGCGGAGCCCGGGAGACAAAGAGCCCCGCCCCGGAGCTGGGTGGGGCGGGGGAGCTTCATGAACACCCCTGGCTCCGGCCGGAGAAAGACGCCAGGGGAGGGACCACCGGTGGCTCCGGTTTACCCAGAGGGGGGCTGCTCTACCCGAGGCCCCACGGAGGGGGAGGGGCTGAGCCCGTGGTGGCAGGAAGGGCCGGGGGGGGGGGCGCCCGCAGACACCCTGGGGTGAGGCCCTGCGGTTCGGGCAAGACGTGAACACCGACGTTGCCCGTTTCTTAAGCTGTTTCTACGTCGGAAAGAATTCTTCTTACACAAGAGCTGGCCCAGAACACGGATGAGGACAAAACCAGGAAGGAAGGACTCGGTGGCCGGAGGGGGGCCCGGCGGGGGCTGGCAGGACGCTGGGGAGCACCTCACCCGCGTCCCTCACCTGTTACGGGGCGGCCGAGCCATGGCAACGCCCCGGACGGGAGCACAGCTGGCCCTCGGCCGCGGGCCCCTCTAGCTGTGACCCAGCGTGTCCCTGACCATCCCTCAGGCGCGGCCGTCATTGCCTCCACAAGGCCAGGGGTGAGGCAAGCCAGGGGTATGGCGAGCCCGGGAGGGACCCTCATGGGCCTGTGTCCTGACCCTGGGTCCCGCAGTGGGGTTCCCATCCAGCTGGAGGTCTGGGCTCCCGCCCTGCTTCTGGGGGGTTCTCAGGGCCCTGTGCTCACTGCTCTGCAGGGCAGAGGTGGGCGGGAAGGGCAACGGGCACAGCGTGGACAAAGGCCCTGTGGTGGGCTGCGGCCGACAGGGAAAGGAGGGCCCTGTTCTTACCCTTTCTCTGTCCCTTGCCTTCTTCCCAGGGCTGGGGTCTTGGGGGACACACGCTCCAGACCCTCCCTCCCTGCCCCAGGCCCGGGCGCCCACCAGGGCCTCTCCTCCTGTCCCTGTCAGCTGACGACTCTCGGTTTTCTGTCTTGGGCGGCACATCTCCCCCGAGCTCCAGTCCTGGGGACCCGGCTGCATCCCCGACTTCTCCTGGGGGGTTGCTGCAGTGCCCCCACCCCGCCCCAGCCCCGGCAATGGGAAGCCATCCCCACTCCACGCCCTGTCCCGCACACGCTGGAATCATGGCAACCCCCACCCCCAGCCAGGCCACTGCAAGGTGCCGGCAGCTACACCTCCAGATCCCCGCCTCTCCTGGCACCGCCAGGCCACCGCGCGGGGCAGACCGCTCCCACCGAGAACCCACCTCCTTCCTTCTTGTGGCCTCAGTGTCCCACCTGCAGAATGGCCCTGGGGGCGGTCAGAGGAGACCTGCACCACAGACGTGGGGCTGGGGTCGTTCTCCGGGAGGCCCTTCCAGCCAGGGCAAGGGGCCGAGCCTCATCTCCGGCCCCCACCCACTTGAGGCCAGGAGCGTCACCCGCCACGACCACCACAGGCGTCCCCGGATGGGGAAGTGGGGCACCCTGGGGTGAGAGCCCTGTCTGGAGGTCACACAACACATGGCAGGCACATGGTTTCCCCCCCGCCCCAGAAATCAGCTCACCATCGGTCTGTGGTACACATGGGGATGCAGAGGCCCAGAGAGGGGAAGGGACCTGCCCAGGGCCACACAGCGGGCGACGAGCAGATGAAGGCTCAAGCCCAGGACGCCGTCTCCTCTTCTCCACGGCTCTCCCAGGGCCAAGGGACCCCATCCCCCACGGAACCGTGACATCTGCCTGCTCCGCAGACCTGTGTGTCAGCCAGGCGGGACCGCGAGGCCCCCAGCACCACCGCGCCCTCCTCCCACCCCACAGGAAGGCTTGGGGTCAGCAGCGCGGGGAGCCCCAGATGAAGGTCCCCGAGGGCACTGTGCTGGGTGCTCGATGCTCAGCCTGGGGCCACCCAGACCCCCTCACAGACCCAGGCCTCCTCCCGCCGCGTGCCCCAGACGGAGAAGCCAGCACCGGGGACCGGGAGCACAGCCTCGTCTGCCACCCATAAGCCAAATCCCATGGGGGCAGCCCGGCCCCAGCGTCCGGGTGGGCGGATGACCTGTTTCCCGGACAGCGCCCCACTGCTGTGACAGGCTGTCCGCGGGGCGGCAGTGGTCACCGGGGACCCGGGCCGGGGCGTGGAGGCACCCTGCCACCCACTCACACTCCGGGTGTCCCCTTCTCCTCCTGAGACCTACCACGTGCCACGCCCCGACTGGTGCCCGGCCCCCACGGGCACATTTTTCCCGTTTCATGTTTTTATTTGGTTCGGTGCCTTTTAGCGCATTCCCAGTGTTGGGCAACCATCACCTCTATCTGATTCCAGAACATTCCATCAGTCCAAAGGAAACCTCGTCCCTGTCGGCCATCACTCCCCAGCCCCCACGAGCCCTCTCCCCGGGCGTGGAGGAGTCTGGTCTAGACGTGTCGCACACGTGGACTCACAGCCCGGGTGGCCTCCTGTGTCTGGTTCCCTCCCTGAGCTTGTGTTGGGTGAGAGCGGACAAGGGTCATGAAAGTGAACACACGACATCGAGGGCTTGGGAAAAGTGGGGGTCTGTGGCGGTCTGACACTTTGTCCAGCATGGCCTGGGGGCTCTCTGAGCCCAGATCTGCACGGGAGGCGGGGGTCAGCCAGGCGATAGTCTGGGAAATGGTGTTCTGAGTCGAGGGACTGTGGGAACCAAGTCGCTGGCGTGGGGACAAGGCCGGTGCCTGAGGCGCAGCCCTGAGGGGCTGGCGTGTGTCTGCGTCCGGGGGCCGGGGGCCGGAGTCGGCCGGGGTGGAAGCTTGCAGGGCTTGGACCCCGCCGAGGGGCTGGGAGCCCAGGCTGAATGCGGCGGAGGGGCCCGGAGCAGGACCACGGGGCGTCTGTGTTCGTCTGAAGATGTGTCCACTCTGTGTGGCCTGACCCCGTCGCCCTGCAGCCCCTGAGTCTGGACTGTCCTGCCTACCCCACAAGGTCGTGACAGCGGGCTCTGCCCTGTCCCGCTCTGCCCCCGCAGCGCGCTCGGAGCTGGGTTGCTCTGGGGCCCGGCCTACCCCGCAAACACAGCAAAGGACCTGCCAGCCCCTGGGGCGGGACAACGCCCGGTCCCGTCAGCGCCCGCAGGCTGCCCCGCGGCCCTCCCTGCACCCACCTCCCCAGGCTGACCGCAGGGGGAGGGGCAGATGCTTTGTAGAGAAGGATCCTTCCAGAAGAGTCTGCCCTGGGTGCTGGCTGGGGTAGGAAGGAGCCTCGAGTCCTCGCTCGGCGGGGGCCTGCCCGCACTCACTCACTCCACGAGCGCTTCAAGGGCACCTGCTGGCTACGAGGTGCTATTCTCGCTCTCCAGGGCAACGGCTTTGAACAAAAGAGACAAAATCCCCGCCTTTCCCTCTATGGGATTAACAGAAGAAAGAGGTAACAGAGAGGCCACACGCAGACCATGCTATGGAGATCAACGGGGGGGGGGGGGGGGGGGGGGGGGGGGGGGGGGGGGGGGGGGTGCAGGCAGCGGGACGGCAGGTGCCCCGAAGACGCGGGGAATGTGTGCCTGTCACCCTCTGAGGCCAAGAGGAGGCAGTTTGCCAAAGAAATCAAGGGTAATGATGAGCTGACCTCAGACGGGGAGACTGTCCTGGGATCCAGGGGGGCCCGATGTCCTCTTGAGAGAGCGGCAGAGGGCAGAGACCGGCAGACCCCGGGCCGCGGGCAGGGAGGACGGAGCGGGGCTGCGGGGCAGGGAAGGGCAGGAGCCGGGTCTCCCGGGTCTCCCTGGACCCTGGGGGGACCGGCCCTGCCCGCGCCGGGGTTTTAGGACGCGTGAGCCCAAAGTGTCAGAGAATCGGAGTGAGTGGTTTTAAGCCTACGCTGGTGGCGGTTTGTGACGGCGACCCCAGGAGACTCATGCAGGCTGAAGGAGGTGTTGGGCTGAGGCCCCTGCAGAGCTGTGAGCCTGCTTCCAGGGACTGGGAAGAGCGGGGGGCCGGGCTCCCCATGGAGGAGGCCATCAGCACCAGCTTAAGTGTGGGGACACACCTGGGGACGGGCCCCGGAATCTGTGCATCACGGCAGCACCTGGGGAAAGGGCCCCCCTCCTCCCCTCCACCCGAAACTGTTCAGGGCTAATCTGCCATAAACTCCACCCAAGGAGGAGGCAGAGTGTGGCCGGGGTCCTCGGGCCCGTCCCCTCGGGCAGACGCAGCCTGGTCAGGCCCCCTCCCGCGCCTCCCACCCACCTGCCATTCTGCCGAGCTTTATCCCAGTCCATGGGATGCTGAAGATTGCCTTGGGCAAGGCCCAGCCAGGCCCCCCTGGAGACAGCAGCTGAACCCACGGGGGTGGGGTAGGGGAGGTGAGAGAGATGGTGGAAGCTTGACAGCGGGACCCCATCGCCCCCCACCACAACCCGTCTCCCTGTCACAACAGGGACAGGAGGGAGCAAGGGGAACTGGGTTTGGCAGGAACTAGAAAGATCCCCCATTTCCCATTTAAGCTTCTAGACAGACTGGGGGGGCCCAGGCGCAGTGGCACTGGCCCTCCGGGGCCTGCGTTTGGGAACACACTGCGACCCCCCCACCCCATTTGGTGCATCCTTCGTCCTAGATCCAGGCCCTCCTGGGGCTTTCATCCATGACAATTCATTAAGCCCTAATTAGCCTCCGTCTGCTGTTAGTCCCTTAACTTAACTGTTAGGGGGGCTGAGGGGCCTCCCGACCCACTTTCCTTGCCAGCCTACACATGGGCGCTGCCAACTACCCTCTCCGGGAGAGGTTTCTTGATCTAGAACCGTTCTTCGAATGCCCACCATACACTGAGGCTGCTCACCGCTGGCCCAGCCCTGAGGGTAGGAATAATGAAGCCCATTTGGAGAAAAGACTGAGGGTCCGAGTGGTCCAGCTCACCTAGCATCACGAAGCTTAAGCGTCAACATTTGAACGTGGAAGCTCCTTTCATTAAATTCCAGGGCGCTACTGGAGGGCAGAGGGTGCCCTCCTGCGGCCCAGGATTGACACGTGGTGGTGGGTGGCCGGGGGCCCACCAGCACAAGCTTTGCTTGGAGAGCCCCCGGGGAGGCTGTCTACCTGGTGACTAGGTGGTGACTCAGGGGAGCCCAGGAATGACAGCACGGGGGAGAGCAATCAAGCGGCTGCCTCACGTCGCTTTCTGGGCCCACTCAGTGAGGCACCTGCAGATCTCCGGCCTCCGCTGGGGCGGCGGGGAGCAGCCGCCCCCATTCTGTAGAAGAGCACACTGAGGCCAAGTGGGCACAGGGCAAGGCTGCCGTCAGGGCCGCGGGGACACCGAGCACCAGGCCAGGGCCCGGTGTGCACCCGCGCACCGGCACATCGGCCTCGGCCCTGGAGGACTGCAAGGGTCTCTCCGACGCCCCACGTCACCAGCTGGGACGCAGAATGGAAGGAAAGCCAGGATGAGAGCACCAGGTTTAGCCCTTCCGAACCCCTGTCCCGGGGCTGGGCAGTCCCTTGCTGTCACCCTATGTCCTCCGGGTGGAGTGCAGGAGCAGGGTCTGTGGGGGAAGCCTAAGGGGTCTACCCGTGGGCTCTTCCCGTCTGGATGCTGCCTCAGCTGGCTGCTTTGGCTCAGAGGGGCCCAGAGCCCACCTGGGCTGAGACTCCTGACAAAGACGACCCCCTCCTTGCTCACCACCTCGTCCACACTGAGACCTCGTGTCCTCTACCTTCTGTCACTCACATGCCACACCCTTCCCAGCCTCGACACTTCCTCCAGGGAGCCCTCCCGGATTGCTCCAGGTCTCACTGCTCTTCTGGCCCAGAGGTCCCCCATCAAGTCCCAAATGGTCCCTCGGCCTGCTGCCACGTCACACAAGACACCCTCCCTCCCACCCTCTGCCAGCTGCAAGAGGTTCTCAACCACCTCAGGACACACACGGAATCACCAGGGTCTGCTTGTTAATAACGCAAGGTCTGGGGCCCAAACCTCAGAACTGGGGGGCCGGGGTACCTGTGTCTTTAGTGCCCAGAGCACATGTTAAAGAAACCACTTATTAAGGCGCTCTCCAAAGTCAGGACCGTCTCTTTTCTTGGGCCCAGACCAAGGCACAAGCCGCTGTCTGCCCCCCCCAACTTGTTGAACGGGGCTCAGTGGTCTCACTGACCAGCTCCAGAGGCCCAGGGGGCACCCAGGCCCAGCCTGAGGGGATGGAGAGAAGCTTACCACCACGTCTTTGGTGTCGCTTGGACACAGGCCCACAGTGCAGAGGGCTCAGCCCCATGCCCCTAGATACCTCCCCACCAGGCTGAGCAGTCCCCAGCCCCCAGGACGGAGGCTGTCCTGGTGCGGACCCCAAAGGCCCCCCTCTCCTTCTTGGCATCTCAGCATCTCCAGGCTGAACCAGACCCAGCGGCAGGAATGAAGCCGTTATCCTCATGGTCCCCCAACGCCCCCCCCCAGAACCAGTCAGTGCTCCCTTCTTCCCCCATGGAAGGGGGCTCATCCTTCCGGCTGTCCCCACTGCCCCACAGAGCCGCCCAACCCGCTACCCTCTCCCCAGTGCCCCAGGGGACGGGAGGGGGGCCCCAGCGTGGGGAGTGGCCCCCAAAGTTTCCAGGGGGAGCGCTGGGGGCCTGGCGGAGAGCCATGCCCCCAGGAGGGGTGCGCGGGGCGAGCGCCCCGGGGGGAGGAGAGGGGCGCGGGCGGGGGCTGCGGGGCTCGGGCGGAGCGGGGTCGCCAGCCCTCGCGGCCACTCACCTGGGCGGCTCCGCCGCGGACACGGCGCGGGCTGCGGCGCGGGGGCCGCCCGGAGCCGACACGAGCCACCGCCGCCGCCGCCTCCCGGGCCGCCGTGCGCGCCCCCGCCGCGCGTGCCCGGCCGCCCTCCCCAGCTCTCGGGGCGGGGGCGCGCGGGGCTGCGCCGGGCCGTGCGCGCCGCCCGCTCGCGGGGTGCGCGGCGCCGGGGCCGCAGGTGTGCGGGGCGCGCGAGGCCACGTGCGCGCAGGTGCGGGGCCGCGCGCCAGGGCGGCGGGCTGGGCCCGGAGCAGGCCCGGGAGCGCGAGCCGTCTGTGCGCACCCGCCCGCGTGGGCGCCGGTCTGAGGACCCGCGGGGCCGGGGCTCGGTGGGGCTGCGGACGCCGCGGTGCGGGAAAGGCCGGGGCGCCCTGGCTGCGCGCTCCGGGACCTGCTCCCTGCCCCTGCCTCGTCCTCAGGCCCGGCCTCCCCACCTGGCTCTTGGACGCCTGCCCCAGCACCTTCCGCCCCAGCCAGCTCCCCGCGGGGCCCAGAGGAAACTGAGCCGCTGGGCTCCGAACGACCCTCGCTCCTCATTGCCCTCAGGGTCTTGTCTAAAGTGTGTGTTTCTGGCTCTGCCACATCCCCTTCCTCCCAGCCTCCCCCGCACTGTCCCCAGGGAGGGCCCCTGCTCTTCCCAAGCCCGGCTGGCCTGCCTCAGGGCTCTGCACCTGCTGTTTGTTGCCTCTGCCTGGAGTGCCTCTCCCTTCATCCTTCCTGGGCCGGTTCGTCCTCACTCGTGTGTGTGAGGGACAGGGCCCCTGGCCCGCTGCGCCCAGTGAATGTTGGGTCTCCTTTTACACACTGTGACTAGTTTGGGGGCCTGTGAGTGCCCCTCTGCTTGGGAAGCTCACGTTTGGAGGGGGCCCACCCCATCTGCTGAGAATCACGGGATGTCCCCGTGCAGGCTCCCGACTTCCGAGCCCGGGGCTGGGATGCCCCGGCCCCTGCACAGAAGCAGGACGGGGCAGCAGTGGGACTAGGAGTGGGTGCCCTAACCTGCAGGACAGGCCTGCCCCGCACCGGCCAAGGGTGAGCCCAGACCCACGGAGGGGACTCACACTGTGGAGTCTGGCAGGGCAGGGGGACGTTACTACAGCTGGGGGCCCGGGGGCGAGGATGGGTTGGGGCACCCCCTCCCCCATCGTGCTAACACCACCAGTGCTCGTTGGAAGCTCGGGCCCTTGGTGGCTTGCTGTGCTCATGGTCCCCTTCCCATTTCACAGATGAGCACGCTGAGGCTGGAGATGCCCTTTCCCCCAGGGAGGGGCCTGCAGAGCTGCCTCAGCGCCGGCGCCGGAGTGTACCCTTGTACTCTCCCACCCCCGACTTCCAGGCCTGCCGCATCTTCCCGGTGGCTTGGCGTCCGCTCAGCCACCTGTGACTCAAGCAGGCTCTGTTCCCAGACTGTCGCGTTGGCTGGAGGCCCAGAAACTGCATCTCAGGAGGCTGCAGGCCAGGCCCCCCACAGGCCAGGGGTGGGGGGTGGCCCTTCCCTGGCCGCAGAGAAGTCCAGAAGGAGGATGCGGGTGGCCCTCCCTCGTGGCTCCCCACCCCTGGGCCCAGCCTAGAACGCTCTGCAGAGAGGTTGTCACGAGGGACCTGCTGTGTGACCTCAGGGTGGTCACTTCCCTTCTCTGAGCTTCTGTGTCTCTCTTTTGATACCGGCCTCTGCTCCTTGGGGCCCTTGGAGGAAAGCGTCATTGAGCGCCTACTGTGTACCAGGCCAGGTGCTGGAGGGGGAGACTCTCGGGGAAATGAGGGGGCTCACTGCGGCTGGCGGGGGAGGCAGATACATGAAATAGTCATGAAGCGGGGTGGAAAGCTCAGCAGAGACGGGCAGGGCCCAACCCGGGCGGGGGGGCAGGGAGGCTTCCCCGAGAAGGGGTGCTGGGGGTGAGTCCTACAGGCCGAGAGGCAGCCTGGAGCTGTGGCCCGGGTTCAAATCCAGATGCTGCCACCTCTCCCTTGTCTTGGGTCCGCGGGAGACCCCCCCCTTCTGCCAGCACATCTGCGATGCAGGGGTCAGGCACTACCCATCTGCTCGGCCTGTAGACTCCACTGCCGATGACAGAGGGGACACAGGGAATGGCCACTCTGTCCAGCTTGTGGTCGTGGCTCCAAAGCCAGCTGAAGGGCAGGGGGAGGCCTCATACCAGCACAGCTCAGGACCCGTGTAGGGCTGTTCCCTCTGTCCACTGTGCCCTTCCCCGGACGCCCCCCACTCCCTCCCTCCTGACTCCCGTCTCCTCTCCTCCCTGCTCCGGGTGTCTCCCCCGTTGGGACACTGTGTGATTTACTGACTTAGTTTCTTTGTCATGTGTTCCTCCTTCTTTATTGCTGTGGCTCGGGGACGCACACAGGAGGTGTCCCCTAGATAGTGTTTGCTCCCAGAGGTGGGGTTTCTGAGCGGGGAAGTGGTACCCTGATGTTCCTCTGCGTACCTACCCCATCCCAAAACCACGGCTTGTCTTCTCCCTTCTGTCCTTGGCCAGCATCTTCCCATTCCCTGTCCCCAGGGAGCCCCTGGAGCACACAGTGGGTGCTCAGCAAACAGCTAGAGTGTGCCCCTTGGCCAGTGCTCCTCCGTTGCGTCTAGCAGGGTGAGGGAGGCCAGCCAGCATCCTGAGCAGGATGCCGTGGCGGGGGGGGGTGTCACGGGGGATGAGGGGACCCGGAAAGGGGGTGCGGCTGAGTTGGGTGGAGCCTGGGGGGGGCGGTAGTACCTGGTTGCCAAGGTTACGACCACCTGTGCTGGGGATGTTGCCATGGAGATGGAGCACCCAGGAGAGCACAGCTCCGGATGCGGAAACCATGGGAGGGGGTGGGGGGCAGGGAGGTGGCCACCTGCCCAGGAGGGGTTCAGGGCCCTGGTGCGCCCCATGAGGGGTGTGCCTGGGTCTCAGCCTTTGCCATCTTGTGCTCTTGCCCCCGAGAAAGCCAGCGGGAGCCCTTAGGGGGCAGCAATTATCTCTAAAATTAAAAGCCCTTCTCCTCTGGCCTCTCTCTGCTGTGTGCCCGCGGAGGGAGGCTGCGGGGGCAGGTGGCCGGGGAACCGCAGGTGTGGCCCCGCACAACGGCCTCCCTGTGTGACTGGGAGGGGAGTCATCAGTTCCTGAGGGGCAGACGTACAGCGATGGAGACCATCCCTGGGGTCCCTGACGTGGGACCTTATGCTGGGGACTGAACCTCTCGTTGGCATCCACTTTGTCTCCCCACGTGGCCTGCGGAGCCCCTGAACCCACACTGGTCCATCAGAGGAGTGCGCCCTGGACAGCAGCGTCTGGGTGCAGCGAGTGCAAGCGGGTGCTGTGATGCCCACGACAGCCCTGTGGTCAGCGGTCTCCCTGCCTCGGGGCCTCCCCTTAGCTGTGCCCCCCAAGGAGCTGACCAACCCAGCTTGGGTCCAGGGACCCCCAAAACACTCCACGCAGGGACCCTACTAAAGGCCGGGGCCCAGTCCTGCTCCCTGGGGGCCTCCAGGCCTGCCCGGGCCTCCCTCCCACGGGTCCTGTGAGTAAGAAACTCCTCGGTCTCCATCCCTCTGGGGCCCTTGGTCAGGCAGGCTCACGGTCCAGGACCCCGGGGCTCTGTTTAAGAACTGTAGATTTAACAAAGTCACAACAAGGGGACAGTTCAATTGCAACAAAAGATGAGTATGAAGAGGCCCTCGGGGCGCCCAGCTGGCTCAGTCGGTAGAAGGTGCGGCTCTGCATCTCGGGGCTGTGAGTTCAATCCCCACGTTGGGTGTGGTGATTCCTTAAAGAAATAAAATCCTAAAAAAAAAAAAAAAAAAAAAGAGGCATCCAGACTTTTTCCAAGGGGACGCTGGGAGCCATAGAAGGTTGTAGGCAGGGAGCATGAGGATTGGCTTTGAGTGGCCACAAGGGAGGCGTCAAAGCACAGAAGCCGCAAGCTTTGACAAGTGTCCCCTGAACAGGTGACACCCCCCACAGAGCGAGTCCTTCTTTCAGAATCAAACTCCGCCTCCACCACTAAAAACACACTCTGCTCTGATACACAGAGCAGATAACTGTTTGTTACGGAAATTTTATGTTTTTCTTTTTTAAGCAGGCTCCACCCCCCGTGGGGCTCCCACTTGTGACCTGGAGATCAAGCCGCAGTCTCCACGGACTGAGCCGGCCAGCGGCCCCGGAAATTTTCGAACACGAGTGAAGGCTGAGGGTGTCATGCAGCAAGTCCCTGTGTCCCCGTCATTGGCCGCGGCCCTCGGGCTTCGTGGAGACCCCTCAGTTCTCCCAGGCAGACGTGGCGGGAGTCCGGACGGGTGTGATTCTGTCCATATCTGAAGTATAAGGACTTAAAAACAACGCGAAACCAAATCCAACAATTCCATTATCATCTTTTAAAAAATTCACAGTCACTGTTGAATGTTCTCCAATGTCCGGCCGGCGTCCAGTTCCCCTTTCTTGTGACACACTTTTACTTTGTTCAAGTTGGGCCCAAATTCGGTCGGTTTGTTGCCATCGGTTGATGCACCTCTATTAAGGGACAGGGTCTCTCCGCGTCTGACCCTCCCTGTTTCCGTCTCCCCGCAGGCAGCCTAGTTGTTGAGGAAACCAGTCCCTCTGGAGTCTGTGGCCCATTCACCCTGTTCTCGCCGCGGACCCCAGAGAACCTGGCGTCTTACCCCCGCGTCACAGCGTTCAGAGACAGATGCAGTCCCTGCCTCGCAGAGCCTCCCGGTGAGTGGGACCCACTCTGTAGGTGCCCAAGGTGGCTGAGCATCATGGGGGCCGTTTTGGGAGGACGGGCAGAGTCTCCCGTGGAGCCACAGCCTGAAGGAAGTGGGGGGTGAGGTTTGTGAGCGTGTGGGAGGAAGCATGCTCAGGAGCTCGAACAGCACACGCAAAGGTCCTGAGGCAGGAGCGAGAGCAACGCCCTGAAGAATCAGCAGGGAGGCTGCGGTGACTACAGTGCAGTGGAGTGAACGCAGCAGAGGGGACACGGGCAGTGTCCCTGTGCCTCTGTTTTCTGAGCAGTGGGGTTGGTGTTACCGGTTCCTTAAGGAATTCAGGATGAGTTCGGAAGGGAGGCCTGTCAACGCTTGCTGATGGGATGTGCAGGGAGGGGGGGATCAAGGGTGACCCTGAGGTGTGTGGCCTGAGCAAGTGGGGGGACTGTGGGGCTAGAGCCTGGGGCCAGGACGGCTGGGGAGGTGGCAGCAGGGGAGAAAGAAGGTGGAGTGCCAGCTTGGGGCGCGTGACTTTGGGAGGCCACGCGGATCCCCAAGTGGGTGTGGCCCTGCTGTTGGGGGGAGGGCTGGGGGCTCAGATTCTCAGCAACAGGGTGGGGGCCTCCCAGGATGCCAGGAATGTTTTCTGCCTCTGGGTCTACTGGCCCCGGTGAGTCCTGACCCCAGCCGGCCGGGGTGGGCAGCAGCCAGCACAGAGTGGGTGGGCACTGGCAGGGGCGGATGGGGCCCCAGAGTGCTGACTGGTCCTGGCGGAGGGCGACAGACAGGCAGAGGCCCGGCTGCCCGGCCTCCCCGAGAGCTGGAGCTGGCCCCGCGAGGCAGAAAGTCGGAGGCCTGATCCGGAAACACTTCGCAGCAAGCGCGGTCCCCTGCCGTGGGGGTCCCGCAGAGCTCCCCAGCGAGGGCCCTCCCGCAATGAGAGCTTGCCCTGTGGGTTCGCCTCCATCACTGAATGCCGCTCGGCCAGGACACGTGAGGGCTCCGGGGAAAGTGGGGGATGGGGTCAGTTCCATGTGGTCTGGGCTCCAGGTAGAAGCTTGTTAGACAAGAACCATGTGTCCAGTCCAGGGGACCCCGTTTCCCGGGAGGCCGCCGCTTGTCCTTAACTGACTGGTGGGAGGCGTCGTAGCGCGTGGGGAATGGGATAGCCAGAGATCTTGGAATCATGAGGATGTCCACCCCGGGAAGTACTGGACGTCGTTCCTGTGGGGTCCGCAGGAAGGCCAGTGCTCCCGAGAGCCAGGATGGGGCCCACTCGGGGCCGGCTGTGCTGGCAAGCGGCATGCCAGCTCCCGCCGCGATGGCTCAGCGTGATACCTCCCGGGACAGAGCCGGCCCTCCTGAGAGTGACAGGGACCCTCGCTGATCGGAAGCCACTGCCTGAAGACCATGGGAGGCTCTGCGTCCATCCCCAAGGACTCAGTCCGGGTTGTACCTGGAAACAACCAGCTCTGATGGGACAACTTGGAAAGGAAGAAGTGTATCCGCGTTTGTAGCCTTGCTTGGCCCCCATGGAAGCTGGAGGGCGGGGAGGTCTGGCCAGAAGAGGGAGGTCTTCCTTAGAACCCCACACTGCATACGGAGACCCCCTATGTCCAGGCCTCCATGCCCCCCCGGGACAATCCCACAGATGCAAGTTCCCAGAGAGGGAGTCCTCTCCCCCCACCCTCGGGGGACATCCCAAGACGGAAGGGGACTCCCCATCGCCTCCAGCCCTAGTTGGAGCCGTGAGTCCCTACCAGCTCATCTGTCCCCGTCCCTGGAGCCCAGTCAGAAGGAGCCCCTTGCCTGCCTCAACCAGAGTACGTCCCCTCTTCTGTGTCAGAGCAGCGTCCCGAGCGCCTGGGTCGTTCCGGGAGGACTTTGTGGCCCTGACCCAGGTTCGATCTCACCGGCAGGGATCCCTGGGTCATGGCTGTCACCCTCTGCTGGAACCCGGGGACTTCTGCATCCGGATGGGGGCGCAGACCCGTGCGGGCGCCGTCCCCACCGTCCTGCCTGTGTGCACCCGCTGGGACGGCAGCAGGACCTCAGACGGGCCCCAGGTGGACCCGCCAGCCTGAGCAGCAAGGCCTGGCCCTTGGGGACCACAGGGCGCCGGGCCTCTGGGAGGACACGAAGGGGCGTGTCTTCAAGCCGGGTCCCCTTCCCTGACTTCCACCCTGGCCTGCCGCATAGTTGGGGGAGGAGGAGAGCAGAGCCAAATTACCTCGCCCAACCTCTGTCTCGTTGGAGAAACCACCTTGTGGCTCCCAGACCTTGGGTGGTGCTGGAACGTCCAGGCCCGGTCTTGGAAAGAGATTTTCTGTCCACCCCGAGAGCTCCTGTTAGCCCCCTGGGGGCTCGGGGCCTCTTCTGGGCCAGCCTCTGAGCGAGGAGCCCCGGCCCGCGCCCTTTCCCCACAGGGATGGGATCCGGTGAGTCCTCAGTGTGCCACGAGGGGACCCCAGGACAGGCGAAGTCGTGACTCCGGCCAAAACTGCTCTAAAGGACAAGGGTGATTGGCCCGGCAAAGGCCAGCACCCGCAAAGTCTGAACCCCGCCCGTAACAGACCCGTTCCTGAAGCGTGGCCTCCGGGGCCTTTCGGTCTCCCTGCAGGACCCCATCCTGCCCGTTCTTGAAGCCGACGGGGAGGACCAGGGGATTCGGCACCCCGTGGGCCCCGCGGAGCTGCCATCCCCCATCCCGTCGTGCCTCCTCCCGGCGCTGTCAGCCCAAACAACCAGAGTCTCAGTACGTCTGCTGGTGGCTCAGGTGGTCCCCATGGCAGCGTGGCTCAGCAGTGACCTCAGGTCCTGCCACAGGGACCACAGGGCTCCAGGGACAGGCCCCACCGGCCAGGCCGTGCTCTCACCAGAGAACTCAGGGAGCCCCCACAGCCTGTGGGTGACCCGCTCTGCCATCACCCCCCAGGAAGAACAGACGTCCCCTGGAACCAGGGCAGAGAGCTGCCCCAACACAGGCCCGGAGTCCCCAACAAGGACCCGCCTGGGACAACATCCCAAGCCTGGGAAGACGGGCACTTCAGGGGTTCCTCGGGCTGGGAGGCTTTTCCAGGGTCTGGACTCCGGGGGTCCGGGCACTAGCCAAAGCCCCGCAGGAGGTTTTAAGAGGCCCAGACCCCGACCCACTTGGACAAAAGGGTAGACGATGAAGTGCCTGGGGCCACAGTCCCCACGGGGGACGCCTGACCTTGAAGAGCCCCTCGCCTCACTCATATCCGAAGGGCAAGTGGTGGCCGAGGGGTAGTTGGCCGAGGACAGGGACGGCGCGGGGCCGACCGACAGCTGCGGTCTCACAGAAGCAGGACCTCCGCCAGCCTCTAGCGGCGGGCGCCCTGCACCAGCCCCTCCGCCCGGACGTCGGGCCCCTCCCTGGACCGAGCCTTGGGACCAGGGAGGCTCTGAAGAGTGGACGTCCACCGGCCTCGCAGCAGGTGCCCTCTTTCCTCTGCCCCTCATTGCCGTCCACGAGGCAAGGGGACTTCAATGGCCAAGAGCTCCCTCTGCGCCCCCCCTAAAGACCACCATCTCCTGCGAGCAGAACCAGCAGGGGAAGTGGACCCGTCATTGCCGCCGCGGACCCGTCATTGTCGCCGCAGAACGCGGAGGAGGTCGAGGGAGAGAGACCTCCAGGTCTGTGGGGCGGCCGCCAAACCCAGCCCCACCGCCTCTCCCGGGGGGCGCCGTGTTGCCGGGTTCCTGGGCCTTTCTCGCTGCACCCACCGCCTCTCCCTGGCCTCTTCCTGACCACGCACCCCGTCCTGATGTCCGCTCCCCAGAGCCTCAAGTCCCGCACGAAACGCATCTCCTCGTGCCTGGGCCAGGTAAACTTCTAGCTGCCGGAGGATGGCAACCCCGAAGGGGACCCCCAAACACGGCGAGCCGAGACGTTGGCTGCTCCCCGCTGTCCTTCCAGGGCTCCGAAAACCTGGACAGTGCGGGGACCTCTGGGGTCCCAGGCAGGTCAGCGTCCCACTCGCTCTGAGGTCATCACAGAAGAGGGACTGTCGCCCAGTCCTTGAAGGGAACATCAGAGGTGGCGGCCAGGCAGGTTCCAAGAGGATGTCCGGAGGCCAGCAGAGGAGGGGCCAGAGGCCGGTCCCGACGGCCCCCCACAAAACCCCAGGAAGCCGGGTCAAACCAGACAGGCCCGAGACCAAGAAGGCAGAGGCCCTGACCCACTGAGGGAGGAAAGATGCAAAACCTGCCCCCAAAGTCCCCCCCGGGTAACAAATGTTCCCCCCTCATTGGGGGTCTGGTCACAGGGAGACCCCCACTCTCACGTCTGGGAGCACACGCGCTTCCGTGAACCCCACCTGCTCAGCTCAAACTCCGCGTTTATCCTTGAACGTTACTCGGGAGGAGACAGACCGGGAGCCTCTAGGGACGCCTTTGGGATGGGCCAGGTGGAGGCCTCAGGGCCGGGGTCTCCCCAGGGCACCAGGCCACAGCTCCTGGTCTAACGGGGGAGGCTGTCCTTGCAGGCGGTGAGGCTCTGGGTGGGCTTGGCGCTGGGAGCAGCTGGTCCGGGGGGCCAGCCCCGAGCTCAGGCCACAACCCCGTGGATGTGAGAGCGCCCCCAGACTCGCCCTGCGGGCCAAAGCCCCTTACACTCGAGTCCCCGGCTGAGCCCGGTGCGGGCTCACGGGCAGGAGGCCTGGACACGCACAGGGACACCTGGATGCCGCGGGGCCTCTGGGCTCTGCAGCAGATGGCCCCACGCTGCAGCGTCTGGGTGCTTCCGCGGGGGCGTGGTGGTCGAAGGCAGGTCCTTCCTTGGCCGTCGGGGGCAGGAAGGCATCCACAGCGCGAGAGGGAGGAGATGGCTCCCCGCGAGCTGCTGGGGCCAGGGCGGGCCAGGAGGGGGGCTACCTCCTTTCCCCGTGTGCCCGCCCCCGACACGCATGTCACCCACCCCGCTTTGGCCCGGGAAGAGGATGCTGGGGGCTGCCCACTCCCGGAGCCTCAGCGTCCTCATCTGGAAGTGGGGGGGGTGACAGGGTCTGGGGAGTCCTGTGCCAGCCCGGGGCGTGTGAGCCGTTGCACGGGGCAGCCGGGGCGCGGAGGGGCGGGGCTGACCGGCCGTAACCTCAGGATGCCGTCCACCTTCGGAAGCCTCCAGAATCTGCTACGCGGCGGGGTCCCAGGTCTCTCCGGCTGCTCCGGCCTCCAGCTGGGGCCCGCCCCTCCCTCCGCATGGCCGGGGGCTGCTGGCACCGGCTCCCAGAGTGGGGCCTCGGCGGACAACACCCGAGGCCTCTCGGCCAGCACCCGGAAGCCGCGGGCCGTGGTGACCGTGTGCACGTGCAGCAGTGCCGGCCCCTGGCCCGGCGGCCGCAGCATCCGCCCCGTGTGCCGAGGCCGGTGTGGGCCGCGGCCCGGGAGCTCGAAGGGCGGGATCTGGGCAGGGGTGAGGGGGACGCCTCCCCGGGGCATGGCCGCTGGCTGGCCGGCTGGTGGGGCGGCTGGGGATTTATACCCCAGCCGGGAAGGTGGGAGGATGGGATCCGGTGTCACCGGCCAAGCTGCCTTGCCCTCATTTCTCCCCCCTCCCTGCTCCGCCTGTGCTGTCTCCCCACGTCCACCCCTGCATCTCCCCGTTTCGGGTCTCCTACCCTGGCTCGTCGTGAACTATTGAAATTTCAGCGTGATATTAAATATCCACTCTCTCGTGAGACGTCAGAACACGAACAAGAGGCCCACACCCCCTCGAGCACCGTCTTCGCTTCCAGGTCAGCACAATCCTTCCAGATCTTCTCTAGACCTTCAAAAGCACAGAAGCACGAGGCCTTCTCAACCAGTCTCGTCCTGAGGAAATGGGGTCAGAGCAAAGGAATCGGCGTGCCCAGCCGCGTCACACTGTGCCCGAGTCTCGGGAGTGTGTCACCGGGTCACAAACACCGCCGGGCTCAGAAGCCTCTGACTGGTTTTCCCTGGGACGCTGCGGGCTGGCTGCGAACCCCTTTGCTGCTGTCACCTGGCTTACTGTGGGGGGCCTCCCCCCACTGTGGGGGCACCTGGCTGGGGCTGTGAGACCCTCTCAGGGCTGCGGGCAGGGGCCTAGCTTCCTTCCACCGTGGCGCACGTCGCCGGGGGAGGTGGGTGCTTCAAGGCTCCTTCCACCACGTCCTGATGGTCAAAGCAGGTGCCCGGGTTCTGGGGGGTGCAGATGCCCCCTTTCGCTGGTGACAGCTACGGAGAGCGAGTGGCTCTATCTCATCGGCCCCCACGTGCAGAGAGCTTCCTCTTTGCACAAAGTCACTTTCCAGTTGGTTGGAGGAAGCGGAGTTTACGCTGCAGACCCCCAGTGACGGGCAGCGAGGTTATTTCCAGTTTTCTACAAACCAGGTCAGACGGACTCTCTAGGGCAGATATGGTTACGTGGGACAGGCCCATTTTACTCACCTGCTGGGGAATTCTGCCCAAGCCCCCAGGGGTGAGGTCTCCCTCTTTCAAGGGCCCCAGAGCATCGTGTTCTCGTTTTCAGACTTGACACAAAGCCCTGTGCTCTTCACCACTCCCTACACAGCCGTAGCCCAGCACCTGGCCTGAGTCACAGTGTGATGCCTTTCCTTGAACTTGAGGAGTGGGGCCTCAGACAGGTGGGACCCATCCTCTAAACCACATAGCCACGGAGGGAGGGGGCTTGAGCCCTGCGCTCCGTGGCCACAGAGGGCCACTTCTGCTGCGGGGACATGGAGGGTGGGGAGCGGTCTAGAGCACGGGGGGTACAGCAGTGAGACAGAAAGCCAGGCTGCCCCCGGGGCTCTAATGTCTTGCTGACCTCCAAGACCTTGCTGCACACTCTCCCCCACCTTGGGGTCAAGGCTTCTGGGCCGACTCAGTAGTGACCCCAAGGTCTCGGCCCCACTGGACGGGCTCGGTGAGCAAGCAGAAGCCCCGGTGCCTGGGGGATTGGCCCCTCCCCCACATGGCCTCACTGACCCTGTCAAACAGGCACCAGGGAGTTGCCCCCCGGCACTGAGGTTGGGCAGGCTGGACGCCCATTCTAGGTCACAGCCTGCCGCCCGCAGCTAGCCCTGCATCTGTCCCCCTCGTCCCCCCCCTACCGGCCCAGCTGCTGAGGATTTGGCTCTGGGATGAGGCCTCTGATAAGGGAGGTGGGGCCGCAGGGAAAGCAGGCGGGAGGGGTGAGGAGCGAGCGCGGGGATTGGCCACGTGGCAGACAACGAATTCTCAGCAGCAGCAGCAGCAGCGGACGCTGCCCACAGCCACGGAACCCAGATCCCCGCGATAATCTGGAAGCCGGCGGCTTCGGTTTCTTTGGTGGCAACGCCCAACGGTAGCTCGTGCGTCCAGCCAGCCCCCGTTCTGAGCCCGTCTGACCCCCCCGTTCTCAGTCCCTCCGGCCCCCGGTCCCGACTGCCGCCAGCCTCTGGTACGTGCCTCACTGGCCGTGGAGGGGTGATGGGGCCACAGATCCTCCCAGCCCCCCCGGGTGACAAATCGGGCAAAGGAAGCCTGCTTGAGCAGGGACAGTCCCCCGGGGAGTCCTAACAAGTACACGGAGTTTAGAAAACAAGGGTCAGGGAAAATGTCCCACTTGGAGGACAGGACATGGACAGGCACTCCTGAGGGTGGTCTGGAGCCATCCGGGAGGGTGGCGGTCTAGAGAGGCCCTCAGGGGGCTGCTGGGACGGGACTAAGGGGAAGACAGAAACCGCAGGGCCCAGCCGAGATGAACATCTCCCTGCTTTGCTCTCGTGTGGACCTAGGAGGCCCTGGTTTCAGGGGACCCTGCTGGCCAGCGTCAGGGCGCACTGAAAGGATAAAGCAGAAGCAGGGATGGGCCACTGGGGCTTTCCCACTGGCGCGTGTGGCCCAACCCACAGGCTGGCCTGGGGGGCCACACCTGCCACGGCGCCCTGGGGGCTCCAGCCTCACACAGCCCTCTCCCCTGGCGCGGACAGCCTGGGCCCAGCACCCAACTGACCAGTGGGCTGTACCTGCCCCCCGGAGGAAGGGCCTGCCAGAAAGCCCAGGCTGAGAGCAAGGTTCTGGGGCTCCGGGACACTTGGGGTCTGCGGTTTTATTACGAAAACAGAAACATAACCTATATAAAAAAGAGAGCTCCGTCCCGCGGGGGCACGCGTGGCAGGGGAGGGCAGCTCCGAGTCCTCGGGTGGCCGACGGCACCCGCTAGGCGTCCTGCTGCTGGATGAAGGGGTTGGGGATGGCCTCCATGCCGTCCTGCGGGCAGATGAGCACCACGGAGGTGCCCCTGCACACCACCAGGCCCAGCTGGCGGGTGTCCTCTGTGAGCTTGTACTGGTCGTCGGGGTCTGTGGAGTGAGAGGGAACAGTGGCAGTGAGACGGCCCCCAGTGGCTTCTAGACCTGAGGGACAGGGATGAGGGGAGAACTGCGGACAGACAGGGTGGGGCGGGGGTGTGGCTCTAAGGAGCCGAATCAAAGGGAACATGCTGGGTTGAGCAACGGGCTGAGTGCCTCGGCCGCCTCCCAAAGCCCGGCCATGCTGCCCTTGTCTCTGAGATGGCCCTGGACCACGAGGGCCAGGAGGAGCTCTGGCGACAGTGGGCCACGCCTGCCCTCTTTCTACAAGCAAACATGGCGTGGGGGGATTCTGGGGCACCACTAAGCGGGGACCCTGGCGCCTAAGCCAGCAGGGACCATGTTAGGAGCTGCTGGGAAAACAATCAGGCTGGGACTCCCGACTCCTGGAAAATCCTGGAAGGCCTGTGGGGGTGCCGCTAGCCCCAGGTTCGTGGGCAGTTAGGGCTGGGATGAAAGGCCCAGCAGCTGAAAACCTTGATCTCTTCTGCTGGATGCTGGGGGAGGGCCAGGAGGGCCAGGCGGTCCCACGTGCCGGAGACCAGGTCTCTGGGGCACAGCTCTCCCTGACCAGATGGTGCAGGGGTAACCTCTGTGCTAGGCCTGATACCTCCAGGAACCCACGTGGGGGGCTGTTCTGGGGCTGAGACAAGACGGCACAGGCCCCACCACGGTGAGGCCGCCCCGGAGGAGCAGGCTCCCGGGGCCTCGCGGCCCAGCGTGCACCGCAGCACCAGCTTGTCTTCCTGACAGGCCCTCGCGGTGCGGCTCTCACAAAGGAAGACGTCATCTGGCCACGGAGGCTGGGCCAGGATCCCCACAGGGGTGGCCCCAGATGGGAGGGGGGAAACTGAGGGCAAAGCAAGAGGCCTGGGGCACTGGCTGTGCAGCCACAACCGCACTTCCCCACAAAGAGGGGGCCCTGTGACTCTGTCACCAGAGTAAGACAGGCAGTCCCCGAGGGGCAGGACTGCTGCCCTCCTGGGCCTCAGGCAGGCTGAGCCGCACGTCGAGTCAGGAGATGGGCAGCCGCCGGCTGACCGCCCTACGCTGCCGTGTGGGATCTGGAGACTTGGGGTGACAGGGACCAGGACCCTCTGCTAGCAGCGGAGGGTCCACCAGGGGCAGCAGGAGATACGGGAGACCAGCCGTGTGGTTCACAAGCACCGAGTCCGCGGTGCGGGGGCGGCTGGGGGGGCCTGGGCAGGACGAGCCTGGCGAGGAGCCCCCGCCCCGCGGCCGTGCCCACCTCTCATGTACTCCACGGTGCCATCCAGCACGAGGTTGAGCAGCGGGTCGAATCCCTTCAGGATGCCACTGGCTTGTAGGAACCACCGAGAAGAGAAACAGGGAGGCGTCAGGGAAGCGGCTGTCTGGGACCGGTGCAGTCCGGCTCCCCCATGTGCCTCTCCAGGGACGGGGGAGACGGGACACGGGCTCGGGGGTGGGGGTGAGGGCGGGCTCCAGGCAGGGAGCCAGGAGGTCGAGCCCAACCTGCCCACGGAACGGGGCGGCAAACGTCTTCGCAAAGGGCCTGCGGGGGCAGTCTCAGCGGTGTGGGCCTGTGGTCTCTACAGCAACCACCCGCTTGGCCTTTTGGGGCGAAGCAGCCCCAGATACGCAGACGCTCGGGAGTGGCTGCGCCACACAGAGACTCCCCCTACGGATACAGAAACGTGTGACAAGCGTCTCACTGTCTTCAAATACTGAGGATTGTTAAAGACCGTTCCCACCTTACCAACCACAGGCCCGCGCACGGAAAGGAGCGGAGCGACGACTGCGCCGCCGTGTGATGTGCAGGAGACGAGAGGGACCAGCTATCTGGTCTGAAAGCCCCCCCACCGCGCTGTGCAGGCCTCCCCTTCCCAGGCACAGTGGGAGAAGCGGGTGTGCCCCCATGTCAGTACGGGGGGAGAGCTGTGGAGTCCGTACCACAAGCACGGCTGGTGTGACCCCCAGCCACACGGGTGTAGGGCAGGGTCTGCAAAACACAGCCCGTGGGCCAAGGCCGGCCCGCTGCGCTTCCCTAAGTAGCCAGGCTGGCTCACACCGAGTTCACTTGCTGACCAATGGTCCGTGGCTGCTTTCCTGCTCCAGGGGCAGGAGTGACAGCTGTGACAGAGACACCTGGGCCCTTCATGGAAAATGTCTGCCAGTCTCCGACTTACTGGGTTGGATCCCCTGGCTCTGTGGCCTCCTCTCCCTGCTTGCCCCCAATCCCCACCCTGCAAAACAAAGGTCACGAGGACACCTGCCCGATGGGGTTATGAGCAGCGGGCACTGCGCCCACACCTGTGGGTCTGCCTCAGTGGGGCGCGAGCCCATGTCTCCCACCCCGGTGACGACCCTGTGTCACCCCTCTCGCCAAGTGTGGGGGGGACCCACAAATATGATGGGAGGTCATTCCTGTAAGGGCGTTATAGGACTAGGAAAACGAACGAATCTGCAGAAGTGATTGAGGTCCCCGAACGAACCAGTGCACTTCCAGCTCTCGGAGAGAGAGACTCTGCCCAGCCTGACCTGATCAGATGAGCTGTGAAGGGAACAGGAATTTCGAAAAAGAAGAAACTGGAAGCATGGGAAGGATTTTCCTGCTGGGCCCGAGGGAACAAACTGCCATGCTGGGGACAGCGTCCTGTGGCAAGGGCTGGCAGGCCACCTCGGGGAGCCACGTGTCCCCAGACAGCTGAGCAGGACATGGAGACCCCGTCCTACAGCCACAGGGAACTGAATTCCGCCAACAAGCAGCAGGGCAGGAGAAGAGCCCGGGCTGGAGGACGGGCTCCTCGATACTGCTTTCCCGCGACCTGTGAGACCAGGAGCCGCAGTACCCAGCTCCGTCCTGACGCTGCGAGACGGTAAGTCCGCGCTGTCTGAGCTGCTCGAGGGCTGGCGATTTGCTGCACAGGGTGGAAAGCCCGCACGAGCACCCTGGGAAGCGAGAGCTGTCTCACCGCTGCCAGCCGCCCCCACCTGCAGGCACCGCACCGTGAACCATGCCGGTGCCACCCAGGCACCCTTGCCTCGCCTGGGGATTGCTGTCTCAGGACACACCCTGGAGGTCAGAGGCAGCCGGAGGAACAGGATGTCGCTCGAGTGCTTGCTGGTGTCGGGAACCGAGCTAAGCCTGCCTGCAGCCCTGGAGTGGCTCACTGCGGCCGGTCAGGTAGGCGGAGGGAAGAAACGAGGGAGCGGAGCCTCAGGGAAGGCGAGCTGTCCC
This sequence comes from Pteronura brasiliensis, assembly GCA_004024605.1. Lineage (NCBI taxonomy): Eukaryota > Metazoa > Chordata > Mammalia > Carnivora > Mustelidae > Pteronura > Pteronura brasiliensis. The sequence continues at coordinate 249,632 of PJEN01000219.1, forward strand.
AGGTCCCCCAGGCGGTGTGCCGAAGCTCTAGGGCTCCAACCCCAGAGGCTAGGCTGCGGGGATACCCAGGCCGCACTGCCCACATGCACGCGCAGCACCGGGCCTCCTTCCTGCCCTCGCCTCACTGGGTTTCAGGGGAAGATGCGCAGGGCAGTGTCGTTGGGGAACCTCCACAGGTGGTACCCGGAGCTTACACCAAAGGGGCGTGGCCCCGAGTGGAGGGTCAGGGATGCTTCCCAGAGCAAGAACCTCGAGGTGAGAGCAGGAAAATGACTCTGACATTAACCCGGGGTTAAAAAAGAGATAAGAGACCCCAAAAGGAGTGACCTGCACCAAGCCCACGCCCCTAAGCTCACTGCAGCTTGGGCTCTCCCAGGAACCCAACGTCCACCAGTCACTCTGGAACTTCCGGGCTGGCTCCAGGGAGCTGGTCTTTCTGAGACATCCCCACCACCCCTGGAAGGAGGGAGAGGAGGGCCCCTCGGTCTGTTCTCGAAGCCTCCTGCCCCCGAAGACCTCCCCTTCCGCCCGCTGCGCGGCTCCGTCGGGTCTACACGGGGTGCTGCGGGAGAAAGCCGGCAAGAGCTACGAAGCTCACAGGTTTCCATCTCAACCGGCAACAAGCCCGAGCTGTGGGCCCACTGCGCCGCACACCCTTGGCAGCCCTGTGGTAGCGCAGGGCTCCTGGGAGCCACGAGGCTGTCCTTTCCCCGGGACCGCGGCGGCTGACGGCGCCCGAGCGGAGCCCGCGCTCAAGGCTGACTGCAGGGGCAGGTGGTCTCCCCGGGGAGATGCCCGGTTGGGCTGTCACATGGCCCCAGCGGCACCCAGGGTCGCCCCGGGCAGGCTCCGCAAGCGAGAACGACCCGGCCCCAAAGTCACGAGCGCGGAGCCCGGGCAGCGAGCATCACGGGCCAGCTGGGGCTGCCGCCCGGGAGGAACTGGGAGAGAGGGGCGCACAGCGCGCAAGCCGCGGATGCCCGTCCCGGCGGCACGTCCGCGGCTCGGGCTGTCCGGCCCCCGCCCAGGCCTTGGCTTCCCCGCGCGCGGAACGCGAGGCGCAGCGCCGACTCCGGCGGGGTTCGGAGTCCCGCCCGACTTCTCCGGGCCAAGCGCTCGAGGCGGAGCCGGCATCCTCCGCCGCCCTCCTCCGCCGGCGCTCGCCCCAGGCCGCTCACTGGGTCTCACCTTCGCGGCCTCCCTGAAACTTCACCCGGATCGTCTTGTCGATGTACTTAGACAAGTCCAAGATGCTCTCTTTCTTCTTCTTCTCTTTGTCCTGCAGGGGAAGCAGAGCGCGTGAGGCGTGGAGCGCGGCCGGCTCCCACGCCGCCCGCCCCGCCGGCCCCGCCGGCCCCGCCGCGCGCTCACCGCCATCTTGCCGCACCGCGCCCCTCTGCGCAGGCGCCGCCGCGCGCCTTTTGACCCTGCCCCCGCGCGCAGGCGCGGAGCACAGACGGCGCAGGCGCGCCGGGCGCGCCGGGGCGTTGCTGGGAAACATCTGGCGACGCCTGCGGTTGGAACCGGCCGACATGGCGGCGGCGGCGGCGGCGCTGGCGCGGCTCGCGGCGGCCTTCCTCCTCCTCGTGGTCCAGGTGAGGCTGCGCCGGCCCCGCCGGCCCCGCCGGCTGTGACACCCGGCCCCGTGCCCCGGGCAGCGCGCGGGCCCCGCCCGACCTGGCGTGGGGGTCGGCCTCGGGTTTGCGCACCCCCCTCGCGAGTGGCCCGCGGGCCGGGAGCCGGGCCGTGACCTTGCGGGCCTGTCCCCGGCCACTCTCTCTCCCCCGCCTCGGAGCTCTCCCCAGCTCCAGCGTCACTCGGAGCGTCTGGGTCTGGAGTTTGGGAGTCCCCCTACCTCCCCAGGCCCCGTTCCGTTTGGAGGTGTCCAGCCGCCTCCGAGGACGCCCCTGCCTGGCTGCGTGGCCTTGGCCGGGCGGCTGCCAGTCTCCGAGCCTTAGTTTCCCCTTTCGCGCGATGTTCGCGCGGGTCCGCGTGGTTGCGGTAAGCACGGCGCGCGGTGCCTGGCCGTGTCGCGGAGCGGCCAGGAGACCCTCCCTGGAAGTGGGGTCGCGTCGCCGCCACAGACTCCGTCCGGTGACCTTGGGCAAGGGAGGTACCCCCTTTGGGCGTCAGTTGCTCACCTGCGGCAGGAGGAGAAGAGTGCAGTGAGGACGCGGCCGGTAGTGCACGCGGGGTGCTGTATGTGCTCCTTCTCCAGCACTTAACGTTAAGGGTCTCGGGCTGGCGGGGTCTTGCAGCCCGCCGGCTGATGGACGTCATCGTGAGCGCAGGTCCTCACCCGCTCTCCCCTGGGTCATGCAGCTCAGGGCCCGGTGTCCCTAACCGCCCTGCGAACGCAGCCATTCCCCTTGACCGGTGCACCCCAGCCCACTGCCCCTCCACAGCGGCCTCAGGTGGCGGGTGCTCTCCCGCATCCCCAGTCCCCTCCCAGACTAGACCCAGCAGGAGCGAGGTCTTTGAAAGTGTGTCAGGTCCTGCGTCCAGAAGAGAGCCTTCCCGAGGCGGCCAGCGCGTGTGGGAGGCCTCTGTGCTTTGGCTGCCTGGGACACTTCCCGTCCTTTCCTAGTTCGCTGAGGGCACTCTGCTCTCTGGTCTTCCCCGTGTCCCTGGAATGCCCCTGGTCGTGCTTCTGGTCTCAGCTGAGTTGTTCTTCCCTCTCCCCACCCCCGAGAAGCTCTCTGGGCTGCCCCCTCCCCAGCTCTGGGCTGAGCCCCCAGCCCTGCCCCAACGCTGCTCCCTCACTTTCCTCAGCAGTCTAAGTCTGTCCGGGGCAGGGACATTTTGAATGGCAGCCGGGTGAGAAGTGGACACAGGGCAATGGGGGCCCCACGGAGGGAGAGACCCTGTTTGCTTGGGGAGGCTTTGTGGAAGCAGGGACCCCTGAGGGGTGTTCTGAAGGATGAACAGGAGTTTGCCGGGTCTCGAAGGCAGAGGGAGGGGCCGCGGGGCTGAGCGGCTGGAACAGGGGTGAAGGTGTGAGAGCTGACGGCTCATTTTGAGCCAGTGAGGAGTCCACCCTGGTTGGTAACATGCTCACACCCCGAGAAAGAGGACACCCCAGAGGAGGCCCTCAGGTGCCCTTGAAGGGAGCTGGGGTTGCCCCTTCGGCTGAAGGGCACGGGGGAGGGGCAGCAGGACTGGCTCCCAGGCCAAGGGTAAAGGGCAGGCGCCCGGCAGGTGGCGAAGGCTTGTGGTGCTCCTGGGCAGGCTGAGGGTTTTGGACTTTGTCCTGTGTGCGAGCAGAGGACGGTGTCCGAGCGTGTGGTGAGAGCACTTGTGCTGGTTGTTCTGGGCGCAGAGCCCGGGTCTGTCTGTCTGTCTGCCCTGGGATAGGACAGACAGCACTGTGGTGGGTGGGTGTGGTTCTTTGTGGGAGTTTGGGTCCTGGCACCTGAGGATAAGGCCAGCTTTCCACTGGCTGGGACGCTGCTTGTGGGCAGCCCCGAATTCACCTGCTACCATTTTGTAACCCTGGGCGAGGAAGTCCCCAAATAGACGTGTGTCCCCCAGTGGCAACAAGATGTGCACATAAGGATGGTAGTGGGGTCTGCTACTCAGCAGATCTGAAGTCGGGTCAGTGCTCTCCCCACCCCTTTCCTCCCTTCTCCCCTCCTGCACCTGTCCCCTCTGCCCTCCTCAGCCTGTCCCCTCTGCCACCTGCACCCCCCCACTCCTGCACCTGTCCCCGCTCCTCCTCTGCCTCAGCGTCTCTTTCCATGCTTCCTGGGCTCTTATGTCCCCACCCTGTTCTGGAACTGACCGAATCTTAGAAGCACGACTGCTTCCGGCCTGGACTCATGAGCTTTTCTCAGACGCATGCGGATGTCTTCATGGTCTTCCCGAAGCGTGGTGTCCCTAGAAGCTCCCGAGCCCGCTTAGAGACTGTGATGTGTCGGAAGGTGGTCTGTCTGGTAGTCCCAGCGATTTCCGGCTCTCGGGATTGGGCTGGGTCCTTCTGAGAACGTCTGGATCCTCTCACTCCGTACGCTGGCATCTGACATGCGCGCGGGCTCATTTCCTAACAGGCAGCCGGCCGTGCGGGCTGTGGGCAGCGAGGTCTGTGAGGTGCGCTTCTGTGCTTGCAAATGACCTTTGTAAAGAGAAGCAGCTTCTGCGCATCCCCATTTTACACAAACAACACTTTTCCCCACAGTCTGGACCCCACAGAACAGGGGTCAGCAGACGTGTCCTGAAAAGGGCCAGACAGTGACTGTTTCTGGCTTCGTGGGCCACGTGGTCTCGGCCGCAACCTCGCAGCTCTGCCGGGGTCACGGAGAGCGGCCAGAGGCCCTGCGTGCGGGAATGGGGCCGTTGTGCTCCAATAAAACTTCATTTAGAAGTGCAGAAGGAGGGCTGCAGGAGGCCGGAGCCCCTCCGTGCCCCACCCTGGCCCTTGGTTCTGAGCCTGGGGTGACCCTCTGGAAGCTGTGTACGGACAGGTAGAGCGCTTACGGCCGGGCAGACAGGTGCCCTTGGCGGGTGCGGTCTGCTGGGGAGAGTGGAAGGGAGGGCTCCTGGTTCTGCCTCCAGTGGAGGGAATGAGGGGCCACGAGAGGTGCGCGGAGGTTGGCCAGGGCAGATGAGGGAAAGGTGCAGCCTGCCAAGGTGCTCTGAGACTCCTGGTTGGCCTCAGGCAGCCCCTGGCTCCTCCCCTCACGAGCCTGAGTTCGTGGAGCTCAGCGCCCCCTCCGCACGGCCTCTCCGCACACCCCCAGCAGTGCACGAGGCAGCAGGCAGCGGGGTCAGGTCAGAGGTGCCCGCTGGACGAGAGGGTCATCGGGGACCCTGCCAGCTGCTTGGTCGGGATCCCCCGGGTCTCCACACTGCCGTCAGCTTAGCGCGACCAGGGCCGGGGTGAGTAGCCCCTGGAGTGGCCGGGCCTCGCCGGGCCTCCGCCATCGGTCTGGCTGAGCAGGGTCCGGTCAGTGGCCCAGGCCTTGTGTCGGGAGCCGTGACCCCGCGGGACCTGCGGCCCCGTCCGCTGCGCGCTCTGCCCCGATGGCGGACCCTATCGAGTGTCCGCGTCCAGACGAGTGGCTCTAGGTGTTTGGCTCCTTGGCACATTCTTGGGGGTCCAAGGAGGGAGTTTTCCATCTCAGTCTTGGGTGATCGCAGCCCACAGGGAGCACAAGCTCCAGAAGCGTGGCCCCCTCGAGCCCAAGGTGCCCAGAGCAGGCTTCTGGGCCAGGCGTGCAGGGCGCCCCGAGGTACGGTGGCCTGGCTGACCCCCTCGGCTTCTAGCACCGGCTTCTCTCCTAAGACCCCTCCTCCCTCAGCACGCCCCTGGCACCTGCTCGCACTCGGGGTGAGCCCGCCTGGGGCAGAGCTGCTGAGACCCGGGCCCCGAGTGCTGTGAATTGCGGTTTTTCATGGAGAGTAAGCTCGTGTTCGACTGAAAAAAGGAGAGTCAGCCCCTCTGGCCCAGGCCTCCCGCCATGCCACTGTTCTTGAGGGGCATCCGGTGTCTGAGGACTCTGGGTGGTGCCCATGCCTTGCTTGCTGGGTCATCAGGACCCTCTGGCGTGGCCCTCCCCAAGCAGCCAGCTGTCCTGTGGGCTTGGAAGGAGGACCGTGGCGCTAGCCGGCTCCTCTTCCTCCTTCTGGGAAGCTGGGGCAGGGTGGGGAAACAAGCTCTGCTGGCTCCGGGCCTGCGCGGAGAGCCGGCCATGCCCTGTGGGTGTCTGCATGACTCTCCTGGGCCGCAGAGTCTCCCAGCTCCCAGCCCCAGGGCGGCCGGCCTGCAGACCGCCTGCTTCCTGCTGTGCCTCTGAGCAGGGCGGCCAGTCCCGACTGGGCTTCCGCTGGCCTGTGCCTGGCAGGGGCCAGTCATGTGACCGAGGCTGCAAGGTTCCCCCGGAAAGTAAGGTGTGGGATGAGGGCCCGGAGCCGGCTGGCCTTCCCAGTCAGTGGCCAGTAGGTAGTTCTTCCAGGAGCATGTGGGTGAGGGGTGCCCCCCGGCCGCCTGTGGGTGTGCTGGAAGGTCCTCTAGGCCTAGCCCTGTTTCCCGGCCTCAAGCCGCCACCCAGGGCCTGGGGATGGGTCTGCGGGCCCGCCATGTCCCCCTCGTGACAGAGGCACGGGGTTTGCCTTCTTCCTGTCCCATCGATCCTGTGTGAGGCCCTGTGGGGTGGTGCTGTCCCTTCTGCAGGAGCCACAGGGAGAGGACCTTACAGGGCCACAGTCAGCACCCGGGTCTCCCTGGGGACGCTCGTCTCCACCCTTGCTGCCCTCGTTTTCTCCAGCATCTCCAGCATCGTGGTGTCCCGTCTGTCCTGTAGGAGGGAGGAAACCAGCCCCAGCCCTGGGTGGGGGGCTGTCCTCGTTTGGCTCAGACCCTGCTGCTTCTGCCAAGCGCTCTGACCCCTGCCTTGTCGCTCCAGGTGGCCTGTGAGTACGGCATGGTGCACGTGGTCTCCGAGACGGGGGGTCCCAAAGGCAAAGACTACTGCATACTCTACAACCCACAGTGGGCCCACCTGCCACATGACCTTGGCAAAGCGGTGAGTGCCCACCAAGGCCCTTCCTCAGGACGGTCTTCCCACTGGGGTCTTTCTTGGTGGGCCTGGCAGGCCCGGAGGTGCTGTGGGACGCCCCCTCCAGACTTGGGGTCGGGTCTGTCCTGCAGGAGGACAGAGGAAGGGCCTCAGCTGTGAAACCCATGTGGGGGGTCTGGGCACACTCCCGGGGCTGCTGGGGTCTCAGGTGGCTCCGGAGCAGCCCCATAACCTCTCTGGGCCTCAGTGTCCTTGGTCAGAAACAAAAGATGTCCAGGTGCTCCCACTAGGGGCACTGGCCACGTCCCCACACGCTGGCGGGGGGCTGGCTGGCAGAGGGGTCCCTAGAGCAGTGAGGGCAGGACCGGCAGCCCAGCGGTGGATGCGTGATTCTCAGCCCAAGGCCACTGCTCCCGCCAGCCGGGCAGGCACTGAGGGTTTGCTACGGAGTCCTCTGAGCGCTCACCCCGTCCCTCCCGTGGACCTCGCACTTGGGGGTGTGTACGTGTGCGCTCACGCGTGTGAGTGCGTGTGAGCGTGTGTGTGGGCACACACGTGTGTGCATCCCCCTCCCCTCACATTCCTGGATCAGGCGGTGTAAACGCGCCCCTCCCCCCAGTCTCTCCTGCAGCTGCGGGACTGGACGGCCTCCATGCTCTGCTCCCCGCCCGACGTCCCCGCCAGGGGCTTCAGCAACCAGATCCCGCTGGTGGCCCGCGGCAACTGCACCTTCTACGAGAAAGTGCGGCTGGCGCAGGGCGGCGGGGCGCGGGGGCTGCTCATCGTCAGCAAGGAGGCGCTGGTAGGGCCCCGGGCTGTGCCAGATGGGGCGTCTTGGAGGGGCGCGGCCCAGAGCGGCCCTGGGGCCCTGTAGGGCTGTCCTACAAGGCCTCAGGGCAGAGCATGGGGGTGCCCTCTGAGGGCGGGTGGCATCCCAGGGCAGGGCGGCCCCTAAGCGACTTGACCCTGAGGCCCCAAAAGTGAAGGCAGAGCTTTTTCTCCCCTGCAGGGAGGGACAGACACACACACACACACAGTCCGTCTCTGCACCCTCCAAGAGGGTGGGCTCGGTGCACCCCGGGTTTGGGGGCAGCCTGCCTCGCCCTGGGTGGGCCTTGGTAAGCTGTCCGTCCCTGCTGCATTCCCTGCCTTGGCCCCCAGGTCCCCCCAGGAGGCAACAAGACCCAGTATGACGAGATTGGCATTCCCGTGGCCCTGCTCAGCCACAAAGACATGCTGGACATCTTCAAGGTAGGGCCTCCTGCCTCCTTCCATCCACGCTGGTCGGCGCGTGCGTGCCTGGGGCGGGTGGGTGGTTCATGCCGCACCCATCACCAGCTCCCGGGGAGAGGGCAGGAATGGAGAATGGCCCCAAGGTCAGAGTGCCCGGGGCCCCAGGCTGCTCTGCCCCCACCCGGCCCCGTCTGACTAGGGGCCCGCGTTTGCCCGCAGTTTGCGGGGTGCCTTCGGGAACCAGTGAGCTTCCAGGTACAAGAAGAACAGGAACATTCTGTCTTTGTGGGAGCGTCGGAATGTCCCCCCCCCCCCAAAGCCTGCTAGACGGTCCCCACGCGACGTGCCCCTCCTGTGCACATGCGTGTCCCGGTTCAGGGCTCGTGTCCCCACACGCGCACGGGCCCTTTCCCCTGACCTCGTGGGAAGCTTGTGCTGCCAGAGTTGATTTTTTTTGGGTGAAGGCCTGGGGCTCGGGGCCCTCCGGGACAGGCCCCCTGGGGTGGGTGAGGGGACAGGGCCGGCGGCCCCAGCCTTGAGCTCCAGCGCGTTCTCTGAGGCAGAGCTTCGGCCGAGCGGTGAGGGCAGCGCTGTACGCGCCCGACGAGCCCATGCTGGACTACAATATGGTCATCATCTTCCTCATGGCTGTGGGCACCGTGGCCCTCGGGGGCTACTGGGCTGGGAGCCGGGACGTGAAGAAGTGAGTGCCGGGGAGGCCAGCGACGGGTCCCGCGCTGGGCGGGTCTGTGGGTGGTCCCAGCGCCGTTCGAGGGGATCCCGTCACTCGCCATCAAAGTGGCTGTGACAGAGTGGCTCCCGAGGTCCCTGGCGCCAGTGTGGCGCCCCCGTGGAGGGCACGGCAGGGACACACAGTGGGCGTGCAGAGGGAGCCCCTTGGCATCTGGGTGCTGTGCCAGCCGGAGGGTGTCCCCTGGACGCGTCTGTGCCTCCCCCAGAAGGTACATGAAACACAAGCGGGATGACGGTCCCGAGAAGCAGGAGGACGAGGCGGTGGACGTGACCCCCGTCATGATCTGTGTCTTCGTGGTCATGTGCTGCTCTATGCTGGTGTTGCTCTATTACTTCTACGACCAGCTCGGTGCGCCCCCACCCCACCGTGCCCCGGGGAGACCGAGGCCCAGGCCCCCAGCCCACCTGGAGGAGCCCCGCTGCTTGGTTGTGGGGTGGATGGAGCCCGAAGGAGGGGGCCTTGGGGCCAGGAGCTGTGCCTCCCATTCACTCTGTGAATTCATGACCCCGCGGGGCCCTTCCTGCCGGTGGGTGTGGGGTGGGTCCCCCCGCGGCCCCGCCCCTCACTGGCGGCCCCACCCACAGTCTACGTGATCATCGGGATCTTCTGCCTGTCCTCGTCCACCGGCCTCTACAGCTGTCTGTCACCGCTGGTCCAGAGGCTGCCCTTCGGCAGGTGCAGGTAAGCCCCGGGGGGCGCCCCCCACCAGGCCCTGTGCCCCGACCCCAGTGCCTGGGCCTAGCCCCGTTGGTCTCCCGCCTCCTGGCCCCGGGAGCTCCAAGCCCTACTTGGATGGTGCCGAGGACCCCCTCCCTCCCCCGTGGCCGTGGGCAGGTATCCCGTACCCACCCCGTGCTGGCTGCGGCTCCCGGCCTTAGAGCAGGGCAGAGTGGAAGGGGGGAGTTCTCCGGCCTCCCCCTCCCCGCCACCCCGTTGCAGCTCAGGCCCTGTGGGGACAGCATGGATGCGTGTTGGTCCCAGGCAGGGCAGGAGCACAGGGGCGCAAACGCTGCTGCTCCAGACCTGGAAGGGGGTCTAGTCTGGTTCTGATGGGCCCAGTGGCCCATTGCCAAACGGTGCTCGGAAAGCTTAGCTTGTGGCATGAGGCCCTTCCAGGCTGCTGTCCCAAGGTCAGAGGTCAGGGGCCTGCAGCGGTGGGGCCGTGGGCTCCTGGGGGGCAGGGCGCGGGCGGGGGTCTATCTCCTACCCTGCTGCCTTCTGCTCTGCCCTTGGGGACCTTCCTCCTGGAGCTGCCGTAAGGCGTGAAGAGGGGTGTTCGTAGGGAACGTGCAGTGGACGAGGGGGTGAGGCGGGGGTGAGCGGACCCCCCGGGTGCTGGGCGGTGGTGAGGAGCCAGCTCCCCTTGACGGCCCGCCCGCCCCCAGGGTCCCCGACAACAGCCTGCCCTACTTCCACAAGCGTCCTCCGGTCAGCCTGCTGCTCCTGGCGCTGCTCTGCCTGGCCGTCAGCGTGGTGTGGGGAGTCTTCCGGAACGAGGACCAGTGAGTGCCACCCCGTCTGCCGCCTGTCCTCAGACGCCCTGGGCCTCGCCTCCCCGAGCCGCGAGCGTGGGCCGTGCGGCAGCCAGTGTGACGGCCGTGTCCGGTGTCGCGCGTCTGTCCTGCCGCCGCGGGGTCGCCAGCGACTGGGATCTGGGTCTGAGATGCCGCCTGCCCTCCTGGCCCCAGGCGCCCCGAGCGCGTGTTCTCCAGGGCGCCGGGGGGTGTAGGGAGGCCTGGAGCCTGCGGGCCCCCCTCCCCGCTCCCTGTGACACCGTCTGGCGCGGCTCTGAGCTCTGTGAGGCGGTGAACCGCTCTTGGCGGCCCTGCCACTTGGAGCCGTGACAGATGTAATTGGCAGAAGGAAAACGTGAAAATATTTTGAGTCCTTTGTACACAAAGAGAACACGAGCTCCCACAGCTAGATCGAAGCCAGAAGACTTGCTTCGTTCTAGAAAGCCAGAACAGGCCCCGTTGCCACCGTGTCTGGGCGCCCACTGGCCGCCGGCAAACCTTCTCTTTGTTCTTCGCGGCTGCCCTGGTCGCCCTAGCCGCGAGAGGCTTCCGTCCGGCTCCGTGACGACCTCGGCACAGATGGGGCAGTGGGGGCGAGCCAGCAAGTGGCCGGTGTGGCCCCATGGTGGCAGCTCCCTGTCAGTGCTGGGGTCACATGTGCACCTCTGTGTCCCCTCCACCTCCCAGTCCCCAAGCCCCCGTTTCCCAGGCCAAGAGGCTGGTGTGGAACCTGGCTGAGCGCGAGTTCAACTTTTCTAGGTTGTGGGAAAAGTACTTTTGAAGAGAGATTCAAGTTGCTGCGCTATCCCTGTGCCCGCCCCTGATGTGAGTGTGGATGCTGTCCCCAGAGGGGGACAGACCCCAGGGCGTGTGGCGTCAGAGGGCCACTCCCCACCCATGCCCAGCACAGCCCACGGCCCTGCCCGTCCCGCCGGGGCTGGCGGCCGAGTTGTCACCGCCGGCTGGGCACGGACAGCTCGGGAGACTCGCCGCCTCAGCAGCTGAGGAAGGAGCAACGGGCGGGTGATGCTTCCGGCACAGCCCCTGCCCCAGCGGTGACGCCGCTCTGCCTTCCAGGTGGGCCTGGATCCTTCAGGACGCACTGGGCGTTGCCTTCTGCCTCTACATGTTGAAAACTATCCGTCTCCCCACTTTTAAGGTGAGAGCCCCGAGGTCGTGGGGCCGCTGGGGTGGGCGTGGGCGGGACGGTTGTGTCCTGAGAGCCTCCATGCCCACCGCGTACCTCGAGTGGCCCCAGGCATGCCGTCACCCACCTGTGCTCGCGTGTCCCTGGCCCTCCCTGGGCAGCGTGGTCTTCGGGCTTTGGTCCCTCCTGCCGCCTCCCCAGTGACAGGGCTCAGGGATCCGCTGCAGCCCCGCCTCCCAGTGTGACAGCCATGGCAGTGACCACAGAGCCACGAGGACCCCTGGAACCCTGCCCTGGGCAGAGCTGCAGGCTGGGGCTCCTCCAGGGGTGGCCGCTGTGCCGGGGGGAGCTTGCTCCAGGCTGAGGCGCACATATGGGCAAGTGAGCGTGGTCGGCGGCCCTGCACGGGGGCCTGGGCCGTCATCCCTGAGGGGGAGGACGCGGCACGCCGTGAGGAAGGCTCGGCACCCCACCCCCTTGGTGACCAACCACACAGCGTGTCCCTTGAGCGTCCCTCAGCAGCCTCCCCAGCCTGACCTCGTGGTGCCGGGGACAGGCCTGGGTTTGCTCAGACTGTCCCCTCGCGGCTTTGTCCCACGGGGCGCTTCTGAGCCTCGTGGGGGGGTGAGGGGCGCGTCCCGGGGGTCTGCGCGCCCGCCGCCACGCCACGCGCCCATCAGGACATCGCCCCCCAGGCCTGCACGCTGCTGCTGCTGGTGCTGTTCGTCTACGACGTCTTCTTCGTGTTCATCACGCCCTTCCTGACCAAGGTGGGCGCCCCCACCCGAGCCCTGCTGCCACGCCCCCGTCCCCGCGCTCCCCCCTCTGACGCGGGCCCCTCTTTGCTAGAGCGGGAACAGCATCATGGTGGAGGTGGCGACCGGGCCCTCGGACTCAGCCACCCACGAGAAGGTACGTGGCGGGCCCACGGCCGAAGCGCTGCTGGGAGGAGAGTGGTGGGCTTGGGCGGGTCCTGGAGACGGCCGCCTCCTCGCCCCCCCCAGCTCCCCATGGTCCTGAAGGTGCCCAGACTGAACGCCTCGCCGCTGGCCCTGTGTGACCGGCCCTTCTCCCTGCTGGGCTTCGGGGACATCCTGGTGCCAGGTACTGGGGCGCGCCACGCCGTGGTGGGTGTCCTCGGGAGTGTCAGGCCATGGGCGGGTGGGGGCGGGTGTGGACGGTGAGGAGCGGGCCGTGGCGGGCGGCCCCTGGGGCTCCCGTGCTGCACGGGGCAGGTGGACGTGGCACGGATGCGGCTTGTGGCTGCACTCGTGGCGGGGGTGGCGTGAGCCCGGCATCTTGTCCCCGCAGGGCTGCTCGTGGCGTACTGCCACAGGTTCGACATCCAGGTGCAGTCGTCCCGGGTCTACTTCGTGGCCTGCACCGTGGGTAAGTGCCCTCGCGCCCGGCCTCTCATGTCCCCACGACTCTCAAGGCCGCGTTTCCTTCGTTGTATCCTCTTGTCCTCATCTTTTGCTTCTTTCTTCGGTCACCAAAGCCATTGACGTGGAAGCGACCTTTTCTGGGGAGCCCCGGTTGCTCTTAACATTTTCTAAACCAGTTGGCTTGCCCGCCTCCGGGCATCCCTCTGGGAGGCCTCGCCGGTAGCACTGGTCGGTGCACATGCGTCCCCCTGTCCCTCCAGGCGGGACGTGCTGCGGCCCCTCCTCGTGCGCAGAGGCCGTGCGCACTGGGCCGGAGCGCAGCCCCGCGGGGGAGGCCCCGGCACGACTCAGGCTGACCTTGCGGGCGACCTTGGGGTTGTCCCCATCTGCGCCTTCCTGGCCCGGCTCGTGCAGCCGCGAGCACGGCCGCTGGTCCGCTCGCTGTCCCTGAACCTGCCCCCAGGCCTTGCGTCCTGGCGGCGGTTGTCAGTGCTGTCTGTCAGGTGGCGTCCGTGGCTCCTTGTCGCTGGACCTGCGCCCCGCGATGGGCGGCAGACGCCGCCGTCCCCCCCGAGGCTGCAGAGCCACGGGAGGATGAGGGGCCCAAGACCAGGCCGTAAACGGTTGTTTCCCCGTCACTCCTTCCTGAAGCCCCCCCGTGTCGCGGTCAGGACGAGGAGCCGCTGTGCCCTGTGCGGTGGAGAGCCGGCCCCGCGCCCCGTGCCGCCTCCCCGCCTGTCTCACGGCTGTGCCATCGCGGTCCCCCGGCACAGCGTGGGGCTTCTGGCCGTGTGCCCGCGTGGCTCGTGTGCAGAGTCATCTCTGACTGAGGGCGCGGGAACGGGACTCTCAGGCGCAGTCACAAGCCTTTGTCTGGCGGCCTCTCGGCCCAGAGCTGGGCCTCGCCACCACCGCGGTGTCACTCTGCCCGTCTCCTGCCCGCCTCATGCACTCCCGTCTGTCCGGTTCCACGTGCCCGCGACAGGCAGGGGCTGGGCGGTGGGGCCGCCCGCCGCGGTAACGTGTCGCCCGTCTCTCCCCACAGCCTACGGCATCGGGCTCCTGGTGACGTTCATGGCCCTAGCCCTGATGCAGCGCGGCCAGCCCGCCCTCCTCTACCTGGTGCCCTGCACGCTGGTGACAAGCTGCGCCTTGGCACTCTGGCGCGGGGAGCTGGGCACGTTCTGGACGGGCAGTGGCTTTGCGGTGAATACCAGTTTGCTCTGAGTGTCCGCGAGCAGTAAGAGCCCAATAAGCCCTAACTAGACTTACAGTTGGATGACTGAGCCCCACAGCCTGTGTCCCTGGTCAGCGCTTCCCGTTCCCAGAGGCCTTTGCTTTGCCGTCAGCCTGTGTGGCCCTGTCCCTCCGGGTGCGACTTGTGGACACGGCCCTTGCTCTGAAGCGCCAGTCCCAGGGGTGGTGACACACCAGTGGATCGGACATTGGTTTCCAGGCATTTCCACCATCAGGAATGCAGTGCCAAGCTCTGGGGGGCCCGGGGCTCTTCTCCAGGTGGGCACTGGCCCTGCCCCGGCCTCCCACGGCGGGCCCATGGCGCTTGTCTTGCTGCTGCTGGTTTCAGGGCGGGAGGCCCCTCTTACTGGAGCACTGTGCCTTCGATGTGAAAGCACGAGGTCTTGTGTGCCTGTGTCCTCGGGATGGAGCTGACCTCCTGCCGCCCTGTCAGTGAATCACAGGGCCTGGCCCCTCCGTGACGGGAGCTCCGAAGGGCACTCGGTGTCTCCCGAGCGTGGTCCGCAGCCCCGAGTTACCGTGTCACATGTCTTGCCCCAAAACACTCCTCTCATCCCGGCCTAGACATGGCAGAGGGAGGAGGGCTGCCGGGCACCCTAATTACCCAGACACTGTAGCCCGATGCTGGGGCCTTTAGCCCTTCCCTGGACCCTCAGGGAAGCATGCTGGCTTCATTGCCCGCCGTCCTCGAAGGGTCTCAGGCCCAGTGAGTGCTTAGTTCTGGAAGGTTCAGGTGGTGGGAAACAAGCCAGAGATGTCAGAGTCAAGGTTTCTGTCGGGTGGCCGTCCTGGGGTCCCAGTGCTGCTGGTCGTATGTGGTCTGGAGGGAAGGTGGCTCCTGGGCCTGGAGCCAGACCCTCCAGGGACCCCAGCCGGTCTGCCCGCCCCACCCCTGCTGCCCCGGGCTCTTCCAGCCCCACCCAGGCCTGACGTGGCCTCTTCTCTTGCAGAAGGACCTACCTCCATCTCCTTGGGCGCTGTCTTCCGCCACCGGCCCGCAGCCTGGGAAGGACTCTGACACCAGCCTCTCTCAGCCGCCTCCAGGCGAAGGACTGGCCAAGTGCCCTGTGTCCCCAGAGCAGCCCCCGGAGGTGTCCACACCCGAGGAGACCGGGGCTGGGGCGCACCCACAGGAGCCCATGAGCCCCGCGGGCTGCACCCCCGAGCCCACAAGCCTGGTGGTCGCTTCGGCCTAGGAGGTGGCACAGACTCTCGGGTCCTCGTCGCTACCTGCCGCACCGAGAGACCCCGAGACTGGACCTGCCCGGCCCCCCCACCCCAAATTGGTGCTCCGGTCTGGCCGACGCCCCCGCTCTTCCTCCTCCTCGAGCCGAGCCCAGCTGTGTCCCGGACCCTCTCCAGCCCTGCTCCCCGCTCCCGTGGCTGCCGCGAGCCCCTCCCCCGCTCCGGCCCACGAGGTCACGTCGCCGTCACCGTGACAGGAGCAGCACCCAGCTCCGTGGTCTTGCCTGTCCGCCTGGTGTTTCCTTGGCAAGAGCAGGAAGCGCTCGGCCGTGGCTGCCGGTCCGCCCACATCTGGTGCTTCCCGCGCTACTGCTCCCTCAGGTTCTGGCCCACAGAGCCCTGTCCTGGCGCCGGGGTCGGACGCGCCTCGGGGTCGGCGGGGGTGCCCAGTGGGCCCTGCCCTGCCTCCGTCAGCCCAGGCGCCTGTGCTCCAGCTTCTCCGCCTGTGAATAAACGGCCACGACGTGTCGAACTTGGGTGGCGTCGCCTCTTGGGTCTGAGTCTCGGCCGGGCCTCGTTGGGGCAGCTGGTCCCCGGGCGCGCCGTCCACGGGGCTGCGTCTCTCTGCTCGGCTCCGTCCCTCCAGCTTAGATGGACTCGGGCCCCCATCCTCCCCACAGCACCTGCACGCTCTCAACCCCACCCCAGCCCGGCCTCTAGGAACAACACCGGCCAGGCGAGCGCACTTTGTATTTAAACCACCCGGGAGCTTCTGGAATGTGGAGAATATTCTGGAATTGGCATTTTGTCTTCTACCTCACTGACAGGGTTCTCCGAACGTCACAACGGAAATGCCGCCGTAGGACTGGCCGCGGGGCGGCGGCCCCCACGCCATGGCGCGTGCCCGTCCTCACAGCCTCCAGACTCGAGCCCGAAAGCTGTTTGCACCGACGTGACGTGAAGGCACAGACCCCCAGCCACGCGGTCCCAGCTCTGTCCCCGGTCTGTCCGCTGCTCCGTTGCAGATGGCAGGCATGGGGTCAACCATGATCCATTCCAAAAAATACCAGCGCCAGACAGACTCACACACAGCCTTTGCCAGCCCTGCTGCTCCGAGGAGAAATGACGTTGATTCAAAAAAAAAAAAAAAAAAAAAAAAAAGACGTTTCCACCTGTCCCCGTGTCTCTTAAGATGACAGGTGACCCGGGAAAGAGACCAACTGGACCTGCCGGCCCTGAGAGCCGCCCGATGGGGAGGCCAGAGCGGGCTGCAGGGTCCGTGCAGACGGTCCCCACCCCAACTGGCACGTCCCTCTAGGCCATGTCACTCGTCGGTGTAGGACCCAGAATCTCCGTTTTCTGTGTTTGACAAACGTCAGGGGACCTGAAGGTGGATGTTTGTTCCGGAAGTTTCTGTGTGCAGTCTTTGCCTCGCTTCTGTTTGAGTCTTACGATTAAACACAGCTTTTGAGAGTTGCCGCCCGGCTCTCGGCTTTCCTGCGGCGCAGCGGCAGGCGGAGCGCGGTGTGGGGCTGGTGTGGGCCCAGGTGTGGCCCGGGCCCACAGGGTCGCTGCCCCGGGGTGTGGGCGCCCGTCCACGCAGCCTACCACTTGCCCAGGCAGAGGGTTGAGCTCTGCTGTGACGTGGCTGGAGGCCGTGTGGGGCTGGGGCCCTGATTCCTGGCACTGGAGAGCTGGGGGGGCCTGGAGGGAGCTCGGTCGGCCCTGTGTCAGGTGACGCCTCGCTTCTCCATGATGATCCAGGATGCGTGGAGGGGAAGTGCCTGTTGTGGGCCTGGGGACCAAGCTGGCCAGGGGCTGGGGTCTCCCAGGCCACCCGGTCACACTGCCACAACCAGTCGGCCCTGCTGCTGTAGCCCACGCCTCGCGGCCCATGGCAGGTGGGTGGGGCCGGGGCCAGCACACTGCTGGACACGGACACGTTGTGTCTCACATGGTTTCCCAGGTCAGGAAGCAGCCTCCCCGGGTCTTCTTAGACCCGGTCTAAGACAGCGGTCCTTTCTTAGTGAGCCTCTGGGAAGGCCGTCCCCCAGGCCCCGCTCACCGTGCACTGGCGGCGGGCGGCGAGCTCAGCGGTGCCCGGGCAGGGAGAGCCCTACACGCTTGTTTTCACGGTGGGGAGGCACAAGCCGGTGCCGGGGAGACCATGTTCCTGCTCCATGCCGGGGTGGGGGGGGCACAGCTCTGCGTGACCGGGGCGCTACGGAGATGGGACGGGGCTGTGAGCCCACCAGACTTCTTCACTGAGCTCTGGTTAATGGTTTCCATTGACTGTTCATTCCCTCCGCCTTTCCTGAGCGCCGGCTGTGAGCCAGGCCCCTGACTCCACTGGGGCGCCTGGGTGGGGCTCAGACCCGCTCTACCCCAGGTGGACACGGGCCTGCACCTGCCTCTGTCTTGGGAGCATGTATCAGGGAAGGCACCTTGGAGGAGGCAGGCGGGGCCTCTAGGAGGGAGATGAGTGTGGCTGGTGGGACGGGCAGGGGTCACTGGCCACATGGGGAAGGCATGGCCCATGTTGCCTGAAGGTGAGGGGACTAGAGTCCTAGAAAGAGCCCAGCGGTGGCCGCCCTGGGGGAGAGAAGAAGGCAGCCCGTCCCCATAGCATCCCTGCTCAGGGCCGGGTGCAGTGGTGGGAAGAGCCCGCTGGCTTTGGAGTCCTGGCTTCTTTCTGGAGCCCAGGGACCTTGGTCGGTCACTATCCTCTCTCTGGGGCTGGAGGCCCTCTGTCTTCTGCAGGGCCTGCCCGCATGTGCGTGGGAAATGGGACCACACTGCAGGCAGCCGGGACCCGGAGGGACTGCTCCCTCTCCAGCACCACGCTTGGCTCCCCGTGGCTTTCAGTGCTTCCCACAAGAGTGAGTCTCCACTTGGGGCCGGAAGGCGTTGCTAGCAACGGTGGTAAGCCGGCGGGCCCGAGGGCAGTTCGGCGTCCCCAGAGCATCTTGGGCAGCCATGATGGTCCTAACGAAGGTTGCGTTCTTGTGGGCCGGCGCCGCCGGAGGAAGCTGGGGGCGGGCGGACAGCTGGGCTGCCGCGTGGCTGTGGAAGGTGCGTGAAAACCGAGGCCAAGCCCCTGCCCCAGCCTGACCAGGAGAGACACCCCCGGCCCCAGCAGAAGGGCATCCTGTGTTCCCCTGCCGGCCCTCGCCCGACTGCCCATGGCGTCAAGGAGCCTGAGAAACCCTCCAAGCCGGGAGCCGTGAGCAGAGCGAGTGCGTTGGGGGATCCAGGAGTCCGAGTACAGTGTGGATGCTGGTTCGTGGGTTGTGACAATGTGCGGCCGGAACGTAAAGGCAGGGAACAGCACAGAGTAACATCTTCTCACCTCTGTAAACCCAAAGCTCTTCCGCAAGTTTATTTTTTAAACGATCATAGTTATTCACACACAGCCCCTTCCCCAGGCTGTCTCCTCAGGGTCGTGCAGGGCCCTGTCCTGGCTCACCTGCCAGGCGAGCTCACCCGCCCCCTGGACACCCGAGCGAGGCCGTGGTGACCCCGCCCCCCGCAGGTGCCGCCCCGGCCCCGCCCCCATTCCCTGGTCCGGGCAGCAGGGCCCGCAGGAGCGGAGGCGGCGGCGGCTTCGGCGGAGGGCGGTGAGTCGGAGTCTCCGGAAAGGGCCTGGGCGGCCTCTGTGGGCGCGGAGCTCGCGGGTCAGGCAGAGCCGCTGTGCAGCCGGCTGGACCGGCGGAGCAGACGGCCGGGGTGCGTGGATGAGGCCGGGCGCGCCACGGTCCAGGACACCTGCCCGCGCTCCCATCCCAGGGCACCGTTTCCCGCCTTGGCTCCCCACTGACCCGGCCGGTGCGGGGCGCGGCAGGAACCTGGGGCCAGAGCCGGGCAGGGTGGCCAGCTGCTCTGCTTCCCCTACCTGGCCCTCAGCATCTGCGTGCCCCGGGGTGCCTGCCTGACGAGAGTGCTGGGGGTCACCCTGGGGGGTGCCATGAAAATGCCTGACGCTGGGGGGAATGCGTGGCAGGAAAGCCAGCCTGGCACCCGGGGACAGCTGTCATCGGGCTCTGCAGTCCGGTCAGGAGGATGGGCTTGGCCCAAGAATCGGCGAAGGATGGCCCGGCAGGGCCCTGCTCTGTCGCCCATCTCAGGGACCAACGCCACACTCCCTGGACCCCACGGGGGAAAGCGTGGTCCCTGGCAGTGGTCGGAGCTTTGGGGACTGTGTGTTCACATCAAACACAGGCCCTCCAGCCCCCTTTAGTGTCCACTTGCTGGGATCCGGAGGGCGAGCCTCTGGGCACCTGGCAGATAACGGGACCGGTGTCTTGTGCACCAGCACGGTGGGACACGGCCGTGAGGACGCGGCCTCGTGGACCCCGAGCCTGCGCTGTCTGCGGCCCTGGCCCGCGGCGGTGAGTGTGAGTGCGCGTCTGCCACCGTGTGGCCCCGTGTGCGAGGGCGTGCCTAGTTGTGTGTGCGGTTGCGGGGAGGCTGTGCGTCTGTGTCGCTAGCGTGTGACCACGTGTGTTCTCGAGATTGCGTGTGTGATTGCACTGGGAGGTCGTGGGTACGGTAGCACGTGTGCGTGAACTCCTCCTCGCTTGGAACATGGGGCTCGCCCCCGCTCACGTGGACCTGATCACCAGACCACGGGAGTCCCCCAAAGACGCTGCGGCATGCAGCCCTCTCGTTCCACCAAGCCAAAAGTTGGGACAGTGGTGCCGAGCCGACGGCTTGTGTGGCCGGAGCCGTGAGCCCCGCAGCGCCTTCTGGCCTCGGGCCCCACGCTCGACAAGCGCGTGTGTGCTGTGCGGGGTTCACTCGGTGCGGAATTGTGGATGTTCAGGGCGAGCAGTACAGAGCGGGGGGTGTGTCTTTGGATGATGTACTGGGCGGCCTCTGGCTCGAGCTGGGCCTCCTCTTGGGAACAGCCTGTGTCCAGTGGCCGGAAGAGAGAAAGTCCTCCTCTCGTGACCACTGCCGTCCACGGACAGCTTGACACGGTGGCTGAGCTGAAGCCCTGGGTGGGGGAACCAGGGAAAGGCAGAGCGAACTGGCCGAGGCAGGTGCCCCTCTGGCCGTGGCCAGGTGAGTCCTGGTCATCCTGGGGAAGGACAACAAAGGCAGGGGAGGCAGACGCCCCCATCTGGCCTTCGCTCTCATCCGTGCGGGCCCAGAAGGAGACACAGGCCGGGTGCATGAGGACGCGGCTGTGTGGCTGGTGCCCGGGAGCTGAGACCCCCACCCCAGCGTGGATGTAGAGCCCTCGGTGCCCCATCTCTGCGGCTCACCTGCCTCACCTGGACAGCAGGGACCCATATTGTGATAGAAACCCCTGGAACTGTAAGAACCGCGTGCGAGGAGGACGGGAGGTGAGGAGACAGAGGCAGAGGGGGAGACAGACACACGGAGACGAGCCCAGGTGTCTCTCCAAGCCTCGGTTTCTTCATCTGTAAGGGGGGGGTGCTTGTGCCGCCCCGTCCCCCGGGGTCCCTGGGAGGTCCGAACGAACCAGGGGCTGCCCCCCCAGGTGTCAGTGTCAGGCATGACCTTCCGGCGCGTGGCGGCTCCTCTCTTTCCACACCTCGTCTGTGGAAGCAGAGACGGGGACGTGGCTGTCCCCAGTTATGCATTTTAACACACATGCCTCTAACGTCAATGCGGGGGAAATGCCTATATGAGGCTCTGCTGTGTCTCCTGCTTTACCTCTGTTCATCAAAAACAATTTTGGAATCATTTTAATTGCAAAGAAGGCATGGAGGGTCCCCACACACCCCAGCTTCCCCAGCGTTACGCCCTCCGTCCCCGCGGAACCAGCACGGGTGCAGTGCTCCTGGCGACCTTGCTCCAGTTCCCCTCGCGTTCCAGGCTCCAGGCTGAGACCCCGGGTGCCATTTGAGGAACTGCATTAATTTAAAATTATACAAGTCGTAAGTGGTCGGGAGTCTCTCTCTTTCACCTCCAAGTCTTCATCCACTTTCCTGGGGATCTGCTGTGTTTATCAGCTCCCTGGCCCGGGGCCCTGTGGGGTCTCCGACTCCCAGGTCCTATGTGTGTGTCACTAGCTAGAGGACGACACGATGTCGTCACGCCGGTAGTTTTCTCACAAACACCTCTTCCCATGAAAGCCTAACAGAAAGGCCACAGACAAGCAGGGGAGAAAAGAGCTTATTAAATTTCCCGTCGGCTCGCTGAGTGATTTCGTCCACGAAGTGGGGGCGGCAGGCGGGGGAGTTCCGGCCCCTGGAACGGCCGGGGAGAAACAGGAGAGGCTGCGGGGCGGACAAGGGACGCCTGTTCTGCGAGCCGAGTGGGGTGCGAGGGCTGGGGGGGTCGAAGGTGAGGAGCCCTTCGGGGTTTCACTGAAGTGGGCAGTTAGCCCCTCTCGGGAACAGTGGACCCCGGTGCCCCCTTCCCCTTGGAGAGGCTGGACCCGTGCTCCATCCGGCTGGGCCAAGTGGCTGCTGGAAGATTCGTGGCGGCTCTCGGCCCTGCAGAAAGGATGGGGAGCCGAGGGGCACGCAGAGAAGGGGCGAGGGGCTGCCTCACCAGACAGGCCTGGAGCCTGCGCAGTGCGGCTCGGAGGCTGCGTGGCCCGGTCTTCCAGAAGCTAGCCGACCAGAGCGTGTCTCGGGGCTGCCGGGCCAGCTCAAGCCGTAGAACGTGACTCCTGATCTTGGAGTCATGAGGTGGAGCTCCATGTTGGGGCTGGGTTTACTTAAAAACATCCACATACTTATTATACCACGGTTTCTGCGGGTCATTCAGCTGGGTAGTCCGGCTCGTGGTCTCCGGTGTGTGGCAGTGGGGATGCCAGCCCAGGGGGCCTCGAGTAAAGCGCCCCCGCCTGCCCGGGCAGGAGGGGCCGCTTCCAGGTCTCTGCACAGCACTGCGGGAGCGTCCTCTCGGCGAGTGGCCTCTGAGACAGCCGGGCCACAGCCACATGACTTTCGTGGCTGCCCTCTGCAGCCTCGGGCCTTCGCTTGAGTATACTCCCCCTGCTAGGAGCGAGTTGTGGGGGCTAGCTCACGCCCAGAGGGAGGCGAACAGGCTCGACCACAGAGCAGAGCAGCAAGTCACTGGGGACCCGTGTTGAAGTTGCCACGTCCTGTGGCCTGGGGCCAATTCCCTACTTTTCTTTCTTTTTTTTTTTTTTTTGAAAAGTCATTTTATTTTATTTTTTAAGATTTTATTTATTTATTTGACAGACAGAGATCACAAGTAGGCAGAGAGGCAGGCAGAGAGGCGGAAGCAGGCTCCCTGCCGAGCAGAGAGCCCGATGTGGGGCTCGATCCCAGGACCCTGAGATCATGACCTGAGCCAAAGGCAGAGGCTTAACCCACTGAGCCACTCAGGCGCCCCCCAACTCCCTACTTCTCCCATCAAGGCACAGCCGGTCCCGGCGGAAGAGGTAATAAATCAGCGGTTCAGCACAGTGCCTGACACGTGGAAAATGCTGTTTACTTATTTGTGGCATTTTTCCCACCCGATTTTCCCTCTCCTGAGGAGCGACATCCCAGCCGCTGCTGTGAGGCCAGAGTGTGGAGTGAGAGGACTGTCCTCTCGGGCAGGACGGAGTTAAAGAATGAAGAGAACGAGCCAGTTGTTCTTTCCCTGGCTTGAACTTCTCCCAAAGGGATGCAGGGAAGTCCAGGCTCAGCACCTTGGCGGAAACCATCCTGCAGTCTGTTCCCGTGGGTGCAGCTTGCACAATCCGGGAGAAAACAGATCAAGTGGGGATGTGGAGGGGGATGGAGGCATCTGCCATGAGGATGTAGATAAGCATGGCAGACAGCAGGCACAGCAGATGCAAAGGCCCTGGGGCAGGATTGTTTGAGGAGCCGTGAGGAGGCCCTGTGGCTGGAGCAAGGGAGGAAGGAGGAGGAACTGAGGACAGACCGCAGAGGATGGGTGGGATCAGGTCCTGCAGGCATTCTGCCCTCAGGGAAAGCACGGGCAGGACTGAGCAGAGGTGGGTCACAGCCTGAGTCCACTCTCAGCTGCCGAGGATGGAGACAGCCAGCTCTGCGAGGAAACGTGGGTGGTGCTCTGTTGAGCGCAGGGCAAGCATGGCAGAAGTCGCCCAGTTCTAGATATTCTGGGGGCGGGGCTGACACCACGTCCAGGCAGACTGATGGCCGCTGTGGAACAGGGTCATGGGGACCCCAGGGGTTTCGGTCCGAGTAATCACAGACATGGCTGTGGGAGGAGCAGGTGGGGGGGCCGGGAAAGCTATGGGGTCCCATCTGATCTGAGCAGCTTGCCAGCCACTGGGTTGTGGTCATAAATCATCACAAATGTGGTAGCTTGAGACCGTGCACACTTCACACCTTCCAGTTTCTGAGGGTCCGGTGTCCGGGTACAGCTTAGCTGGGCCCCATGCCCAGGGTCACACGAGGCTGCCATCAGAGCACTGGCTGGGCTGCGTTCTCCACTGAGAGCCAGACTGGGGAAGGACTGACTTCCAAACTCATTCATTGGCAGATGAGGGAGGGTGTGGCTTTGGTGGCCTGGTAGGTGGCGGCCACCCTCAGCTCCCACAGGCCACACAGGCTTGTCCTACACAGCCATGTACTTCACCAACCAGCGAGGGGATTGTTAGCTCCAGTCCGCTGAGACAGAGTCCTACATCATACAATAGAGTCACAACCGGACAGCCCGTCACCTCTGCAGCATTCAAACAGGGAGAAGCAAGTCACACACTCGGGGAAATGAGACCGCCCAGGGCTGGGAACACCAAGAGGTGAGGGCCCATGGGGTCACCCAGGAGCTCCCAGTAGCCAGCTGGACTGAGTGTGCAGTTCAGAAGAGTGTGACCAGGAGCTGAGGCATGTCAGGGAGGTTATTAAAACCACAAGACTGGATGGCATCACAGAGAGGAGGGCACGACTTGCCATGAAAATACTCATTAAATCTTTAAATAGTCTTATTTAAAATTTAAAAAAAAATAAAGAAAAAGTAGTCACTTCTACACACAAATAGAAAACAAAAGGGAGGGTGCCTGGGTGGATCTGTGGGTGAAGCCTTTGCCTTCGGCTCAGGCCATGATCCCAGGGTCCTGGGATCGAGCCTTGCATCGGGCTCTCTGCTCAGCAGGGAGCCTGCTTCCCGCCCCCCCCCCCCCGCCTGCCTCTCTGCCTGCTTGTGATCTCTGTCAAATAAATAAATAAAATCTTTTTAAAAAAGAAAAAAAAAGAAAACAAACGGAGGTGACTAACAATACGTAAATTCATGCAGGGGAAGAAAGCCAAACCCAGACTGAGGCCAGGCCAGAGGACTCTGAGTGATGGCGGGAAGCAATGTTGTGGTATGATATCTTGGAAAGATCAAGTGAATGCAAAGGGTTTCCCGACAAGCAAAATATTTTTTTGCTTTTAACAAAGACAGCCCGTGCCAGGGCTGGGGGTTGGGTGGGGTGGAGAGGGACGGGTGCGTGTTAAGCGGGTCCTGTCTTTGGTGCAACGTCGATATCTCGTTGTTCGCCGATTTTTTTGATGTTGTTTATATTTTTAAAATGTTGGGTAAAAATACTCATCTCAACTAAAGTTCCAGGTGCCCCTGCTTAAACTTTGCCCCTGAAGCCAGTACCCGGATTGCTTTACCCTAGGCCTTGGGCTGGGTTTTTGCCCTGAAGGCTGTGCACCCACGGTTCATGCCCTCCTTTTGGAAGCAGTCACTGGCAAGGGTTAGAGTGGCATTAAGGACACATTGGCCCTAAGCCCGAGGCTCTCCGTAGCGTCACTGGGAGGCTGGCGGTGGTTGTCCCTGTCTTGTTCCCAGTATGGCTCAGCTCACATCTTCTTCTTGCTCTGCATTCCCTCGGGAAGCCCCGAATGGCTCCAGACCCTTCCTGGCAGATGAGGACGGCGGATGGGTGGGTGGGGGGGGTAGGGTGACCAGGTGTCCTGATTTCAGCTTCTAACTACAACAGTCCCAGCTGACCTGAGATGACTGGTCACCCCAAACGGGAGTCACTTGCTCAAGTGTCGCCCCATCACTGCTGACCTGGGAGGGCTGTCGGGCTTTGTGCCTCCGACCCGAGCCAGAGGCTGTGCGGGAAGTGGTGTATGTCCTCCGAGCTGGAGGCCGGTCAAGCCCCAGGGTCTAGTGGGAGATGCTGACGGTCAGAGCTCCCAGCTCAGCTCTGCGCGCTCTGGGCTTTTGTCCTGTGCTCTGGAGACTCTGGCTCTTCCTTCCCTCTATCTCGGCGCACGCTGCAGATCTTACAGCCAGTGTCAGCTCTTCGTGAACCTTCTACTGATAGTTCCCGGAACTGGGGACAGCGAGTCTCTTGCCTGCTCATTTCTCTTATTTTATAACTGCACACTCATTCTCTAGATCTGTCTGGGGTGTTCTCATGTATCTCTTGAGCACAGGTGGTAACTTATCCTCCTACATTTCTTTCAGAAAAATAAGCTCTGCCTCATCCTGTCAAGGGGTTTCTCTTAGCTCAAGGTCACTGTGAGAGCCAGCAATCGCCGTCTTGTGTTCGCTCTTATTTTCTCTTAATCAGCTATCTTCCCTCTTTGCACTCAGCTTTTGTCGTCCATTCTCTCCCACCCCCAATCTTTGCAAAACACAAAATAAAACAAATTCTAGAAGACATTTTGTAGTCTGAGAGGCAGGGCATGAAGGGTCTTCTGGAACCTTCCATACCTTCACTCTCACTCTCTTAAGTAAGCTGCCCACTTGTCTGAGATGGGTTGTCTCCATCCCCTCTTAGTGAAAAGGGAAAGATACATCGAAAGGGGCAGACTTTGGTTTTGGCTGACATTTTTTCTAAGTCCTAAATGAACTTTGTATCTCAGTCAGAAGATAAATTCTATTTAGGAATATGGGTGTTTGGGGAAAAGTTAAGTTTTAAAGTGACTTGGCTTTATGACTGCTCATTAGCCCGTGACCCATCGGCCTTCCGCTGTTGTCTCTCAACATTCAGTGGAAGATGAAGCAATCCAGAGAGGCCGCTACTGGGGGTCTGCAGCCGGCTTTTTGCAAAGTTAATATAAGCGCACCGACAATTTATTCGTTGCCAAAATTGTCAGCTTTTCACTCAAGTAACACACGCCTTGTCTGTGTCAACTGTTTGCAAAGACACCCCACCGCCTGCCCTAGCCCCGGCTCCTGCCATCTCCTCTCTGCGGGGATGGGACTCCTCTGGGGCCCTCCTGGGAGTGGGGTCCTGTAGGATGTGTTGTCCTGGGTCTGGCTCCTCTCCCTGAGCCCTGTGTCCTCATGGTCCCTCCGTGTTGTATCAAGTGTCAGGATTCCTTTGGGAGCAGAATAAACATGAAATGGCTAGAGGTGGGAGAAGAGGGTAGCGAGTGATGAGCTGGGGAGGAGAGTCAGGGCCAAGACTTTGAACTTGGTGCTGAGGGAGGTAAGGAGCTACTGAAAGGCAAGGGAGTAGCGCCATCATATTTGTATAGACCAGCGTTTCTTCCCTGGGCGTTGCAGACATGTGGTCCCTCTCTGCGGGGGTCTCCTGGGCACTGTGTGTGATGGGGTGGTCAGCGGCACCTCTGACTCCCACCCCTTCAATGCTGAGAGCACCCTCAGCTGTGACAGCCACAAACATCCCCCAACATCTGCTCAGCATGCCCTGGAGGCAGAATCACCTGGTGAGATCGCCGGGTCTAGGCAGATCGCTCTAACTGCATGAAAGAGGAGTAGTCTGGGGCAGGCCTGGAGGTAGCAAGAGCATCGCTAGCCCAGGGAAGCAGGAACGGCTGAGTGGGACCGCAGGAGAGGAGGAAGGTGAGCGGCTGGATTTGGAGGTGACCAGCAAGGAGGGGAAGGAAGAGGAAGTGACGGAAGGCAGGGTGGGGTGCTGTTCTAGAGCTGCTTTGGGAGAGGTGGTCCCAGAACTCAGGGGAGGGAGGAGTGAGCCGCTTTGCTGGGAGAAGACACAACCCACGTGGGACAAGCTGAGGTGCAGGTAGAGAGGTCCAGGTGTCTGTTCCCACCTGAAGCACCAGGAGAGACACGAACTGGAAACTTCCATGTAGGGGTTGCTGGTGGATAAGTGATCACTGGTGCTGTGGATCCCCCTCGGGGCAGCAGCAGAGAAAGGAGCCACGGAGAACGGGCCAGGAGGGGGTGTACAGATAGTGGTGACAAGGAGCTTCGGCATGGACTCTGGCATGGGAATGACAAATGCCTCGACATGCTTTGCTTTGTGGCTACTGCCACGGTCCCGATGAGATCTGCCCAGCAAGGGACCCAGCTAGTGAGAACACAAAGACCTCCCAGGAGGCCGTTCTATCACTCCTGCGGCCTCCAGGGATCCCCTCGTCAGATCGGAAGAGGAGCTTAGGATGGCGTTTCCTCTCCGGACCGCCAGCTGGGTGAGGCCGCGTGTCTGAGTCAGCGAAGGCCGTGCGGGATGGGCGCCCCGATGTGGGGGAAGCTGGAAACAGCTGGAACTCCAACACCCCTGACGTCGTGTTGACTCTAGTGTTCTTGTTTTACTGAGTCACAGCTGAAGAGGTGGGCGAGGAGCATGTCCTTGTAGAAGTCACTGAGCAGTTTCAGTCTGTCCATGAGCCACAGATCTTGATCTTGGAAGGCCAACAGCCCCATCCTGCAGCCGTTCAAGCAAAGACTGCCTCCTTCGCCTGGGCAGTCCGGAAGGCCTGGCCTCTGGCAGAGCTGGGTTAGTCTGTCCTGTCCTCTGAAATTATTCCCTGCCTGTGCCCCTCACATCCACCCGGTCTCTTCCTTCGGGGCGTTGATCTCGTCCTCCTTCCTGCTGGCGGTCAAGATGGCGGCCAATGGCCGCTACTGTGAAGAAGGATGCTTGTTCCCTCAGATTATTAGCTGAACCGTATGAAACTGCTCACGTCCCGTTGTTTTTGTAGAAAAAGGGCAGCTTCATGTAGCGTGCTTCCGGCATGTTCCACCCCTTGGACCAACTGCTGACTGGAGCAAGGGGCGGGCACTGTGGCTGACAGGCGGGGCTCAGTGTGGCCTGGCACAGATGGGGGCGGGCACGAGAGCTGTGATTGGCAGGTCTGGTGGCCAGGTGGGTGGGCAACATGAGTGGGGTGAGCCCTCCCCAAAGAAAGGGATCGGGGAAGACAAAAATGATGTTGCCACCCCACGTGACACTGAACTGAGAACTCAAGGGATAAAGCCGACCACGGGCCATAACGAGGCCTGAAGAGGTGAACTAGCCTCCTGGGGGTCATAGAACTAGTCTGGCTAGAGCTGGCACATGCGTTACAGTCTTCCAATGACCAGCATTCCTTCCAGTTGACTAGAGAGCACTCTGGGGGAAGGGCAGGTTCTGACTTCAGGGTTTTTTCCTACAAAGATGCCCAATGTCCTGAATCAACAACTCTCTCCTGGGTCAGCATTGCCCACAAAAAGCCCGTATTAGCTTCTTGCTGCTGCTGTAACAATGCAGGTCTACCAGATGGGGGCGGGACTGGTTGCCACCGGGGCCCCAAGGACACCCAGCTCCTGCCTTTTCTTGGCCTGTGGCCCCCCTCCATCCTCTCTGCCAGCAGTGCGGGGTCTGGCCATCTGTGGGACCCCCACCTTCTGCCTCCCTCTCATGATGACCTCGTGGGGATGCCGGGCTTCCCGGGAACCCAGGGTCACCCCCACCTCGGGGGCCTTGACAAGGTCCCACCTATAAGGTCCCTTTAATGTGAGGTGACATCCAAGGTCCACGGGATGAGGACATGGACATCTTTGGGCCATTATTCTGCCTGCCACAGGGTCTAAGCAAAACGCCACAGGGTCTAAGTTTCTGTGAAGTGCCCAGGGACACAGTCGGATTGTTTGGACCAAACAGTCACTGCCTTTTCGGGGCCTTGCTTGGTTCAAAGGCAGATTTTGTAGCCTGATTTTTATCTGCCCTTCACCATGCCTGCCAACTGCTGGATGAGGTTTCCCTGCCCTTGGAGGAGGCTGCGTGGGGGTCGTGCCAGGGCGCGAATGCGCTGGTGCGAGTCCAGCCCAGGGTTCATCGGGACTCGGAGGAGCAGCCAGCAGGCGGCTGGGCCCAAGTCTCCTTGTTTGCTCAGAGGCGGGCTCCTGGCTCTGCACGTTCTGGATGTTTCTGCACGGAAACAGCTCAAGTGTGTCCCGCTGTTCCCCGCGGTTCTTGGCTTGCTCCGCACCTCCTCCAGTTGGTGGCATATGTGCCTCCTCTCTCTCTCCTCTGTTTCCTCCCTTCCTCCTTCTGTTTCTACTTTTTTCCTCCTTCCTTGTGGTAAAACACACAAGACATAAAATTCACCATCTCAATCATTTTAAGAGCACAGCTCAGCAGCGTGAAGCTCGTTCACCACACTCTGCGACCACCCCCACCCTCCGTCTCCAGAAAGTTCCAACTCCCCGCACAGAGACTCTGTCCTCATGAAGCACGGACCCCCCCACCCCCTCCTCTCTGTGTGCACGGGACTCCTCTGGGGACCTCCTGGGAGTAGGGTCCTGCGAGATGGGTCCTCCTGGGTCTGGCTCCTCTCACTGAGCTCCGTGTCCTTGGGGTCCCCCGATGGCAGGGGGCAGGCTGGACTGTGTTCCAAGTGGGGATGGACCATGGTGTGTTTATCCTCCACCCACTGATAGACACTTGGGGTGTTTCCGCCTCCTGGCCGTTGTGGATGCTGCTGGCGTGAACACAGGTGTGCGAGAGCCTCACGACCCTGCTTCCAGTTCCCATATAGTGGATAATTCTATGTAATTCACATGGTAATTGTATTTCACTGTTTGAGGAGCCACCAAACCCGTTTTCCCCTGCGACCGCCCCATTTTCTGTTCCCACAAGACTTTTTTTTTTTTTAAGATTTTATTTATTTATTTGTCAGAGAGAGAGAGGGTACACACAAGTAGGCAGAGAGGCAGGCAGACGCAGTGAGAGAAGCAGGCTCCCTGCCCAGCAAGGAGCCCAATGCGGGACTCGATCCTAGGACCCTGGGATCATGACCTGAGCTGAAGGCAGAGGCTTAACCCACTGAGCCACCCAGGTGTCCCCCCACAAGACTTCTGATTCCACATCCTCATCAACTCTTGTCAGTGTCTAGTTCTGGACAACAGCCCTCCTGATGGGTGTGGAAGCTCTCCCTCTTTAATTCCTCCTTTGTGAGGAATGTAAGGCCAACTGTGAAGTCAGAGGCTAAGACTGCCCCCATGTCTGATGCCGTGTGCAAGTGCTGGGGTGTTCGGCACTGAACTGTGTCCCCTCAAACTTCATGCTGAAGTCCGTACCCCCAATATCCCAGAACTGTTATTTGGAAATACGGCCTTTACAGAGGTGATCAAATTAAAATGAGGTCATGAGGGTGGGTCCTAGTCCCAGATGACTGGTGTCCTTATAAAATGGGACACTTGGACAGACATGCACAGAGAGTACGTCCTGTGAAGATGGAGGCAGAGCTGAGATGACGCTTCTACAGGCCAAGGGTCACTACAATTGCTGTGACCCACAGGATCTAGGAGAGAGCTGGGGGCAGGTTCCCCTTCTTGGTCCCGGAAGGAACCAGCCCTGCTGCCACCTTGAATTTGGGATTCTGACCTCCAGAGCCGGGAGACAATCAGTCCCTGCTGTTCATGCCCGTCAGTTTGTAGATCCCCATTCCGGGAGCCCCAGGAGACTCGCAGGGAGATCCCCATATGACTCTTGGCTGTGACAATTCCCTAGAACAACTCAGAACTCACTAAAAGCTGTTAGAGTTGCAGTCGCAGTTCACAGGGATTAACATGGCAGATTAAGACCAGAGAGAGGAGCACACGGCAGAAGGTGGCTGTCTCAGGCCACACAGACAGCTCTAGCAGGACACCACTGCCCCAGTAGCTGATGAACAACACACCTATTTACTTCTCATGGTTCTGGAGGCTGGAAGTCCAAGTTTGAGGCACTGGCAGCTTCCATGTCTGGCGAGAACCTGCTTCCTGGTTAACAGATGGCCGTATTCTCACCATGTCCTTACATGGAGCGGGGAGCTCTCTGGAGCCACTCTTGTAAGCGCGCTCTTCCCATTCATGGGGGCTGCACCCTATGACCTAATCCCCTCCTGGAGCCCCCACCTCCTAATACCATCACCTTGTGGTTTCAGCATATGGATTTTGGGGGCACACAGCCATTAGCCCACGGCCCCAGGAGAACACCAACATGGCACTTCCACCGCCCTCCCCCTGGGCAGTGAGGGGGTGTTGTTCTTGGGACATGTGGGATGACACACATGGAGTATCACCAATCCAGATGGCCCCCCTAACTTCCAGTTTTGGGGTTCACGGTTTTTACTGGGGCTCCACTGCATAGTTGTGACTGATTCGTTGACTGATTCGCTGATTGCCCACATGGCTGATTTCAGCCTCCAAGAGCTCACCTCCCAGGAACTGAGGGCAAAGTCTGGCCTTTCTTTTTGAGCAATCCTAAATTTTGCCTACACATCCTTTCAACAAGATCTTTGTCCCCTTGAATTCCCCTTCGGCTCTCTTCTGGCAAGACTGGCCTTCTCGAGACTCTTCAAGAAAAATTTTAAAAAGAAAGCTAGCATGCTGGCCCCATGAGTACCCCATGGGCCATGGGGACATAGAAAGGGTCTTGCTTGGGACAGTAAAACCCATAATGTGGCCTTCTCTTCCAAGGACACCAGGACTCCAGCTGCTGACCTCCATGCAGTGGATGCTGTGTGTGGGCTGAAGCCGGCGATCTGTTTTTTCCAGGTAGGGTCAGTCAGATGCTGGGGACCATAGCGTTTTAGCTGGCACCTGTCCAACACATGGCTTGATGTAACACTGACGGTGACCGCTAAGGACAGCTTTGGCTGCATCCAGTATTTTGTCATGAAGCATTCCCTATTGTTCAGTTCTAAATAGTTTATTTAGGGGCATCTGGGTGGCTCATCAGTTAAGTGTCCGACTCTTGATCTCGGCAAAATATTTTATTTAATTAGCTATGATTTCTTCTTGGAATCATTAATATGCTAGAAGTAATTTTAGGTTTTCAATTACAATTTCATTAGTTCCAGCTATCTAATTAAACTGCACTGCTGTGAGACATGTGCACTGAGGGTAGAATTTGTGGGTTTCATTGATATTTGCTTTGTGGTTAGGTGCGTGGTTAACTTTTGTAAATATTTTGTGTCTGCCTAAAAAAGTAAGTTTATCTCCTAAAATAGGGAATATAGATCCATTAAGTCAACCTGTCTAGTGCTGAGTTTTGGTACCGGGTACACAAGAGTTTAGGATTTTTCTCTCTTCCCTTTTGTGTCTTTCATTTTTTACAAAAAACCACTAAAAACACCTACCTGGCTTAAAACAACAACAAACCTAAGCTCACAAATTCTTTTAAGTTTAGAATATTTGTACTTTCCTCCCCTACTCCTGCATTTTGTATCTTTCTCGCTCTACTTTTTGGAAGCTATCGATTTCAGTTCTATTACCGAAGTTGTTCTTAAAATTTTATCACACGTACTCGTGCTTCATTTAACGAAGGCTGAAATTCATCACTAATCTTGCCTTTTCCCTCCGAGCCTTGCAGTCTTTCAACCGTACTCATCCCTCCGTCTTCTTGCTGGTTCAGCCTTGGGATCCGTGCACCCCAAGTTGTCATGATCGTTATTTTACAGACAGTGCTTTTCAGATGTTTTTCCACACTTGCCAGTCTCTGGGCTCATGGTGCTGCTTGTGTCTCGCCTCTTCCCTCCGTGCACATCTCAGACTGCCCCTCCTCGTGATTACTGTGGTAGGCAGAATTCCAAGAGGCTCCTAAGATCTCTGCCCTGGCACACATGACCTGGATTAGCCCTTCCTCCCGAGTGAGAAGAACCGCTGAAGATGACGGCACGGTCACTCCCTTGATTAGGCCGTGCTAGAGCAGACGTGGCTCCCACTGTGGCCTGACATTCTGTAGAACTCCAGCCCAGCGCACTGCCGTGAGTCTCCTCCGCTGGCCCGGACAGAGGGGCTGCTGTGTTGTCAGGGGCCTGTGAGCTAAGACCAGCCCCTGACCAATAGGTGGCAAGGAAGTGGGGGGCCTCAGCCCCGTAACGCAGGGACACAAATTCTGGCAACAATAGGGAGTTCAGCAGTGGGTCCTTCCCCAGCCGAGCCTCCGGATGAGAATGCGGCCCGAGTAACACCTAACTTGGTGCCTAGTGAGACCGTGAGGACCAAGCTGAGATGTGCCAGGATCTTGCACACAGAAAGTGCAAGAGACTGTGTGCTGTCGTAAGCTGCTTTGTCTGTGGTAATGTGTGGTGGCCACAGCTGGCGGACTCACTCTCTCTGCACTGGCCCCCACTTTCCCTCCTCCTGCTACAGGGCTTTATGCATCCCGTCCTCACTTTGTGGAAATCTGCTCCTTCCATGGCCACTTACTGAGTTCCTGCTTGTCCTTCAGAACTCAGATAACACATCCCTCCCCCAGGAAGCCCTTCCTGACCACCTCTGCCCACCCCCCGCTCCCGGCTAGATCAAAGCTCCTTTTTATAGACTCAAAACCCCATGGACACGTCTTGATTTTCAAACCTTAATTGCAGCTGTAATTTTAATTTATCTGGGTCCCTGCCACTGAGGTTTAAGCTCTCTGAGCGCAGAGAATCCCATCTACCTCATTCAGGGCTGGGTACTCGGGACAGAGCATCTAGGCCTGGCCTGTCATAAACATCAGATGGCGGGAAGCTGAATGAATAGTGCTTCTATATTCGAAGCTAAACAGCACCGGGCCCCTTCTGTGGTGTAATGACAGTGATGACAGGACAATTCGGAGAACACAGGCATCCTTAGAAAACCCACGGGCTTGGGGGGGTGCTGGTAGCAGGGGCAGCTGGGCTGAATGAATATAGTGTGTGTGTGTCTGGCTGGGGGTGTGTCAATGAGCTCACACACTAAAGTTGAGTTTCCAGCCCTAATCGCAGAGGTGAATCTTGGTGTCTTTGTCCCTAAAACATTTAATCAAGCGATTCTCGGAGATTCCCTGGCTCCTCAGAGGGCCCTGCAGCTCAAGTATAAGAATAAAGGGGTAAGTGTTACACAGCTCCACTCCCCGCCGCCCCCGCACATCTCCCCTTTCTCATCAGCTTGGGAGGGTGGCGTTGAGGCACGGACTGGCCATTCCCAGCAGGGACACGCTCCTTGAGGAGGGGATACCTTGGCCGGGCCCCGCACAGGGCTCCAGACTTAACAACGAACACACAGCACAGGCTCGTAAATCTGAATTTCAAATGAGCAGCAAATGCTTTTTTTCTTAGTATGAGGATGTCCCAGATGTTGCACAAGACCCATGAAGGGCTGTGTTAGGGAGGTTCTCTACAGACACACAGCCAGCAGGGAGGAGAGACACGTTTAAGGAACCCGCTCACGGGCCGCGGGACGGGGAGTCGGAAACCCACAGGCGGACTGGAGACCTGGGGCCGAGTGGATGCTGCAGCGCCAGCCCCCTGCTCTCCTCTGAAGGCCGTCAACGGATGGCATGCGGCCCACCCGCAACCCCGACGGTCACCTGCTGACTCGACCTCTACTAGTTTCAAAGTTAATCACATCTGGGGACGCCTGGGGGGCTCAGTCGGGGAAGCGTCTGCCTTGGCTCCGGTCCTGATCCCCGGGTCCTGGGATCGAGCCCCGTCTTGGGGGGGGGGGGGTCCCTGCCCAGCGGGGAGCCTGTCTCCCCCTCTCCGCTCTGTGCTCTCCCCGCCCCCTCAGCTAAATAAGATCTTAGTAAGAAAGGGAAAAGGAGATTAGTCCCATCTAAAAACCAGCGTCAGAGCAACACCTAGAAGAGCGCTGGGCCGGAGCCAGGCGACGTGAGAAAGTGACCAGGTCGGGGACACACTTACCCCAGAAGGATGCTCTGCTCCTCGGGAACCTGAGCGTCCCCGGGCGCCCCCGAAGCCGCTCTGCGACCCGCAAGGCCCATGCAGAGAGGGGGGGTGGCAGGAGAGCCGCAGCCTGGGTGGGGGGTCCCGTTTGCGCGTCCCTGGAGGGAAGGTGGGCGGCGGGCCGCACTCTGAGCCCCTGACACGCGGACGCCGCGGGCCTTCCCCCGCGAGCGCAGACGCAGGAACTGCTCGCGACCCACACCACCTCGGAGCCCGGGCTGCGGGCTTGTGGCAAAGCCTCCTGGGTCCTCGCGGCGTCTCTCGCGAGACTGCGACCACGGTCTGTCCTAGTGATACCCCAGCTTGGGTCTCTCGCGAGACTGCCTCAGGCCCAGCCTAGTGGGGTCCTGGCGAGGTGTCTCGCGGGACCATGATCCAGGGGAGGCCTCCGCGGAGTCTCTCGCGAGACTGAGATCGAGGCCCGGCCTAGTGAGTCCCCATCTCAAGTCTCTCGCGATACTGCCATGAAGGGGCGCGAGGAGCACATGGCTGCTTCCAGTCCCTTAGGTGCCGAGGCCTTAGCGAGGCCCAGTGTCCGGCAAGCGGGCAGCGGAGGAGACAGTGGCCTATCCCTCCGAGAGGATGGTGCGGGTGGCTACGCAGGGCCACAAAGGACGAAGCGGGCCCCAGAGCTGGCACAGGGCCAGGCTCCGTCTCGTTCGCTCGGTGTCCGCGGCCTCCGTGTGGTCAGGCCGAACGGCGGTCCAGGAAATGCCTGTCCCCGTCCTCGACCTGCGGAGCTGTCCCCTCCCGCGGCAGAGGGGACCTCGTCAGGGCCGCGAGCTGGGGGTGACCCTGGGTTCCCGGGGCGCCCGGCGTCCTCACCAGGTCCTCACGAGAGGGAGGCAGAGGGCGGGGGTCCCGGAGACAGGCGGACCCTGCGCTGCTGGCGGGGAGGATGGGGGGGGGCGCGGGCCAGGAAAGTGCGGGAGCCGGGTCTCCCTGCGGCCCCAGGGGGACCAGCCCTGCCCGCGCCGGGGTTTTAGGACTTCGAGCTCCGAACTGCTCAGCAATAAGTCTGGTTCTTTCTCAGTCTGGTTTGTGGCGATTTGTTACAAGGGTCGTAGGAAAGCTGCGCCTCCCTTGGTGGCTGCCACCCCAGGGGCCCATGCAGAGCCCACATGCACAGTCCCTGACAGCTCCCGACGAACCCATGTTTGCTTTTTTTGTTCTTGGTTTTTTTTGGGTTTGAGATTTTATTTACTTATTTGTCAGAGAGGCCGAGACAGGGAGAGAGCTCAAGTAGGGGCCGTAGGCAGAGGGAGAAGCAGGCTGCATGCGGGGCTGGATCCCACCCGAGCTGACGGCACAGGCTTAACCGACTGAGCCATCCAGGCATCCCGAACCCATGTGTCACCAGGGAGACGGGCACCTAGGGCGCTGTGGAAGGCTGCCACGTCTGCACGAGTGAAACCCTTGCTTAGGGGACAAGAAGCGTCCTCCAGCTCTGATCCTGTGTTTCCGTCCTTTCCTGCTGGGATCCAGGTCGCCTTCCCGTGTCCAGGAGCCATGGAGCCCACTGCTGGTGACCTACAGCTTGTGCCTGGGCCAGCAAAGGAAGTCTCAGCTCTCGGTGCCACGTGCTGCCGTGTGGCCCTCTCCGCTGTGGTGGCCACTAGCATTGTCATGGTCACCCTGGCAGTCCTCGTGGGTAAGTGGCTGTGAACTCGCACGGGTTCACACACTGGGCGACTTGCACAAAGATGTTGAGGGGTTCGGTGGTACCCATGCTCTGACTCCAGGACCAGAGGCCTGAGCGTGCAGGCATGGACTTGAAGGCTGGCCCTCAGGTCACCAGGAGAAAAGTCAGGCAGGCCAGGAGCTGGGGCCTGGTGTGCACTGGTTGGCTGTGGGGAGCGGGTGGGTGTGTGCAGGCCCCACCAGGAATTCCTGTCTCCCATGGACTGGGCTCTCCGAGGAAGTTTTCACCACGGGGTGAAAAAGGAGGCAAATGGGGACAGTGAAATGAACTTTTTTAAATATTGAGGAATTTGAAAAGCGCATATACTTTCTGAAGCGTAAAGGACAAACAGTGGGGCGTCTGGGTGGCTCAGTGTTAAGCATCCGACTCTGGATTTCAGCTCAGGTCTCGACGTCAGGGGTTGGAGATCAAGTCCTGCATCAGGCTCTGCGCTGGGTGTGGTGGCAGCTTGAGATGCACGGTATAGAGAGGCCATGATTTTGTACGGTTCACCCAGCAGAATGATCTAGAGATGCCCACGTTAGAAGCAGAAGGGAGAGGCGCCGAATAGCAAGAAAGGAAAACCTGTCCGCCTGTGCGTCAGTTTTTCTGGGGGGGGGGTCCAGAGCCGGGTCACCTCCGGGAGGGACAGCCCACGGGCCGGCACAGGGGTCGTTTGTCACCAGATGCCCTTTGGCAGCTTCTGATTTTGAAGCTGTGGCTCCACCCACAGTGTTGTCTTGTTGTAAAGCACAAAACAGGTCACTGCTGCTGGCCACGGCATCCCTGGGTCTTCCTGCGACGTCTCTGTGGTTCACGGCCCCGCAGGTCTCCACACACACGCGTTTCCTTGGTTGAGCTCTCCTGCTGTCTTGTGAGAATTCGTGAGGGGACAGCGGGGCCTGCATGCCCTTGGGGGACTTGCCCGCTCCTTCCACCGAGTGTTCTAGATTGCCCCGCATGCTTCTCTCTCTCTCTCTCTTTTTTAGAGATTTTATTTATTTACCAGAGAGCAAGTGAGAGAGAGAGAATACGAGTGCACAAGCAGGGAGGGCGACAGGCAGAAGGGGAAGCAGGCTCCCCGCAGAGCAGGGAGCCCGATGCTGGCTCGATCCCAGAACCCTGGGATCATGACCTGATTAACGACTGAGCCACCCAGGGGTCTCCCGTCATGTTTCTACGGACATTCCCTGTGAGACCGCGAGCCATTGTCATTCCTCCCCACCACAAAGGGCAGCTCTTCCCGTGATGTCTGCCGCCACGTGGCCGGGGATGGCAGCGCTGAGCCCCGGGGGCTGGTTGCCGTGAAAGTTGTTAACACTAAATAGTGTTTACGAGTCAGTTCCTGGCGGGGATCGTCTCCGTAACTCACCACTCCGGAGTGGTGAGTTACTCTGAGCCCAGCGGGCAGCGTCCTTGAAAACAGAGTCAGTTCCCCGTCCCCACCGGCCACCTGCACGGGCAGCTCATGGAGGACACTGCCTGGACGGTGCGTGTCTAGAACATTCTGTCACCACAGGAAGCTCGCGGGGCGGCCCTGACCTGGAGCAGGCCTGTTCTGAGCTGGTGGGCTTCCGGCAGCTTCCCCTGGGGCGTGAAGGTCACCTTGCTGCCTCGAAATAGTGATGGGAAGTGGCAGTTTGGGAGAAAAGGTTCTCCTGTGGCGAAGCAGTAAGCTGGGAACCCCCCGTGGGTTTCCGTGGTCTGTGTTCCGTGTTGGAGACGTGTGTTACCTGAGCGGCCGGACGGCCCGTGTCCAGAGTGCCCTGCCGCGGAGCGTGCCTGGCGGAGCCCTCTAGTGGCCGCGGGTGCAGGTGCAGGAAGGTCGGTGCTCTGGGTGCGCGCGGATGTGCGAGTGTGCGTGTGTGTGCCACTGTGCGTGTCCTCGCGACGGGGAGGCGCAGGCATCCCGGGAGCACACGCGTTAACAACAGCATAAACACGGCCCCCTGGGACCCCTGAAACTGAGGCAGGCTTTAAGAAACACACACTTTTTAAGCTTTTCTTTAATTAGAATTAAAACGTATCCCCTTCCCACCCAGCTCACGATTTGAGCCGGGGACGCCAGCCTTGGGGGAAGCTGGGTTTCCCGTGGGTCAGTCGTCATTTCAGAGGGAAAGCGGGCTCGTGCGGGGGCGCCCGGCGGGCTCGGTTGGGTGAGCGAGGGACTCTCGACCTTGGGCTGTGAATTCCAGAACCAGGTCGGGTGTAGTGAAACAAGAGGGAGGAAGGAGAGCCTGAGGTGGGGCGTGGGGCACGAACACTCCGGTCCACACAGCGGGTGCTCGTTTCTTTCGTTCGTGTCCCCAGTGAGAAAACAAACTGCGTTCGGGATTGGCTCCCGAACCCATGTTTAAGTAAACGGGGACCCCAATACCTACCGCCGGACGGATATGCAGTCGCGACACGTAGAATTGGGACCCAGCTTGAAGGGTTAAGGTGGCCACTACTTTCACTGTTTTAATATCCTGATGATGGTCATTTTTTTGGTTAGCGTGTCTTTCTGTGAGTTCTAACTTATTTTTGACACGTTTTCCGTGGTTGCTACTGTGTTCTTTATTTTTAAACTTCACGTGGCTCTTCGTCTTGGCTGTCGTGTACTCCTTGTGACGGGGAGCGCGGGCGCGGGGCGGGACGTCTGCAGGCGTGTGGCCTGCGGTTGGACAGGTCTGCGCTGGTGCCGGGCTCCCCGCCCGTGCCACGCAGCCCTCCTGTGGGATCCTTGCCTCGGGCCGGCTCCTCTGCAGCCCCTCTGCCCCTCCCCACCCACCAGTGCTCCTGGGTCTGAGTCTCCGCGGCTGCGTACTTTTGACACGGTGTCTCCGACGGTTGGAAACCCGTGTTCTCTTGTGGGGTTGCATTATGGGGCTATGGCTGTGGTCAGGCCCCTGTGGCATCTGGTGGGGATTGCTCCAGACAGGAGGTAGGGTCTCCGGAGGCCATCTCGGCCACTTTTGGCTGAAGCCAGCTTCAGGCCCTGAGCCAGGCACACCTGGTGAGACAGGGGTGAGAAGGAGCTAGTCCTGTCCTCAAAAAACTGGGGGACACCGGGCACCTTCAGGTGGGTGACCATAGAGTCCGTCATCCAACCCGGAACACGTGTTGGGGGTGGGAGGGGCCTGTGGGTGATCGCTCAGGGCCTCCCAGGAAGTCGGCCCACCAGCTGTCGGGGTGATGGCCCCTGGGTGGCAGGGGCCTGGGAGGCTGACTTAACTGCACCCTGACCCCGAAGTGGGGCTCTCTCACGGGGCCCTGGTCTCGTCCGCAGCCTCCCTCTCTACACAGGGTGTGGACGTGGAGCACACGGCCGAGCTCCGAGGGGTCCGGTATGCCAGCAGCTTGCAGCAGACCACCTCCGACTACTACCACGCGCTGACATCCACGCTGGAAAGGCTGGTGAGGGCGGCCGGGGGCTGTGACTGCACCAGCAGAGCCGAGCAGGGGGGACACCTGGGCAGGGATGAGGGCACGTGGGACAAAGAGGATGAGGCCGCTGTCCCCGGCGCTGGTGGGCTCTGGCACACAGGGGAGCGTGGCGTCGGTGGGGACTAGCCCCTGCTGGGCCCGGAGCCGCGCTGAAAGGTTGTAAGTGGTAGTCCAGTGGCGGGATCAGAAGCCGCACACGGGGGTGGTGGGATCCTGAAAGAGGGCAGCCGCTGCGGAAGCAGGCAGGCGGTCGGTCGGTCAAACAGGGTTTCTGCGGGACCCAGCCGTTCTGTGGGTCGTGTCCACCCGAGAGAAGTGAGAGTTCACCCACATCCGCACACCCACGGCCGCACACCCACGTCCACACCCACGCAGCAGCACTCACAAGAGCCAAAAAGTGTTAACGCCCAATTGCCCATGGGCGGGTGACTGTGTCAGCACAGGGAGGTCCCCACACATGGGAGCGTCCCCAGCTGCCAGCAGGGGTGAGGCCCCCACTCGTGGCCCTGGGCACCGACCCTGAGCCCATGGCTCTCAGGGAGGGACACAGACGCAGGAGGCCCCATGGGGTGTGAGTCCGTGCGTGTGACGCGTCCCAAGCAGGCTCGTCTGCCAACGGGAAGGAGCTCGAGGGGCCGGGGCTGGGGAGGGGGAGACTGCGGGGGAGACGGGGCTGCTTTCAGGCCGATGGATTGTTCAAAACTGGGCTGCGGTGATGGCGGCATAACCCCGGGAAGGCCCCGAGACCCGTCCGGTGCGTTGTATGGCGCGGGGGTTCCATCTCCATAGAACAGTGTTCCGAACCTCCTGCTGGGCAGAGTCGGGGGGTCACCGGGTGAGCAGTCGCGGTGTGAAAGGAGCCCCCTCCACGGGGCTGGGAGGTAGGATGAGGAAGCAGGGGCTGCGTTGCCGAGTCCCACCGTCCACTCCCAGCCGGCGCGCTTTTCCTCCAAGGCCAGATGGGCAAGGTCGTGGGCTTCGTGGGGCCAGACTCTCCGGCCCAATGACTGGGCGACTTTGCTTGGCCTAGGCAGCCGGAGAAGTGCCAGGGACGCCTGATCTGTGGGCCCTGAAGCACACCCTTCAGCTAGCCTCCACATGACCTGAGATCTTCCTATTCTGTTGGTTTTTCTCCAACCCTTTGAGGATGGGAGTACCATTCCGAGTTTGTGAGCTACACACATAGGCGATGACATGAGTTTGGCCCATGGGTGTCGGGTTGCCGATGTCAGCCCCACACCCTGAAGCAGTGTCCAAAAGAAATAGAACGCGAGCCCCGTGCATAATTTAACATTTTCTAGCAGCTATGTTAAGGGGAAAAGGTAAATTTAATTTTAACAATTTTTTTATGTAACTCAGAACATCTGGAATATTATTGTTCCATGTCACAGACGTCAGTAAAGTGGGGATTAAAGAGAAAGTTATATTCTTTTTTTATTTTATTTTATTTTTTTAAGATTTTATTTATTTATTTGACAGAGAGATCACAAGCAGGCAGAGAGGCAGGCAGAATGAGGGAGGAAGCAGGCTCCCTGCTGAGCAGAGAGCCCAATGCGGGGCTCGATCCCAGGACCCTGAGATCATTACTTGAGCCGAAGGCAGAGGCTCAACACGCTGAGCCCCCCAGGCGCCCCTCTGTTGTAGAGTTTAAGCATGAATTAACAAAAATGTAAAAACCAGTTCCTATGTAGTACCAGCCGTGTTTTAGAAGCGCCGTAGCCAGTGCGGCCAGTGATGGGCCCGCGGCCAAGGCAGCAGAGAGCACCTGCTGAAATCCGAGGGCTGCGTGCGGGCCAGCCCGTCTGAGTGCAGGCTGCAGGGACGCGGACTGGAGAGCGGAAGTGAGAGAAAGAGGTTGGAGGGAGTTTTAGGAGGGAGAGCCGTGTACTGTGGTCTTCGGGGGCAGGTCGGCGGCCAGTTTAACAGCCACGCCGGAACACTGACCGTGCACGGGGCCGCGGTTAGTAACTCCACTGGGAGAGCAGCTAAATTGGGACGTCTTGTCGCCCTCAGCGGAGGTCCATGAGGTGCCAGGGGCTGTAGGAACCCCCGGCCTTGACGCTGCTGGGGCAGCACCTGGAGCAACAACCATGCCAGTTCCCAGGGCGGGGCCTGTCGCTGCTAAGCTGGTACCATCCCCGGAGAAGAGGACAGTGGTCACTTGAACAGTACATGAAGGATAAGCAAGTTCCAATAGCATCTGTTTGCACAAAGTAGGATTTTCTTGATGTAAAATTCACATAAATTAATCACTTGTTAAAAGTTTCTTTAAGTGATCTCTGCACCCAGTGTGGGGTTCGAACTCAGAACCCTGAAATCAAGAGTCAGATGCTTGGGGGTCCCTGGGTGGCTCAGTTGGTTAAGCACCTGCTTTGGCTCGGGTCATGATCGCGGTGTCCTGGGGCTCCCTGCTCACCGGGGAGCCCGCTTCTCCCTCGGCCGCTCCTCCTGCTTATGCTCCCTCTGCCAAGTTAATAAGTAAATCTTCAAAAATAAAAGTCAGATGCTCTACCGACTGAGCCAGCCAGGAGCCCCCAAATTAACCATCTTTAAAGTGAACAATTCAGTGGCACTTAGTGTAGTCACAAAATCGTGCAACCATTACCTTTGTCTAGTTCCAGGACATTCCATCACTCCCAAAGCAACACGGTCCCCATCGGCCGTCACCCCGCTCCCCGCCCTCAGCCCCCACGAGCCCCCTTCCCGTGCGGGGAGGGGCCTGGTCTGGGCGTGTCGCACGCGTGGACTCACACCCCCTGTGGCCTCCTGTGTCTGGTTCCCTCCCTGCGCGGCATGGGCTCGGGGTCCGTCCCCAGGGGCAGCACAGGGGGCCTCACTCTTCCTGTGGACGGACCATGTCTTGTCCGTGCATCTGCTGATAGGCTGGTATTCTCATCCATATAGTTTCAAAGTCTGCAGCTCTGTGACCGGCGCGTGTACCAGGAGAAGGGGCGCTCTCCCGCGCGCTCTGGCTCTGCGCACACGGCAGGTCCCCGTGGGGCACATGTGCCCCACGGCCTCAGCGTGTGCCGCTTGTGTTTCTGTCGCAGTTCGCAAGCAGCTTTCAGGAGACGGAGCTGGAGGCCAGCTGTGTGGGCTGCACTGTGCTGGGTTACAGGTGAGTCAGGGCTGCCTCCGAGGGAAGGGACCCCGGTGGGCTCCCAAGAGATTCCAGAAGATTCCAGCAGGAGCCCCCCCTCCATGGGCTTCTCTCTCCCTGCAGGGATGGGAATTCCAGTGTCTTTGTGCATTTCCGGCTGCACTTCCTGCTGCGAGGCCTTCGGTCCCTGAGTCTGGGCCTGGAGGAGGAGCTGCTGCAGCAGGGACTCCGGGCGCAGCTGCAG
This sequence comes from Pteronura brasiliensis, assembly GCA_004024605.1. Taxonomy (NCBI): domain Eukaryota; kingdom Metazoa; phylum Chordata; class Mammalia; order Carnivora; family Mustelidae; genus Pteronura; species Pteronura brasiliensis. The sequence continues at coordinate 292,881 of PJEN01000219.1, forward strand.
GGCCGGGGCATCCCCCTGGCCGCCCACGGCGCCATCCTGTCCGCCGAGCTCACAGGCAAGTAGGTGGCGGACACTGGAAGGATTAGGAGGCGGCGGTGGGAGAGGAAGCTGAAAGTTGCATCGAGCTCCAGGCTTCCAGGGTTGCTCCCTCCGATGACAAGTGGACGCCCCCAGGGCGCTTTACTCTGGGCAGCACAGAGCTGGTAACCGCAGCCGGGGGCGGGGTGGGGGGTGGAGAGTGTGATTGCTTCTGCCTTTGCCGCCCTTGGGACCTCTGTTGAGACCAGTCGGCTCTGCTGTAACAGGAAGGTTCCAGATGGTGCATAAACAAACGGGCACAGCCGTGTATTGGCAAAACTGTATCTACAGAATCAAATGGGCTGTGTTTGGCTTGTAGCCATTGCTTGGCAACCCTGTTGTAGGTATAAGAGTAAATGCCATTACGCCCCAAAATCTGATGATGCTGATTCCCGTCATGTACCAGAACCGCATTAAATCTGATGACGCGTGCATCACGATCTGAGAGCCAGACACGAGCTCGGTGTGTCGTCCGGTTAAACACCAATTGCACTGACCCTGCCTGCCCCGCAGGACAGGACGGTCCTTCCCCACCAGCCCTGACGTGCTAGCTGAGTCCCAGTAACCTCTCCACCAAGGCGGACTGAATTCTCAGTTTCCTGCCTGTGTGGCCCACAGAGGAGACCACCAGCCCCAGGTGGCTCTTGAGCGCATGTCACGCAGCCAGTGAGGCCGGGCAATAGATTGCTTCATTGGATTTAACTTAAATTGATTTAACTTACAATTTAGGTGGCTCCCATGGTAGGCAGTGCAGCTCTCGGCTTTGCAGTCCGACGTTTTCCAAGAGCTACAGAGCTCCCTGAACGCGCCTACAGCTCCTGTCTGTTTCCCTGCAGGAAGCCGGAAGGGGCCGCTGACAGAAAGAGACTTGAAGTCAGGTACGTCTTACCCTCTCCCAAGGAGCTCCCCGCCCTCTGCAGGGTTTGTCTGATTGCAGGCTTGCGAAAGGTTTCCCGGACTTCTTTCCAGTACACAGAGGAGTCCCTCGAACACAGTAAATGCTGCTTTTGCACAGCAAAAGTCTCCTCCAGGGGGCCGGAGGGGACAGGTTCGTAGTCCTGTGTGGGCCAAGGGTTTAAAGAGGAGACACTTTGAATTACACATGACCAGACACGAGGGAGAGAAAACGTTAACGATTTTTTTTGAAAAGCGGTGGAAATCTGCTGTTAAAAGACAAAAACAGTTTGGAAAAAAAGAAGAGTGGTGCTCGCTGCACAGAGTCCTCAACTAGGGGTGATCCAGGCCCCAGGGGATGCTGGGCAGCGTCCGGGGACTTCTGTGGTTCTAAGGATTGGGGCCTCCTGGCGCCGAGTGGGTAGGACCAGGAGTGGTGCCCGGCCCCCGCGAGGAACAGCCCCGAAGTGTGAACTGGAAACTTGAAATGGTTAGCTCGGTAGATTTTATGTTGTACGCATTTTACTGCAACTTGAGAAGTTCAGTTTCGTCTGTATTTTGCTCCAGAAAAGCGAGGGCGCTGGAAAACGTGGAAACACAGGTGGTACACCTGTGTTTCTGTTGCGTAGCCCTCGCCTTCGTGCTGACCAGCATGCTCGTGTTACATCTCTGTGCCAATGCTGAGAAAGTTACTTCGGGAATGTTCAGGGCTGAAAAAGTAAAAAGATGTTTTCCATGCTCTAGAGGCTCTGAGTAGACCTCTTGCTGCAGCCTGGAGAGACGAAGCGGGGAGGCAGAACCTGGTTCTTCTCTGCCCTCAGGTCACTGTCCTGGGAACGCCTTTTCCTGCCGGAACAGCCAGTGTGTGACCAAAGTGAACCCGGAGTGCGATGACAGAACGGACTGCTCGGACGGATCTGACGAGGCTCAGTGTGGTCAGTGTCCGGTCTGGCCGGTCTCTGGGCTGTGTTCCCTTTCCAGGGTCAGCAGCTGGCTCTGCTCTCTGGCCCACTGCACACGTTACCTGTGGGCACCCGGGCACGGGAGTCCCTGGAGTTGGCTGAGAAACGCGCAGGGGGCCACCCATGACATGGTGGCACAGTCAGGTGCTCCCCGAACTGTGGAGGCCACAGGAACTGGGGCTCTGTCCAACAGGCCGTGGGATTTGAGCAAGGGAGTCTTACGGTCAGAGTGCGGTAAGGGTACGCGATGTTTTCTAGCAATGCTAGCCCACGCACTAGGGTCAGAGCAGCAGTGCAGGCGCGGAGAGGAAGGGGGACAGCAGTCCTAACAGCGGGCGTGACTGTGTAAGTGAATGGATACATTGACTCACCAGCGGCTAGAAGGTCGGTTCCCCCAGAAGGAGTGAGACAGACACCAGCACATGAAAGCTGTTGCTTTGCTTGATACAAGTAGTAACAGGTTAGAAGAGAAAAGGCGGGGCGCCTGGGTGGCTCAGTGGGTTGAGCCTCTGCCTTCGGCTCAGGTCATGATCTCAGGGTCCTGGGATCGAGCCCCAGGGATCCTGCTTCCCCCTCTCTCTCTGCCTGCCTCTCTGCCTGCTTGTGATCTCTGTCTGTCAAATAAATAAATAAAATTTAAAAAAAAAAAAGAAGAGAAAAGGCAGAAAACCCCACTCGTGATCAGTAGCAACAGGAAGTAACCGTGTCAAGCCTGTGACGTCATAGAGTTATAAAACTCAGACAAAGGACGTAGACGTGGGCAAAACCAGCTGAGACCGAGATTTCCTGAAGTGAGGGACGTATGAGAATTTTGGAACTGGCAAAACCCATGATGAAGGGGACACTGGCTGCGTGTGGCCCCTGGCTGTGAAGGGTGGTCTGTGGGGGCTGTGGTCGGGGTCCACCAGGCTCCCCTGGGGGCCGTGGTCACTGAAAGCTGTCACAGAACTCGGGTGCTCGATGACAGTGACTGGGTCTTCCTGTGAAAAGGTCCTCAAAGGAAAAGGCGCACAGGCAGAGTGTGGGCGAGAGCAGGAGTGAGCCAGCGTCCAGCTGTCCTCTCCCGGTGGTGCGGTGTGGACCACCCTGAGCTAACTGTCGTGGCGGCAGCACGTGACCACACACACAAAGTGTTTCCGAGCAGGGCGGCTCGCAGAGCCTTGGTGTCCAGGGTCTGTCCTGGGGGTTGCTCCCACGGCCACGTAGCCCCAGCACAGCTCGCTTTATGGAGGAGAGTCCCAGAGCTGGCAGGACCAAGTGCCATAAACGGATTGGCCAAAACCGTGGAAATGTCGCCTGTCCTGATGCGGGAGGCTGGAGGCCCGAGTTCAAGGTGTCCGAGGGTCTGGTTCCTCCTGAGCTGGTGGAGAATCGGGGTTCTGCTTCTCGCCCAGCTTCTGGGGTTTGTGGGACGCCTGGCACTTGCTGGCTTGTAGAAGGGTCACCCAGTCTCTGTCGTCATGTTCCCACGGTGTTCTCCCCGGGTGTCCGAGTCCAAATTTCCCCTTTTTCTGAGGACACTAGTCATTGGTTTGGGCCCTCACTCATGACTTGATCTTACCTGGGTCATCTGTGAAGGCCCTGTTTCCAAATAAATCACATTCACTGGTCCTGGGTGTTAAAACTTCATCTTTTTTGGATAACAACTCAGCCCGTAACCATTCACAGCTGCTCCAGACACCAGGTGGCTACCGCGTGGCCCCCGCGTGGCCCCCGCGTGGCCCCCGCGTGGCCCCAGGCCATCAGTCAGTCAGTCACGCTGTAGCGTAAACTTCCTGCGTGACCTAATGCCCCAGGACAAAGCTGCTCGTCACACTCAGTATTCCAAGGGCGTAGAGGTGTCCCCCCAGGAGGTGGTCAAGGGCCAGACTTTCTTTGGAAATGTGAGTGTTTGGACAGGCTGGGGCTGCTGAGTTCAGGGTTACCGTGTGGCCACGTGAGCTGCGGTGGAGACCTCAGAAGCTGGGGCCCCTGGCGGGAGGAGAAGGAGGAAAATGCCCCAGGCAGGGAGGAACACAAGAAAGCAAGGAGTTGACCCTTGGGTTTATGAGTTGGCACATCCCGGCATCAACTCAGAAGTGTGGGTCCCCGCCTGACCCGGCTGTGGCCGTGAGCCCTGCGACGTGTAGCGTGGCAGAGTGACAGCTGCAGGACAGCCGTGTGCGAGGCGGAGCACGGGGTCCTGGTCGGCGTTCTCTGCCACTCCCCGGTTCGTGCAGCCGTTGGGGGTCCGACCTCTGTTGGGCAGCTGGAGATGGGGCAGAGCAGGGGCGGGGAGACCCCGAAGGAGTCGGCAAAGCCAAGTGCCAGGAATCTAGGACCCGTCTTTGAACGAGAGGTTCCGCGTGGGCACGCTGGGAGCACGGTCACAGCCGAGCCTTCTGCGGCTCCTGGTGGTGACCTCTGTCTTGCAGACTGTGGGCTGCAGCCTGGCTGGAAGACGTCCGGCCGGATCGTGGGCGGCGTGGAAGCGTCCCCCGGGGAGTTCCCGTGGCAAGTCAGCCTTCGAGAAAACAATGAACACTTCTGTGGGGCTGCTGTCGTCGGGGCCCGGTGGCTGGTATCTGCGGCCCACTGCTTCAACGAGTGAGCCCCCTACCCCTTGTTCCCATCTTCCTTCCCACTCGGGGGCACCACATTTCCCGGCATTCTCAGAGCCTGTGGGAGCTCTCTTCTTTTCCTTTATTTTTTGTTGTTGAATCTGAATGTGTTCCTGTTATTTAATTTTTGAAATCATGGTAAAACACATGTAACATGAATTTACCACTGTAACCAGTTCAGCGGCGGGAAGACACTCACACCATCCTGCAGCCATCCCCGCCCTCTGTCTCCAGAACCTTCCATCTCCCCACGTGGCAACTCCGTCCCCACAAAGCACGGACTCCCCACCCCTGCCCTGGCTCCCACCCTGTCCTCTCCATCTGTGCAGATGGGACTCCCCTGGGGTCCTCCCAGGAGCCAGGTGTCCTGCGGGATGTGTCCTGGGTCTGGCTGCTCTCACGGAGCCCCGTGTCCTCGGGGTCCCTCCGCGTGTGGCGGGGGTCAGGGTCCCTCCTTTCTTCTTCCGTCTGGGCAGTGACACTCCATTGCGTGGACGTACCACATGGTGTCCACTCTTCTGGTGGCAGGCGTGGGTTGTTCCCAGCTGCTGGCTCCTGTGAGTCCTGCAGCTGTGGGCAGGGGCGTGCGGGTCTGTCTTCAGGCGCCCGCTTTCAGGTCTCCCAGGTATAGACCAAGAAGTGGGGTTGCTGGGTCATCGGGTAATTCCGTGTTTAACCCTTGAGGACCCTCTACCCTGGGGGCTGCACCATTTCCCGTCGCGGACAGCTGTGCAGGAGGCTCCGGCCACGCCCCCGCCAGCACTTTTCCCGCCTGCCACTTTGACTTGAGCCTTCCATCAGGGTCGCACCATGGTCATGATGTGCCTGCCTTGATTCTGAGTGACAAGGAGTGTCCTTCTGTAGGTCTCCGTCAGAGAAATGTTTGTTCACGTCCTTTGCCCGTTTTTGAACTGGGTTGTGGTTTGTTGTTGGGGATGGTCAGAATCTTTAAGGAGCTGGTCAGAGGTGGGAGAAGGTTCTAGGGGTCTCTGCCCCAGGCATTGCTGTTTGGTAGCTGTGGTGTGGGGAGTCCTGGGGAGAGGGCAGGGCGGCAGCAGCCCAGCTCCTCCCAGAGACCGTGGTCTCTCCCGTGGGGTGCTGGAGAGCCCCGAGTGCGCCCTGCTGTCTGCCTCGGGGTGATGGTCTGGGGGAGAGAGGCCAGAGACAGGGACAGCTCAGGACAAGAGGAGCTGGGAGTTTCCCCCTTGAAGTCTCCTTCCTCCCACGTGTTGTTATGACACTCTCAAGGCAAACAGAAGAGGAGAAGACGGTCCTGGCAATACCTGTGGTACCTCCTCCCCGATCTCGGCGAGTGGCCTCGTTCTGCTGGGTCAGCACTCCCGCCTGCGGCCTGGGCTGGAGCTGGACCTGTGCGCACTGCTGTGTGGGCACCTTTCTTGGCCAAACCATTTGACACTGTCCCCTCTGACCACGAGGTGTCCCCCCCCAACTCTGCTGCTCATGTCTGCACGGATGAGGGACGGGCCCCACACGCCCGTGATGCAGTCACGCTCCCGCAGCCGTCTGCCAGCGACCCGTCCGCATCCGACTCGCCCCGGTTTTCCCGAGGGCCTGTTCCAGCCATCATCGGTTTTTCTTTTTTACTCTAATACAGATAACGTGAAATTTACCGTTTGAGCCATTTTTAAGGCAGCGAGAGTTTGGGCCTAGAGCTGAGCAGCACGTTCGTAGAGATGCGAAGCGAGGGTGGGCAAAGCGGGACGGGCTCTGTGGCGCAGAACCCAGCCCTGCCCCGGGTTTCTGCCGGGGGCTGTGCTGTTCCGGCGACCGGCTGTGGGGCCCAGGAGGTGCCTCGTGGGGCCAGGATTAGGGCGAGGAGAGCAAGGCACTTGCCAGGGAGGGCAAAACGTACGGGGTCGCCGGAAACCGCCATGGTGACAAGTCATATTCCATGTCCTGTGGCAAAAAATACCAAAATGAGCGCAAAGACGAAAATCAGTGAATGGAATATCCGGTTGTGAAATCGAGCGCCGACCCCGCAGGCTGGGGCTCGGGAAGGGCGAGGCGGTGAGTGGAGCCGGGCCGGGCCCACCTGGCTTACGTCAGATGTCCCTGCTTCGTTCACTGGGGGCCTTCAGCGTCCCTTTGGTTGTTTTCCAGCTGGTCTGTGGTCTTGGTGCCCCCTTAGCACTTTGTCCCCAGATCTGTGCTTGCCGGGGTGTCGACCGTCGGTGCCGGCTGGATTTCTTCTGTGTCTGCTTGTTCTTGACAAGCTTGCGTGGAAACATCGGTGGTGATGACTGGGTTTCGGGGCTCCCCCCGGGTGAGTGCCTCCCGCACCTCCAACTGCCACCTGTGCCGTGGGCTGGCCCCTGAGCCGCGGTCTGTCTGTCCTGCAGATTCCAAGACCCGAGAGAGTGGGTGGCCTACGCGGGCACGACATACCTGAGCGGCGCAGAACCCAGCACAGTGCGGGCGCGCGTGGCCCGCATCACCCCGCACCCGCTGTACAACCCGGACACGGCTGACTTCGACGTGGCGGTGCTGCAGCTGGACGGGCCCTTGGCCTTCGGCAGGCACGTCCAACCCGTGTGCCTGCCCGCCGCCACGCACGTCTTCCCGCCCCGCAGGAAGTGTCTGATCTCCGGCTGGGGCTACCTCCGGGAGGACTTCCGTAAGTGCTGTGCTCCCGCGGCGGGGCCAGCCCCCGGCCCCTCTGGGGTCCCGGGGTTCTGTGCTCCGAGTGCCCTGCTCAGTGAGGTGCATTCACAGCCCCAGAGGGGTCCTCGTGGCGCCCTTGGGTCACTGGCGTGCACAAGAAGCGTGCTTGTGGCCGAGGCCGACCAGGCATCGTGCCACCTTACTGTTCCAGCTCAGACCAGAAAGCAATGCCCTTTGCATTTTTGTGCTTTCAGAGGGTAATTTCTGAAAGGGCCCCTAGAGTAGAGGTGGGTGCTTGCCGGTGTCCGGAAGTACAAGGAGGCTGGGGTGCATCTGTACAGAAACGTGCGGTCCGTCAGCCACCTTCAGCGTGTGTGGCCGAGTGGCGGCCCGCGTGCAGGTGGGCGACCCCACGGTGTGCGTCAACAAGGGTGCGTTTAGGCAGAAGCCACATAACACGAGGTTCCGTATTGGTTCACTAAAACGTGGGGACCAGAGGCTCGTAGGAACCTGTTCCGTGAGCCCCACGCACCTTGCTTCCTGCTCACTGAACTGGGCTTTGCAGTGACTGCACAGAACGGAACGGCCTTGGGAGAGAGCCGAGTGTCATATGGCGGGAAACCTGAGATGGGCTGGGGGACTGCTGTAGGGAAGGCTCCGGACAGACGCCCCAGCTCCAGGCTGGTGGAGGAGGCAGAGCTGCGGGACGGGAGGGCATCCTGCAGTGAGCCCGCCCATTTTCGCGGAAGGTGCTACGGCCAATGCCGTATAGAGCGTTCCAGAGCAAACCGGCCAACACAGTAGCCACGAGCCACGGGCCGGCTCAGTGGCCATGCGGGTTTCCATGGACAGCGCACGGGAGTGGGGGCTCTCTGGGGCCCCCGATGTTCGGGGCAGCTCTGCCCTGTGTGAAGGTTCTGGGGACCCAGCGCGGCTGACCTCCCTTGCACAGCTCGCTGCCTGCGTTCTGGGGCTTTCCCGGGTCCCTTTCTATCTGACGTAAAAGGAAGGAAAAGTGCTGGCGATTCTTCCACCTTCTGGGAAGGGAAGGCATTGGCCACGTGGACCCTGTGAGGAGGGAGACGATCCAGACACATTCGGGCCTCTCCGGCTCACCGAGCACTGGTCCGGGGCCTGGGCCGGGAGCAGAACAGAGCCTCCCTGTGTGGGGCTCAGCCGAGACCTGCGCCATGCAAGAGCGCTTGCCTTGGGGCGGCCGTGCTTTCCTAAGCTTGTGTCGCCTGCTGCAGGAGCCACCAGCCCCTGCAGTGTGGCCTGTACGGCTCAGAAACGCGGTTGTACGTTTTATTTCCTTTGAACGCATTTAGATCTGTGTTTAAGTAGCCACGTGTAGCTGGCGGCTACCATTCTGGACAGCACAGCTCTAGAGGGAAGTAGGTCATAAGGACGGTAGATGGGGACAAAGACAGCAGAGGAAAGTAAGGCAGGGGTGGGGTGGGGGTAAAGAGGTGGTCAGGAGGGGCTTCCTGAGGAAGGAGATGAGGGAGGAAGACAGGCAGATTCTGTAGGGACAACATTCCAGGCAGCTGGAGTGGCATATGCAAAGGCCCTGGGGTCAGTGGTCAGACTTGGACTTTTCGTTTGAGCTGGGGAGGGGAGGGCACCCCGGAAGATTTGAGGAGGGGCAACAGAACGGTTTCACACTTAACAGAGATGAGCCGTAAATTAGCCAGGGTCGGGCCCAGGAAAGCTTTCTGCAAAGTAGCACAAGAAGAGCTGCAGAGGTGGGTGAGGGGAGGCTTGGGCAGAGGGGTCTTCGGAGGGAGACGAGGTGTCCAGTCAGACGCCTCCTTGCCGTCCGGCCCGAGGTGGCCTCTGCCGGTTTCCGAGCGGCTGCCGCGGCGAGTGGCCTCCAGCAGGGGGCGCGGGGTCGGCGCAGAAACGTCCTGCGGCCCCCAGGCTCAGGCTGCCGGTCTCCCCCTGTCCCCGGCAGTGGTGAAGCCGGAAACGCTGCAGAAAGCCACTGTGGAGCTGCTGGACCAGGGCCTGTGTGCCAGCCTGTACGGCCACTCGCTCACCGACAGGATGGTGTGTGCCGGCTACCTGGACGGGAAGGTGGACTCCTGCCAGGTGAGCCTGCGGCCCACACCTGCCCCGCCTGCCCCAGGCCCCGTCCGCCGCCCAGATGTCCCCTGCCGGACTCCGAGCACGGCTGCGGACGGCCTTCGTTTTAGCTCCTGCCCTTGGTCTCATCTCAGCGGCCAGATGGGGAGAAGGTGGGGGAGGTCGCTGCAGGTGGCCAGGAAGCCACAGCCAAACCGAGCTGGAGAGAGCGCTGGGGAAGAGGGAGGGGAGTTCGTGTCCCGGTGAGGTGAGCCGTGTGCGTGTGCGGAGAAGGGGAAGGACAGCAGGACGGGGCACGAGCGCGGAGCAGGCCCTTGGGGAAGTGCAGTGGCCGTTCTGTCCCCCTGTCCGTCTAGCAGGTGCGCACATCACCACGCATCTGGTGGGCTAAGGAGACGGATGTGTGTTTTTCTGGGGTGGGTCTTTAGCTGCCCGCGGTGGAACTAGAAGCAGTCTTAGCCCATTGAATTTTTACAGAAGAGAAAGCAGGTTCTGATTTGTGGATGGTCGGCCCACCTCTGCTCCATGAGCTCGTGGGCAGGGAGCTCTCAGAAGTCTGACTCTGCAGGCCTGGAGCCCGACGCCCCCTGAAGGCGTCCCTTTGTCTCCTAGGGGGACTCAGGAGGCCCCCTGGTCTGCGAGGAGCCCTCCGGCAGGTTCTTCCTGGCCGGCATCGTAAGCTGGGGGATTGGCTGTGCGGAAGCCCGGCGTCCCGGGGTCTACGCCCGTGTGACCAGGCTGCGGGACTGGATCCTGGAGGCCATCACCATGGCGAGCAAGCCTCTGGCCCCCACCGTGGCTCTTGCCTCTGCCACCCCCAGCACGGCCTGGCCCACCAGTCCCGAGAGCCCGGTGGTCCGCACCCCCACCAGACCCACACGGGGTCCCAGCACGGCGCCTCCCGATCCGGTGACCACCTCTAAGCCACAAGGTATTTGCTGGGGACACAGGCGGCCGCCGGCGTCCACTCCTGCAGGGGTGGGTCGATCGGTATTGGCGAGCGGAGGGGGGATGGGCTAGTGATGTCTGCCGTGGGCACAGGCGAAGGTGTGCTTCAGACTGCGTGGCCAAGTCAGGCCGTGCACGGGGACGCCCATGGGATGTCCTCCGGGGGCAGCCGGGGACTGGTGACTTTGAGCTGTGCCCTTGGGGGTCCTTCCAGACACACCACACACATACACGTGCACACACACGAACATTTTAACATCCGAGAACTTGCGTTTCTCTTTTTTTCCTCAAATTTTCCTGCACACGTTTGCGTGCTCCTTTTCCAGGAGAGGAGCAACGTCCACTTACCTGGTTTTTAATTTTCATTTGATCTCTAACTGCCGCGTCAAACACCTAAAATGGGCCGTCCTGAGCTTCTTGCACGTCTAGGTCGGTGGCCTTACGTATCCTCACCTTGTGCAGCGAGTCTCCAGAACTTTCCACCTGAAGCTCCGCGACCTTCACACAGCAGCCCGCCCCGCCCTGCCCCCAGCCCTCAGCGGCCTCTGCACCAGTGACCGGCGACCGCTCCCTCCCAGGAGCCGCAGCACGTCCGTCCTTTTGTGATGGGCTCGCTTCACTCCGTGCTCCCCGTTTTACACAGTCAGAGTTACCGCTGGGCCTGGGGAGAACCCGCATCTTCACGTCTCCCCCAGGGCGGACCTCCCTGTGCAGGGACTGGCGCGTCTTTCCCTGTCTCTCAGCGTCTACCCCCGCCTTCCCCGGTGCCCCTCTGCGGGGTGTTTGCGCGGGAGCAGGCCCAGTCCTCGTTAACAGTGGCGGCGGCGGGGAGATTTCTGCCGCGTTCTGTGCTAGTTAGCAGCCCAGCGGCTCACAGAGCGCAACGCCCGAGCTGTTCCCGAGAGACGGCAGACCTGGGCGAGGCCGGCTCGGGGTGTGCAGCTGCCGGCCCCTGAGGACGCTCCGTGGGGCACTGCATGGGCCCCTCCTGCTTTCTTCCCCTCCGCAAGCTCTCCTGTGGCCTCTTCCAGCAACGCTCAGTGACAGTCACACCCGCATTCTCACTCGGGGCCCCTGTGTCTTCGGCCCCAGGAAGCTGCCCCAGTTACGACCTGGGGCCGAGCTGCAGAGATGGGGTTTCTGGACACAGTGGTCTGTGTCTGTCTGCTCTGGTCTCCAGGGACCCAGACGAGATGACAGTCCACCTTCATGGTCCCCCAGACCTGCAATGCGGAGCCTGTTAGAGCCCCGCTTCGTTTAAATGTCAGCTACCCCCACCCCGTCCCCAGATGCCGCAGCACCCAGTTCCCCCGGGTCCTCCCATGCGCACTCCCTCCTCGCAGCGAGCCCGTCAGCCCGACCTCGTGGGCCGCAGGTCTGTGTCTGGTGGGCTTGGGCCCTCGGACCCAAGACACTTTATGACCGTATCTTCTCCTGAGTCCACCTGCGCCCGCTGTGCCGTGTCCTTGCTGCAAGACCGGAGGCCACCATTAGGCCTCAGTTTCTTCATCTGTATAATGGGGAGGCAGCGCTCTGGTGTCCGAGCCCCTGTGCTCCCACTCTGGGCAGGGTGCGATGCCAAGACCCTCTTCTCTCGTCCCTCGCAGAGTGCGGGGCCAGGCCGGCCATGGAGAAACCCACGCGGATCGTGGGCGGGCTGGGGGCCGCCTCTGGGGAGGTGCCCTGGCAGGTCAGCCTGAAGGAAGGTTCCCGGCATTTCTGTGGCGCAACCGTGGTGGGCGACCGCTGGCTGTTGTCAGCCGCCCACTGCTTCAACCAGTAAGGCCCGCCCCCTCCACGGCCAGGTGTCCCCAGCAGCTCCTGCCCCTGTGCACTGGGGTGGCCCTGGGCTCGTCCAGCCGCAACACAGGGGGGAGCAGGAGAAGGAGGGGTTCCGGGGGCCTTCTCGGGAGGAGAGTCTGCAGAACTGGCCTCTGGGGACAGAGGGGGGCTAAGTAGAGGAGGGGATGAGGGCCCCTCCCCCCAGGCTCCCCGCATCTGTGCTTGACACCCCTAGAGCGCCAGGAGCCACTCACTCTCGTCACAGCCCAGGGGAAGGGCTTCCTGCCTTGCCTGGCCCCCAGCTCAGGCGCTTTGAGGGGGCAGCTGCGTGGGCCCTCTGTCCTCTTGGTGCCCTGCGCAGGCCCGGGGTGCCGCCCAGCTCCCTGGGGGCGGTGGGGGTGCCGGCAGGTGTCTGAGCGGCCCCTGTCAGCAGCACGAGGGTGGAGCTGGTGCGGGCCCAGCTGGGCACCGCGTCCCTCGCGGGCGTCAGCGGCACCCCGGTGAAGGTGGGGCTCAGGAGGGCGGTGCTGCACCCCCAGTACAACCCCGGCATCCTGGACTTCGACGTGGCCGTGCTGGAGCTGGCCAGGCCCCTGGGTTTCAACCCGTTCATCCAGCCGGTGTGCCTGCCGCTGGCCATCCAGAAGTTCCCGGTGGGCCGCCGCTGCGTGGTCTCCGGCTGGGGCAGCATGCAGGAGGGCAATGGTGAGCTCTGGCCGCGTGCCTGGTCCCCTGTCTGCAGACCCCTCACCTCCCCCCTTCTCCGGGGCCCACGGACGCCCGCCCACGGCCCTGCCCACTCGCTTATAGCCGGAAGAACCTGGGCTTCCTGGTGCTGGGCCCTTCCGAGCTCCCCGAGCTCCCCCAGTTCGTGCCAGCTTTGAAGCCTCAGAACGGCCTCCCTGCAGGTCCCCTGCGGCGCTGGGGAGAGTGCAGGGGGCGGTGAGGAGGGTCTCAGGCGTGAGGAGGGCCAGGGTCAGCTTCCTCCTCACCCCGTGACTTGGCAGGAATCCCTGCAGCCCTGCGGGTTCGTCCACGGGCTGGGGATGGCACCGCCTCTCGGGGGTGCTGCTGGCTGAACCGCGTCGGGGGCTCTCCTCCCCTCGCAGCTACCAAGCCCGACATTCTGCAGAGAGCGTCTGTGGGCATCATAGACCAGAAGGCCTGCAGCGCCCTCTACAACTTCTCCCTCACGGACCGGATGCTCTGCGCAGGCTTCCTGGAGGGCAAGGTCGACTCCTGCCAGGTGAGCAGCTGCCCACACCCTTCCGCCCAGCCGGTCCCTCCTCCTCGCTCCCATCCAGGTTTCCACAGCAGGGGACACACAGCAGGGAAGGAGCTGTCAGGGGACACAGCGAACAGGGAAACCTTTCCGAGAACCTAGATGTCTTCCACGTTGCTTCAGAGAAATGTCCTTTCCAAGCACGTTCCGGGTGCGTGCTCCAGGCACAGGAGGCTCAGACGTGATTGCTTGCTCCCGGGAGGCGAAGCCGGTGCAGGCTGCGGCCTGGGCCGGCCCTCGTCCGCGGGGCGGCAGTGACAGCCGGGAAATCCACGGCTGAGAGATTACAGACCAGTCTTACCTAGAAACGCCAGTGCAAAACCCTTGGTAGACATTGGCAGATTAGGAATGCGCTAAAAGGTAAACAAATCAGCCGCGGTGCGTCTGTCTCCTAAGAGGGCTGGTCGGACGCGGGAGAACCCAGTACCCCCATCATCACACCCGTGGACTGCAGGGGAGAAACGGCGGCGTCTCCACAGCCCCAGAAAAAGGCATTCGATAATTTTTTTTTTAAGATTTTATTTATTTGATAGGCAGAGATCACAAGTAGGCGGAGAGGCAGGCAGACAGGAGGAAGCAGGCTCCCTGCTGAGCAGAGAGCCCGATGCGGGGCTCGATCCCAGGATGCTGGGATCATGATCTGAGCTGAAGGCAGAGGCTTTAACCCACTGAGCCACCCAGGCGCCCCGGCATTTGATAATTATTGAGAGGACTTATTTTAGAGAGATTTATCTAATAAATTAAAAATAATTTATTGACTACTTAAAAGATGTACGTATTTGGGGGGCACAGAGGGAGACTCTCACGCGGACTGCTGAACGCGGAGTCGTGCGGGGCTCGATCCCGTAGCCCTGACCGCTTGGCCCCGAGCCGCACCAAGAGTCGGTGCCACCCAGGCACCCCAGCACTTGGTAGTTTTTAGCCACCATTTCTAGTTACATTTTAAACAGTTACAGCCCGATGAGAGCTGGAGAACAGAAACCTACCACAGACCCCAAGCTTGGTGTCGAAGCAGCTTTCCTCGGACACAGCCACCTGCTGTTGCCTGTCTGGACTTACCCAGAAAGTCAGGAGGAAAGGAAGGAAGGAGAGACGGCATTTGTAGACAGAAATGCGACCCGCGGGAACATAACTGACCACCCAAACAGAAGACCGTACACGCTAGAAACACACGCAGCCGGCGGAGAAACGGAGACTCGCGAGTGTAGCCGCCCGGCTTGAACGAGGGCCTCACACGGGGTCAAGAGCTGTTCTTCCAGCAAACGTCAGTGGCCTGGACGAGGGCTCCCACTGACCGTGGGACCAGCATCCGTCTGGTGTCCAGAAGTAAACTCTAAAAGGTGTTCAGGGTTTTCATGGAGGAAATCACGGAACTCAGAAGAAAATTAAAAGGTCTGAACAGATAGAACAGCACACTGACGGCCGGGAGGACCCGGTGTCACGAACACCCGCTTCTCCCCATTCTCCCTACTCGCCAGTGCGGCTCCGGGCCGGTCCCAGCAGCGGCTGCCGTGTGACCCGGCAAAGTTACGCACGCGGCGGGGCGGGATGATTCTGATAAAGGAGAATGGGGGGCACGTGGGTACCGCCAGGAACGGCGACGTAAAAGCACCCAGGAGAGAACGGGCAGTGTCGATAGTCCCAGCTGCGGGCTGTCGGGCTCCCGGGTCTGCCGGTTTCGGGCTCTCCCAGCTGTCACTCAAGGTCCACCTCCGGGGGTGCACTCATGCGGCGGGGGTGCGGCTCCCCGGCTTCCTCCCCGCCCGGCCCCAGCTTCCGAGCACGGTATCCACGCGAGGCAGCCTCTGCTGGGGCAGCTCAGAGGCTGGTGGGCCGGGAGCAGTGGAAGGCGCGTCCCCTGGTGCTGTGGGCGCCGGCCGTGGGCGAGGGTCTCCGCGGCACCCTGCATGCAGCCTCCCCACGGGGTCTCCGCCCAGAACCCTCCAAAGGCGGCGGCGGGCTTCCGAGAGCAAGTAGCTCCAGGGGCCAGCATTCGCCTGACCTTACTTTGTGGAAGTCACCCAGCGTCACTCTCCCCACGATCTGGGGCTGAAGGCAGTCGCGGAGGCCGCCCGGGGCTGCGGGCAGGGGGGGGGGTGGGCCGAGAGAGGCCCTCCTGACAGCTCTGGGAAGACGCCGCCTGAGCCTTGCCGCGAGGTTCCGGATTCTTGGAGAAAAGCCCTGTGTCACTGGTGTGCCTCCTTCAGCACCGTCAGGAGCGAGGCTGGCAGGAACGAGCAGCGATTAATTCCAGGCGTTGAGAATACCCGTGACCACGACCGTCTTTAGAGTTTTCTGCATTTTTCTTTACATCTCCCAAACAAAAGCAAGAACAACTGGAACTCGGAGAGAAGCGACTGGATCAGGGTCACCCAGGCAGGCGTGGGGCTGAAGCTGGGTGTCCTGGGCCCCCGCGCCTGGCAGAGCCCGGAGCGGAGAGGGCACCTGCGGTCCGCGGTCACAGCCAGCCCTCCCCTCGTTTTCCCCACCTCCGTCACCGTGTCTGCGCTGGGCGGGCAGCTTGGCGGTGGGCTGGCTCCCACCCTCCCCCTCCTCCCTTCCCTTGCAGGGCGACTCGGGAGGACCCCTGGCCTGCGAGGAGGCCCCCGGCGTGTTTTACTTGGCAGGGATCGTGAGCTGGGGGGTCGGCTGCGCTCAGGCCGGGAGGCCGGGCGTGTACACGCGCATCACCAGGCTGAAGGGCTGGATCCTGGACACCATGTCCTCGGGCCCCCGGCCCAGCCCTCGCCCGCCCACCACGGGACCCCCGCCCACCACCAGACCTTCCTCCAGGACGGTGGCTGGCCCCACGATCCCAGAGGTCCTGGCCAGCAGAGCCACCCCGCGGGCCACCAGCCCGGCAACCAGCCAACCTACCAGCAGGACTGCCACCACCGCGAGCGCCACCGCAGGGGGACAGACACCGCTTCCAAGTGCCCCCGGCACCACCGTGGGCTTCCAGCCACCAGGTAGCGGGAGGGATGGAGGGACATGTGGGTGGCAGGGTCCTGCATCCGTTCTGACAACAGCAGACATTTATGCTCTCCCGGTGCTGGAGGTCAGAAGTCTGCGTAGACGCTGTTCTCTCTCCCTGTCCTCACGGGCTTGTCCCTCCGTGTCTGTCTCGTGTCCTCACTACGTCAAGGCCCACCTGGGACCTTATTCTAAGTTCATGATCTTTTTAAAGACCTGCGTCCCCAAGTCCCATCCTAAGCTCCCGGGGGCTCCGACTTCGCTCTAGGATTCTGGAGGACACGAGTCAGCCCACATGATAGGCCCTGAAAGCCGGGGACGCAGGCCCTGGTCAGACACCCTTGGCGGGAGGGTCCCGACCGCTCTGTCCATCCAACCAGTGTTCACAAAACCCTCCCGTGCGCGCCCCGTGCTAAGTCTGGGGTGCCGTGGGGAACCAGACGCGCAGGAGATGGCAGCAGGAGTGAGGAGAGCAAGCCGAGCCCACAGGCTCCCACGCGGGGCCTCGGGGACGCCCTGGCTGAGGCGCAGCCCTGCTCGGCCCAGCTGGCCCGCAGGACGCTGACCGACGCCGCGCCCGGGAGATCTCGGAGCTTCTCAAACACCCAGTTAGGTTTTATTGAGCATTAAGCGGAAGTGCGTGAAACGTGCGTGCGGGCCCCAGATAAAACCCATCAGATGCGACCCATTTCACGGAGGTCAGACGGAGACCTGCCTGCAGGCGCTGGCTGCGGGGGAACTAAGGGGAGAACCAGGCCTGGCTTCTGCGGGACACATAGTGGACCCCCGTGTTAGCGACCAGCCCACTCCTCCCACCCAGCCTCGGTTCTGAGAGATGGGATGGTCACCCGAGCGGGACTCAGAGGCAAGCAAGTGGCTCTCTAGAGAAAGGGGAGGCAGCGTGGGGTGGGGACGGGGAGCCGGAGCAGCAGGAAGGCCCCGGCAAGAGCCCCTTGGCTCGGCTCCTCCGTGCACACGACCCCCTCCCCGCCCCAGCAGACACGAGCTCTCCGCTCTCAGCCGGAAGCGGAGGGACAGTGTCTGGTCTGGCTTCATTCAGGTGGGGAGGCAGGTCGCAGGGACCGGACGTGCTTGTGGGAGCCGCCCCCAGAGCAGGTGCTCAGCGCGGGCTGCCGGGTCTGTTGCCCCAATTCGCTGCTGGCTCATGAGCTTCCCAGAACCCCCGGCTGTTCCACGCCTCCACCCCACATTCTCACAGCCTCCCTCCAGAGACTCTGACCCCCGGAACTTCCCCTGCTGTCCTCCTCCGTCGGTGTCCCCTCCCGACCTCCCTAGGTCCCCGTTGTCCTGGTGTTCAGGGTGTGTGTGTGATGGAACCCATGATACACAGGGGTAGTAGTCCTCTGGCCCGTCCCAACCATTAGGATGCATCCCCGAGGCCGTCCTCCTCCTTTCCCCTGGCACACGTGTCCGGTGTCCAGGCCCGAGGAGCTGGAGCTGCCCGGGGCCTGCAGTCCCCACGAAGTCAGGCTGATGCGTTCCTGCCTTGGGGCAGCCCCCGAGCCAACAGAGCCACAGGAAGAGGCGACCGCTGTGGGGTCTGGGTGCATAGAGGAGGTTGGAAGGAAGCGTCTTACTTGGCTAGGGGTACAGTCGACCGCGGGCCGACGGTCTGCGAGGGTTTTCCTGGGGAGCCACAGAGTGGAGGCAGAGCATCTGGTCCAGAGCCCCCTGAGGCTCTGCACCTGGGCTGGAAAGCTAGCGTCCCTGGGACCAGCGTGCCCGGCCAGAGGGACAGCTAGCTCCCCCACCCCCTCCCTGCCCCTGACTCCACAAGGCAGGTGCTGCGGGTCCGACAGCAGTGCAGTCTCCAGCAGAGCCGCTCCGAGAGCAGGCATGTGTCTCCCTGGCTCTGCGGCTGGTCTCCAGTCTCGATGACTTGCGGTTCCCATAGCTACAGCCCGCAAGTTCTGAGCCTGGGGTCCAGGAGAGGGCAGGAAGCCCCTGGAAATGGCACACGTGGCTGCCTTGTTCCGCAGGGGGCAGCATTTCCAGAAAGGAGCCGTTTCCATCCGATCCTCCAGGCTTCTTGGTCGGGCCCTCGGGACTGAGAGGGAACGGGGCGGGGGGCTTCTCGTCTCCCCTTCTTCCCTTCCGGCTCCGGCTGGGGGGCAGGGAAGGCACGTGGGGAGTGGGAAAGCAGGCTGGGGAAGGGGGGCCATCCTGGAGGAGGATTCCCTGTGGGAATGACCAGGCAGGTCCCTGTGTGCCCCCATGGGTGGTGACGGGTTCCCGCAGCACCTGCTGAAACCACCGCTTTGTTCTCTCTGCTGCTATGCTCTGAGCGCGCCTTGTTCTGGGGTCGCGGCGGGTGTCAGTACCCTGGGAAGGAGAACCAGGGAGGGCGTCCAGGGAGACCAGGCAACGCAGGAGCTGCAGGGACAGGGCAGGGGCCTGCTGGGCAGTAGCCGAGGGTGTGCAGAGGCGCAGGGAACTTGGCTCCTCGCTCGTGGAGATGCGTGGGGAGAGGGAGACGAGAGGAGTGCGGGCCGGACCTTCAGCCAGGAAGGAGGCCAGTTGAAATGCATTCCAGATGTTCCTGCAGAAGCACCCAGAGAGGGCTCATTTGCAGAACCAAGTGCCTGGGGGCTTTACCCAGGGCAGGACCCCCAACCCTTTGCCAGCTAGTCCTGCCCTAGGCACATGCACTGTGGGAGGCGGGGGATGGGAGGCGGGGTCTGAGCCCTGCTGAGCAGTCCTCCGACTCCCCCTCAGACTGTGGCCTGGCACCCATGTCAGCGATGACCAGGATTGTGGGCGGCAGCAACGCGGGCCGGGGGGAGTGGCCGTGGCAGGTGAGCCTGTGGCTTCGGCGCCGGGAACACCGCTGCGGGGCCGTCCTGGTGGCGGAGAGGTGGCTGCTGTCCGCGGCACACTGCTTTGACGTGTGAGTCCGGCCAGCCCATGGGGTTCACTGGGCCGACTTTCTGAGTCACCTCTCCATGCCTTGGCCATGAAGCGACCCCCACCCCCGGGCACCTGCTGCCCCAGGCCATCTCCCCCTACATACAGCCCTCCCCTGCTCAGGAACCACCTCGAGCTGGACCCCCACCAAACCCTGGGCACAGCCTCTCCCAACAGCTGGGATCAGGCCTGTGGGGACACGGTGGGGCAGGGGTGTCTCTGGGGAACCTTTGGGCCCTCCCATCCCTGGCTCACCCCACTGGGACTTGGCACCAGACCTAAAGGGGCAGGGTACTCTGTAGGGTGGACAGGGCTACGGCCCCCATCCTCCAGGGGAACAGCCAGCAGAAGGGGGCACCATGCACCTCGGGGGTCAGGGTCCAAGGGGGTGGGCATGTAAGACCCCCAGATACAGCTTGTGGGGTCCCGTCAGTGCGTGGGAGCGGGCGGGGGCTCTGGCCAACGCCTGTCCCGTGCCCCCGCAGCTACGGGGACCCCAAGCAGTGGGCGGCCTTCCTGGGCACGCCGTTCCTAAGCGGCGCCGAGGGGCAGCTGGAGCGCGTGGCGCGCATATTCAAGCACCCCTTCTACAACCTCTACACGCTCGACTACGACGTGGCGCTGCTTGAGCTGGCGGGGCCCGTGCGCAGCAGCCGCCTGGTGCGGCCCATCTGCCTGCCCGAGCCCACGCCGCGGCCCCCTGACGGCGCGCGCTGCGTCATCACCGGCTGGGGCTCCGTGCGCGAGGGAGGTAGGCGCGGCCGCCCCCCGCCCAACCCCGCGCCCCGGGCGGCGTCGAGCACGCCCCGGCCCATCCGGCTTCGTGTCGCCCGCAGGCTCGATGGCGCGGCAGCTGCAGAAAGCGGCTGTGCGCCTCCTCAGCGAGCAAACGTGCCGCCGCTTCTACCCGGTGCAGATCAGCAGCCGCATGCTGTGCGCCGGCTTCCCGCAGGGTGGCGTGGACAGTTGCTCGGTGAGCACACCGGGCCACAGCGGCGGGCGGCGGCGGGGGGGGGTGGGGCGCGCAGTTCTCACTGCTGCGGGCGCTACTAGCCAGGTGCCACCTTCCAGCGCCCGCTTCTGCAGCCCGCCAAGTAGGGCACCGATCCCGGCCTCGAATTCTCAGTCCACCACCGTTTATTGGGCAACCTCACCCTGGGCCCTGCAGGGGCAGCCCAGGACCAAGGCCCAGTGTGGTCTGCCAGCCAAAGGAGCGGGTGGTCCTAACAGAACCCACTTCCCAGGAATTAGGAGGCTCCCCGGGAAAGGGGCCCTGGCCCAAGTGCTGCGGTGGGGGAGGTGCTGGGCTGCTCTAAGGCCTTTCCTCTCCTCCAGGGTGACGCTGGGGGACCCCTGGCCTGCAGGGAGCCCTCTGGCAGGTGGGTGCTAACTGGGGTCACCAGCTGGGGTTACGGCTGTGGACGGCCCCACTTCCCCGGTGTCTACACCCGGGTTGCTGCTGTGAGAGGATGGATCGGGCAGAACATCCAGGAGTGACCAGCCAGTGGACAAGAGGTGAAGGCAGCAGGAAGCAGCTGACCCCTCTGCCTGAGGAGGGGAGTCTGGGGCGCGAGCGGGAGGTGAGGGGCTGCGGATAACCGGGTGCAGTCTCACTGCGTATTTTGTTGCAATAAACAGCCCCTCGTCCCAAGCCTGCCGGCTCAGCACCTCCATGTCCCAGCAAGGAACCCCTACCCACCCCTCAGCCTAGGCCCGGGGTGGGAGGAAGATGCCAGGAGGGCCAGCGAGGCCTCCTGGGGCGAGGACCACCCTCCAAGGCTTTGGCGGCGCCGCAGCTGGGGAGGGAGCTGGCAAGCCTCGTCTTCCAACGTCCCCTTGGCGCAAGCACCGTGTTCCCGGTCATCGCGAAAGCCCAGCCGCGCAGAGGGGAGGCGGGGTGGGGCGTCGGGAGGAAGAGGCTCAGGCTGGCGGGGCGCCCAGGAACACGCGCTACCCACTCCGGCACAGACCCCCTGCAGGGCGGACCGCCCGGGTTCTCCCTGCCCCCCACCCCGAGGTCCATAGGCGGATTCTCCGCCCAAGGCACGAGGCGGGATGCGGGCGCCTGGCGCAGCCCCAGGCCCCCCCGACCCACGCCGCGCTCGCTGGCCGGCGGGAGAGGAGCAGCGTCCCGAGAGCCGCGGCGCCGGTCTCCTCCGCAGAAACACCGGCAGGAAGGACGGACGAGCGGCCCCGCTTCGCAAAGGGCATTTATGGAAACGGAACGGGGGGTGAGGGCCGCGCGCGGCGCGCCGGGGTCACATGTTGGCTCGTTCTCGCTGCAGTCGCGAGTTGTAGGCGCGGGACACGGTGTTCCAGGCGTCCATGTAGCGGTCCATGCACATGGCGATGCACTTCTGCAGGCGGGGAGGGCGCGCGGCTCAGCCCCGGGCCCGGCCCGCGCCCCCGCCCCGGGACAGCGGGCTGCGCACGCGCAAAGGTCCCCGCGCAACGGCCCGCTCACGCGCAGCGGCCTCCCCGCGGCCCCGCCGGTCTCACCTGTTCCGAGTTGTCCAGGGAGCCCCCAGGCTTCCCGATGCACTTCCGGAAGCACTTGTCCGTCATCCTCTGTGGGGACACACGAGCTCAGCCGCGACAGCCGCCCCCAGCAGACCCCACCGCCCTGGGCGCCCGCCCCGGCCCGACCCCGGACCTGCAGCAGCTCCTGCGCGTTAGCCACGGCGATCTGCACTTTCACCTGCTCCATGATGAGCCCCGGGTCCAGCTTGCCGCCGCCGGAGCTCCCGAAATCGGAGCCGAAGCCACCCTCCATGGCTCCGCAAAGTCAACCGAACCGTGACCGCGTGCGCCGACCCGTACCCACGCCGGAAGTCGGCCGCCCAGGGCGCCACGGGAAATGGAGTCCAGGTGTGCTGGTAGAGGAGCCGGACTACAACTACCACAAGGCCGTGCGCCCTCCACCCGTGCGCGCAAGCGCGGGGAGCGGGTCGCCTCGCAGAGCAGGGTATTTACGCGAGCCGGTAGGTCGTCCCCCGCTCGCCCTACAGAGGGTGCCGCGCATGCGCGCGGGCCGGCAAGCGCGTCACGTGACACCCGGCGGGGGCCGACCCGCGGTGGCGTCTGACGCCAGTCTCTGGCGGGGCCGGGGCAGCTTGGTCAGAGCGCACGCGGGGGCAGCAGTAAAACCAAATGTTTATTGGCGTGTTGTACAAAAGTGTCCGGTCGTAAAACGCGTATTACAAACACGGGAGAAAGGAAAGACCACACGTTTGGCATGCAAGTTCACGGACGCCGGTGGCCCCCTGCCCACCCCCCGCAGGTCGTGCTGGTGCTCCCGCGGGGCGCGCCCGAGGCCGGGCCGCGGGGGGCCAGACCGCGGGGGGCCTGGCCGAGGGAACCGTCCCCGGGTCCTTTAAAGCGGCTTAAACCTAAGAATGCAGACAACTACGAGCTGCTTCCCGGGCCGGCGCGGACGCACGGGACCCCGTACGGCTCACCGGCGCCCCCCCCCCACGCCCCGCGGGCCCATCAGGCCCACCACGGGGCGGGCGTAAGGCGGGGAACCGGCTGGCCCCCCCATCCGCACTCCCAAGACACATCACAGGACGCGTACCGAGGCAAGGGCGCACTGTCTGGACAACCCTGGCCCCACGCTCCGGAGGCCGAGGCCTCTGCAGTCCAGGCTCGCATTGGGCGAGGCGGGATGGGGGTGGGGGACGCACAGCCTGCGGCTCTCCTGGGAAAGGTCCTGCGTGGGGCGGGGCGAGCTCCCCAGGGCCCCCCAGAAAGGCGAGGAATGGTGGTGAGCCGTTTCCGTCCACGAGAAGAATCGACGTCGGGCCTGGATACCGGGCAGCCTTGGAGAGAACTAGACCTCAAGCAAGGGGTTGCGGGCAGATCTCGGTGCAGAAGCCTCGACCCTCCGGCCACAAGCAGGTCCCGAGGGACGGGAGGCGGACCGCCTGAGGCGGAGGCAGGCGTGCTGCGGACCTAGGGCGGCGCGGGGCGAGCTGGGAAGGGCCGGACGCAGGCTGCTTGTAAACGGGCTGCCTTCTGGGGGCAGCTGCCTCCGTGGCTCAGTATGACGTCTTTAAGACTTGAGCTGCGCTTTCTGAAGGAATTTGCCGTCTGGGGCCTCAGAGGTCACCGAGATGGCCCCCCTCAACTCCAGCCCCTGGGGGGGGGGGGCTGTCCCAGGGACGCTGGCATGAGGCCTGAAGCAGGATCCGGCAATCTGAGTACTGACCAATGTAAAAAAATAAATATCCATTAAAAAAATAACTTCTGTGTATCTGTGTGGGAGGGGTACAACACGGTGAGTGACCGCCAGGGCGGCATGGCAGCTGGGAGCTGGGGGGGGGGGGGTCGTGGAGCCGTCCTGTGGAATCAGCCAGCACTGGCCTCTGAGAAACAGCATTTCAGCGAAAAGGTCGCCACAGAAGCTAGGACAGACAGCAAGACACACACACAGCTTACGGGACATGGTGGGGGTCAGGACTCAGCCCCATGCACAAGGCACAGAGTGGGAGAACAGCTTGTGGGCGGCCCAGTGGCTCACCGTCAAGTCCCCCTCTTCACCGAGGGAGGGAAGGAAGTGGCTGTGCCCTGTGGACAGTGGCTTTGAGACCCAGGGGACACTTGCTTCCCAGGTGATCCCACTTCCCCTTCCACCTGCCCCCTGGCCGATTACCTGCTGACAAGTCTCCAAACGGAGCTGTCCCTGTTCCCTGGGTTTCCAGCTCTTTCCTGCCTCGATGTTCTGCAAGCTTAGGAACTGGACTACAGAAAGCTCCAGAAAGCCAAGGGCCAGACAGCCAGGAAGGGAAAAGGCGGCCCGCAGCCGAGTGCCCCAGTGTGGCCTGCGGCAGCTCTCCATCACACGAGGAAGTACACCAGAGCCCCAGAGCTCAGGCCGAGCAGCCAAAACCCGCACCCAGGCCCCTGCCACACCTGCGGCCGGGCCACCAAAATGCCACAGGGGATGCGCCTGCCGCCCCTCAGGTCAGAACCTGGCTTCTGGACTGGGCTCTTAAGGAGCTTCATTGGACACGGCAGCCCTGCTCTCCGTGCACTCGAGGCCCACAGGGCGGCCCCCAGCAGCCGGTTGTGCGGGGGAGGCAGAGGGACAGCAGTCCCTGAGCCCAGCCCCGGCGCGGCCTTCCAGCCTCCACACCCAACCCCCGTTAGCCATTCCGTCCTCGGCCTCGAATTCAACCAAATTGTGAAATGGGGCACCAAACAAATGTCTGGCCAGTGGCGATGAAGGAAGTGTCCGAGGGAGCCCACCCGCAGGAAAGACCCCGGACACCCGGCCCGCGTTCTGGCAGTACGCTTAGAAATCCTCTAGAAATGTATCAAGGAGTAAAGACAGCCAATGATAGAAAAATAGTTTTCAGTGGCTCTGGGTAAAGACAAGTGATGAGGCGCGTTCGGTTCACATCACGCGGCAGCCTCTCGAGGTGGTCCTTGGGTCCCCCTGGAAAGAAAGGCCAGCAGCCTAAGAGGCACGTGCAAGCCCACTGGGCCACGCAGCTCCCACCCGAGACCAGCTCCCAGCAAACTGATGGGGCCAGCGGCTTCAGCCTTAACTGTCCCTGTTCCAGAACCTTTCACGTCTGCCTTGCTTCTGTTCCGAGCACACAGGCCGTCACAAGTCATACCATGCAGAGGGGCTGTAGCTCGGCCCCAGGCCTCAGGAGCCCCCCCACCCAAAACCATCACTGAAGCCCGGGGATCCCAGGCAGGAGCAGCAGTGGCCTCAGAGCCCGCTCACCGGGGACCCTCGGGGCTACACCGGTGCCGCCTGGTGGTGTTTGGGGTTCAACACCCGACCCCTGGGGGTCCTGGGCCACAACCCTGAGGTCCACACAGGGGCAAGAGCCAGGAGGCGAGGGCAGTCACCCGACAGGCCATCTCTGGCAGCGGGCGGTGTGGCCTGGGGTCGGCTGGCGGGGGAGGCCTGGGTGGTGGCCAAGCAGCTGGCGGGCAGCATGGCCCTGGGGACCCGGTGGGCAGGTGTGCACGTGTGCCCCGAGGGTGTGTCCACGTGAGCCACCCGGGGCCTCTACCTGTTGATGGAAAAGATCCTCCTCGCCAAACTCCGCGGCCTCCTCTTCTCCCTCCTCCCCGTTCTCCGTCTCCCGCACCACTGAGGACTGCTTCACAGTTCTCATGGCCACCTCCTGCGCAAGAGAAAGGCCGTGAACACTTGACCCCTTGGGCAGCGGGGGCCACCTGTCTCGGTGACGGGCAGGCGGGATGCTCTGCCCGAGAGCCACATCCCAAACCCCAGGTCGCACGCTCCCTGGCCTGCGGGCCAAAGCTGCACCCCAGAGCTCCTGCCCAGCCTGCGGTGCAGTAAGGGTGAGGCAGGGAGCCTCCAGGAGGGACCCTAGGGCAAGGAGACGGTGGCCCCCAGCAAGGCTCAGGCACCTACCTCCCCGTCAGCGTTGACCAGGACAGTCCGGAAGCTCTCGCCCGTGCCCCAGCTGTCCTGGCTCTTCCACACAAGCGTCGATGGGGGGCTATGGGCCACTCCCGCACCAGCTGCCCACACCTGGGGACACAGGAGGGCCTCCCCATCATTGCTGGCTCCGGGCCCAGTACATGCCACCAGTTAGTTCCTGGTCCCTGCCCCCTGGGTCCCGCTGGTGGAGGACAGTTCAGAGGGTACAGGGGGCACTGAGGTGCGGTGCCCAAGGACTCATGGCAGCAAACGTAGGCCCATCAGCCTCAGGGGTCCACACCTGTGATCTGTCTCTGCCAGCGCCCACCAGCCCAGACAGCCCAGACCCTCTTCCACTGTGGGAGGCTGACAGGTCACCCCAGGGCTCCACAGGGCTCCAGGGACAGTCCAAGGGCACAACGGCGCACAGGTGGCCAGTGACAGGACACAGCTGTTCTCAGAGCCAAGTCACCCCATCCGAAACCACTGCCTGCTTCCCAAGAAACCCCCACATCCCAGCCCGCACCACCGCCCCCTGTGGCCACTCTCCCCACCTACCGTGACCGTCTGGCCGGCGCGCAGCACGTACTTGGGCGTGAACTTGTAGGAGATCTCCTCCCCTTCCAGGATCTGCCTCTTGATCCTCCAGTTCCCCAGAGACTGGTCCTGGCACAGGAGACACGGTGCCTGATGCACAGCTGGGGGAGGTGCCCCCAGCTCCCCGCCCCGGCCCGGGACGCCCCTCACCTTGTCCGAGCTGTTCTTCAGCTGCACGAACCTGCCCTCCAGGTCGATCTCGTCGATGCTGACGCCGCCCGAGGCCGAGGCCTGCTGTGCCAGGTGGAAGCTGCTGCTGCTGCTGCTGCTGCCCGTGCCCGCGCCGGTGCCCGAGCCGATGCCGCTCGAGCCCGGCGACTCCTCCGCCTCCAGCCGCTTGCGCTTGCTGCGGCCCGAGCGCCCGGCCGTGGACACGCTGCTGCTGCTTGACGTGGCCCGCGACACGGCGATCCGCGATGATGGGCTGGGGGTCAGCTTCAGCCTGCGGGACGGAGGGGACAGCGGGCCGACATACTCCCCAGCCCGGTGGGGGGGAGGGGCTTCTCGGCCGGCCCCGCCCCTCCGGCCCCGCCCCCCCCCCAGCGCGCCCACCTCTCCTCCTCGCCCTCCAGGAGCTTGCGGTAGGCGCTGATCTCCATGTCCAGGGCCAGCTTCACGTCGAGCAGCTCCTGGTACTCCGCCAGCTGCTGCTGCATCACGTCCCGCATCTCGGTCATCTCCTGCTCCTTGGCGTCCAGCATCTTGCGGAACTTGTCCCGCTCCCCAGCCATGGTCTCCTCGAGCTCGCGAATCCGGTCCTCTGCGGCACTGGCCTGGCGGGGGTGTTGGGGGCGGGGGGGGGGTCCGGGCAGCCGGGTCAGGCCGGCCTCTGCGGGTCACGCAGAGAAGCGCACCGGGATGCGGGATTCTTCCCCGCCTGCTGCGGACGCGGGCGGGCCCCGACTGCAGGCAGGAGGCCTTGGTGGGGTGGGGCCGGGGGCTCCGGAGGCCGGTGGGCCCAACAGCCCCGCCGGCCAGAAGGGAAGGGGTGCTGCGTCACCCACACTGCCGCTCCGGCCCGCCTACACCCGAGGCTGGGAGGGCGGACCCGCAGCAGCGGCAGGCCCGCGGCGGGGCAGGCCCCGGGAGTCACCTGCTTCTGGAGGCCGGACAGCTGGTAGCTGAGGGACTCGAGCCGCACGCGCGCTTCCTGCAGCTCCTCCCGGGCGGCGCTGGCGGCCTTGTCGTTCTGGTCGGAGCTCAGCTTGGCGCTGTCGAGCTGGACGGGCCAGGACAGCGGTGTGAGGGGCCGGCCACGGGCAGGGAGCCCCGGGAGCCCCCGCCGCCCCCCGCCGCCCCCGCCAGCCCGCACCTTGGCCTGGTAGGTCTGCTCCAGCTCCAGCTTGTACAGGCGCACCTGCTCGTCGTGCTGGCTGCGCAGCTCGTCCAGCGCCTGGGCCATCTTGAAGTCGTACTCCTGCTGCCGGCTGCTGTCCACCTCCACCAGGCGGCGCTCGTGCCGCCGCCGCGTCTCCCGCACCTCCTGCCCGGGCGCCGCGGTCAGTGCCCTGCCCTGGGCCCCGCCCCCCACCCCCACCCCCGCTTCCGAGACCCCGATTCTCCCCCACTCCCCGAGCCCCAAGTCCACGTGGGCGCCCAGACCCCGAACCGCTGCGGAGTCACGGCCACCAGAGCGGACCCGGCCGGGCGTCCCCCACTGGCAAGTACATAAGCAAAACGTGCCCCCCCCCCACCCCGAACTACCCGGCCGCGACCGGCCAGGCGCACCCACGCGCTGCCCCGGGGAGGGAAGCAGACACAGGACGACGCAGGGGGTGTGAGTCCACGCGGGTGACCCGCCCAGACCAGGACGGGAAGGGGGATCGAGCCGCTGGGGGGAGGCGGGAAGGGGGGTTGACAGCTGAAAGGGACCGGGTTGCTTTGGGGCCGACAGAACGGTCTAGAGTTGGAGACGAAGTTTGAGCAGTTCTGGAAACGTACTAAAACCAGCCGAACTGTACACTTGACAAGTTTTATAGAACAGGAACATTCCAATATAGCTGTTGTTAAAAAAACTCCTGACAAGGGGCTCCTGGGGGGGGCTCATTCAGTCGGGTTTCCCGCTCACATCATGACCTCAGGGTGGTGGGATCCGGCCCCAGGTCCAGCTGTGCACTCAGTGGGGACCCGACCTGAGATTCTCCCGCACTCCAGTTCCCTCTGCCTCTCCCCTGCTCGCACACTCAGGCGCTCCTCCTCTCGCTCTCTCAAATAACTCCATGAATAAAATCTTTTTTTTTTTTTTTAAGATTTTATTCATTCATTTGACAGAGAGAGAGAGAGATCACAAGTAGGCAGAGAGGCAGGCAGAGAGAGGGGGAAGCAGGCTCACCGCTGAGCAGAGAGCCCGATGCGGGGCTCGATCTCAGAACCCTGAGATCATGACCTGACCCGAAAGCAGAGGCTTAACCCACTGAGCCACCCAGGCGCCCCACCATGAATAAAATCTTAAAGAAAGAATTCCTGCTGAGCCCATCCCAGGTACCTGGGGACAGACACACAGAGACCCAGGCCTCAGGACAGCGGCCACTAAACCCAGCAGGAGGTCTAGGCCCCAGAGCACAGCGGCCCCAGACACCAGTGCAGGCGGAGGGCGCCGTTCCCCAGCCTGGGGCTCTGAGGGAAGGAGAAATTCGCTCCGCACGGCCGGTCGTCACTCACACTCTGCCATCAGCTTGTAAGACCAAGAAGACTGCTTCTCAAGGAAGCCAGTCCTGTTCTCAAAGAACCCATGAACCTCGGGGAACGCTGGACCAGGACACCCA
The DNA here is from genome assembly GCA_004024605.1 of Pteronura brasiliensis. Taxonomy (NCBI): domain Eukaryota; kingdom Metazoa; phylum Chordata; class Mammalia; order Carnivora; family Mustelidae; genus Pteronura; species Pteronura brasiliensis. The sequence goes on from PJEN01000219.1 coordinate 321,800, forward strand.
CCTTCACGGCGGCCCCCATGGTGGCTCCCCGCCAGGGGCCCTTCCAGGGTGTCCTGCGGGCTCCCCTCACAGGTCCCCGCATGGCTCTCTTCCTGGGATCCTTCCTCACAAGTACGGACCCCCTCAAAGGCTCAGGGTCTCCAGCGGATGCCTTCAGGGCTTCCCACAGGGGCTCCCCCCGAGCTGTCCTGGCCCTGGCTCTCAGGGGGCCGGGCTGGAGCCCACTCCTCAGGTGTATGGCCATCGTTCAGCCAGCCCCCCCCACCTGCCCCCGGGGCACTGAATGCAGGAAGCTGCAGCCCCAGGGTTCCGTTCTGGGCCATGACAGGACAATGAGTTCTGTGATGATGAGCTGGGAGGGGCCCCGATGCCACATCCCCTCCGAGAAGACAAAGAAACCCCAGCTCTAGCTGCCAGAAGGGCACGTGGGCCCACCATACCCCAGAGCCTGGGGCCAGGGATTCCAAGCTTGGGGGGGGGGGGTCAGGAAGCAAGGGGCGCAGATGGACCCTCCCCTGCCCTTTCACAGAGAGGGTCTGCCGTGTGTCCAACGGTGGCACCCCAAAAGATGTGTCCACGTCCTAATCCCCAGAAGCGGGAGTGTGACCTTATTTGGAAAGGGGGGCTTGGGAGATAGGACTTATAAGAGTCTCCAAATCCGAGCTTCTGGATCATCCCGGTGGGCCCTACACCAATGACAAGTATCCTCATGAGAGACAAGAGAGCAGAGACAGGGGAAGCACGTGAAGACGGAGGCACACGTGGAGGGATGAGGCCACGAGCCTGGGGGCGCACCTAGAACCCGCCCGCCCCCGGGGGCTGGAAGAGGCAGCAGGACCCTCCCCCGGACCGGGGTCCTGCGCTCCAGGAGGTGGCAGGACGCCGCCACCGCAGTGAGGGTGCGAGCCGCGCCCGGACCCACCTCCTCGAAGACGTTCTTGCGGAAGTCGAGCTCCTCCTGCAGACTCTGGCAGCGGTTCTCCAGGTCCACGCGCATCAGCGTCTCCTTCTCCAGCTGCTTTTTGGCCACCGCATGACCGTCCTCCGCCTGGGACACAAGACAGAAGCTGAGGTGACAGTCTGCTGCACTGTGTGGCCTCTCAGGGCCCAGAGATCCCCTCACACACACACACGCACGCACGTGCGCGCACACTCCCAACAGGGGGTGTCAAGGGCTTGGGGACCGGCAGCCACCGGCATCCTGGCCCTGGGCCACTCCCCTACGATGGGATGTCCGGCCGCCGCCCCAGACCCCTGCACTCGCCACTGGGGCCGCTGGAAACCCACCTTAGCCAGCTGGGCCCGCAGCTCCGCCACGTCGCTCTCCAGGCCACGCTTTTCACTGAGGGCGGCGGCCAGCTCTGCCTCACTCCGGTGGAACAGGGACTCCAGATCCTTCACGCGGCCCTGAGCCACCGCGAGCTCACCCTCCCTCTTCTTGGAGCTGCAAGTCAAGGGCAGGCGTCAGCCAGGAGCAGGCAGGGCGAGCCGTCGGGCGCGATGGGGGCCTCTGGCAGTGCCAGGAAGCCCCAGGACCGGCTCCCTCCGGCCTCTGAGCCACGCGCACCTCCCCTGGGGCCTGGGCCACCAGCACAAAAGGCGTCCCTTCCTCAGACCCGCTCTGCACACCAGGATTCCACCAGCTGACAAGTACAAGCGCTCAAAAAGACCTCAAGGAAAGAGCTTTAATGTCTTTTTTTTTTTTTTTTTTTTGACAGAGATCACAAGCAGGCAGAGAGAGAGAGGGGGAAGCAGGCTCCCTGCTGAGCAGAGAGCCCGATGTGAGGCTCGATCCCAGGACCCTGAGACCATGGCAGAGGCTTCACCCAGAGCCACCCAGGTGCCCCTTTAATGTCATTTTTGTGTAATTTTTGGACATGAGGCGGATCACGTAGGGGAGAACAATGTTTTAAAAAACGTATAATTTAGTAAAGTTGCAGGTTACAATGCTGCCCTTTGAAAAGTCCATCTCACTTGTAAACTTAATGCGCTTCTCGAAGCAGGTCCAGCTGACGCCCCAGGAGACAATTCCCCGACATTAGAGACAAACAGATTCTTTAACGCCCAGCTGTCTGCAGCACGGGCCTGGGGCTCCTGGTCGTTTCTCAAAGGAATTCGCCACCTTCCAGGAGTTGAATGCGCGCCACCCCCCACCCAGGAGCCGAGGGAGCCGTCCCCAGCAAGGGGCAGTCCCCCCCAAGTGCTGCTCACACAGGGGTGCTATGGGGGCCAAGCAACATCCCTGGGGCCAGCCCCCCAACCGCACACCCAGTGAGAACCGCTGGGGACGCAGCTTGGGCTGCACGAGGCGGGGGGGGGGCGGATAGGGACCCGTGGCTTCGGCCGCCAAGCTGCCGTGTCCTCAGCAGCAGCCCTGGAACACAGAGCTCCAGCTGCGCCTCTGACTGCCATCCTCCATGAGGGTCTCGGGGTCCCCGCAGTCCTCACCCCTGAGCTTATGCCACACGGTCCTGGATCTCCTGCCCACGGCGGGACCAAAACCCTAAGCCCCTGGAGCAGCTTCTGCAGGGGTTTGGGAAAACGAGTCCCTCATCTGAGCCCGTCACCAAGAGCCTGCTTTGTGGGGACGGCCCCCCTTGTGCCAGAGATGCACCTGGGAGCACCGGGCTCTCCTGGTGCGAAACTTTCTCGTGGGTGGAGCTGACCGTGAAGCCCGCGAACCCACATCAGGAGGGCAGAGCAGCGGGACAGGATGCGAGGGAGGGGTACGAGCCATGTGGGAACCCCCACTTTCAAGGTGTACAGCCCTGCCTGGGGTTGCCCTGGAAACAGACCTGGATGAGGGGAGCATTAAGAACGAGCCAGAGCAAGGGACACCTGGGGGGCTCAGTTGGTTAAGCCTCTGCCTTCGGCTCAGGTCATGGTCTCAGGGTCCTAGGATCGAGCCCCGCATTGGGCTCCCTGCTCAGCGGGAAGCCTGCTTTCCACCCCCGTCTCTGCCTGCCTCTCTGCCTACTTGTGATCCGTCTATCAAATAAATAAATAAACTCTTAAAAAAAAAAAAAAAAAAAAAAAGAACAAACCAGATCCATTATTTCCAGGAGAGGAGCCCTCAGGCAAAGGAAGCAGAAGTGCAAAGGCCCTGGGGTCAGGTGTACCTGGCAAGTTTAAGATCAGCCACAAAGCCAGGGTGACAGGAACAGAGGCATCAGGTGATGTGGAAAAAAAATTTTTTTAAGTTCATTTGAATAATCTCTAAACCCATCATGGGGCTTGACCAAATAAGCCCAACACATGCTCTCCTGCCAGGGTGAGACAGCCACCTTGATGCGGAAGATCTCTAAACACCTTTATCCAATATTCGCATTCTGCAAAAGTACACAGAACGGCCCAGAAAGCAGGGGCGCCAGGGGCTCCCACGGGCCACGTCTCCCGAGCATCAAGCTGAACGCAGCTTCCTCATCTGTGGGACAGTCCTGGAGGGTTGAGTGGGAGCATCTGACCTATCGGTCGGGTCCTCCACGCAGCCACCCATGCTCCTGTCCTCACCGGGATGTGCTGATAAATGGGTTAGGAAGCAAACCCACTCGACCTAAGTGCGGCCAGCTCCCTGCCCGGGAAGGGCTCCTGCGGCGGGACAGGAAGTGAGGGAACGGAGTGTGGCACCTGCAACCTCTGCTGGCCAGAGGGCGGCCGCTGGACAGGAGGACTTCCCAGTGGAGCAGGGGCCTCCACTGAAAGTGACGGCCCAGACGTGCAGAGCCCCTACCGCCAGCCCAGCTGCACCGGCCGCTCCTGTGTCCTGTCTGCCGCCCGCCGCGCCCAGCATCAGGCCGAGGGAAGCGGCGGACAATGGGCACAGCTGTCACCCACAGAAGCCGTCACGGAACAATGGGACCAGCCTCTCACAGCCATGGCTCCCCTGGTGAACCTGTCCCGGGTGCGGGAACATCCCACAGGCTGGGATAAAATCCCAGCATGGAGGACATCCAATGACTCTGGGGGGACATCCACGAGAGGCTTGTGGCCTCCAAAGCCCAACCCCGCCGGTGTCTCCGGCATCCACTGAGTTTACGGAAGGCCATGCGGTGCTCACACCGGCCCCGCGGTCTGACTGGGGGAAGGCTGCTGCAGACTTTTACTTTTCTCCTTACACTAGCTTGCATTTTCCACTTTCTCGCCAGTGAGCACCTGGGACCGCAAAGCAGGAAAAATCAAGACTTCTCAGCCCAGACAAGGAGCCACAGCCAGAGTCCCAGATATGTGGAGGCTTCTGGAATCCTCAGTGGCCACAGGGAAGGCAGTGTTGACTCTGGAATTCCCTCAATCTTCCCCAAGAAGCACAAATCCCTTTTTAATTAAAAGACCTACGATGGGGCGCCTGGGTGGCTCAGTGGGTTAAAGCCTCTGCCTTCGGCTCAGGTCATGATCTCAGGGTCCTGGGATCGAGCCCCGCATCAGGCTCTCTGCTCAGTACGGAGCCTGGTTTCCCCCCACCCCCCGCTCTCTGTCTGCCTCTCTGCCTACTTGTGATCTCCGTCTGTCAAATAAATGAATAAAATCTTTAAAAAACAAAAATCCTATGAAACTGGTAGGCTATAGTCTACCCTGGGTCTAGTGTCACTCCCTGGCTGAGGCCAGGCTCCGGACCCCGTGGGGCCACCCCGCGCACGCTTCCACTCCAGTGGCTCTCCACGGATGGACCCCTGAGGCGCGTCCCTGAGCCAGAGCAGCTAGGCTGAGGCCACACCCCGTGGGGCTCCGAGTCTGGGACGTTCTGGAAAAGGCAAGACCGCAGTGGCCGGGACGGGTCGGAGGGACAGGGGAACATGGGATTTTTAGGGCAGCGAAGTCGTAAGGGCAGATGCGTCTTCATGACGCAGGTGTCCGGGTTCGTGGAAGGCACGTCCCGCTGGGAGGGAAGCCTAATGTTGACTCGGGCTCCAGTTAGTGACGTTACACGGGTGCCGTGTGTGGGTCACGACGGCGGAGCTCGCCCACTACTGGGTGGGGAAACCAGAGCAGAGACTTTGGAAACTCTGGCCTTTCCACTCATTTTCCTAGACACATAAAACTGCCTAAACCCAAAAATGGAGAAGGAAAACATCCCACAAACGTGAAGGTGACTCTGTCGGCAGCGGGGATTGTGAACAGGGACTTGGAAGCCAGGCCTCGGTCCAGGTCACTGCCAACCTGAGGGACCCTGGACAAGCCTGGCCCGGTTTGCCACCACCCCCACACACACACTGAGGCAGGGACAATGACAGTCCAGCCCTGGTCACATGTGGCCGCCTGGTGTCATCGTGGTGTCAGGGTGTCCTCTACCCAGTACTTAGTCTGGTGCCGTCCCCGCCACAGCACCTGGCTCTCCACGCCGTGCGCACGCGCCTGTCTCTCATGAGCAGCCAGAGAAGACAAAGCACTTTGGAAGAAGAGAAAAGGCCCGACCTGAAGGCTGCCAGCAAGGCCCAGCGGGGACCGCAGCCTGGATGTGGCGCGGGGACGGAGGCGGGCGGCCCCACAGCCCCACAGGAGCCTTGGAGGGTGAGGGTCCCCACGCCGCACGTGAGGCAGCGCGCCAAGGTCTGTGGGGACCCGCGGCCTGGGGGTGGGGAGGGGGTAGCACACCAGTAGCTCCCAAACTCAGGGTGGAGAGGGGAGGCTGGGCCGCGTGGCCTAGGGCCGTCCTTTCCCTGGGTAGCCACTCAGGTCTATTTTTTGTTTTTATTTTTTAAAGATTTTATTTATTTATTTGTCACAGACAGAGATCACAAGCAGGCAGAGAGGCAGAGAGAGAGGGGGAAGCAGGCTCCCTGCGGAGCAGAGACCCCGATGCGGGGCTCGATCCCAGGACCCCGAGATCATGACCCGAGCCGAAGGCAGAGGCTTAACCCGCTGAGCCCCCCAGGTGCCCCGGCCACTCAGGTTTAAAAGCTTCCCTGGGCTGAGTGATGCTGGGGGACCAAAGGTGGTGGGAAGGGCCAGCTGGAGGCCCAGGCCACAGAGCACGCCCCCGCCAGCAGCCAGCCCGCCCGACCCGCACCAGCAGTGTCCGGGGTGCCCGAGGGCCACACGCCTACCCCTTGTTGGCCTCCTCCAGCTCCGCCTTCAGCTTCCCCAGCTCGATCTGCAGCCGCGCCCGCTCCCGCGCCGTCTCGTCCAGCACCCGGCGGGCGTCCGCCAGCTCCGACTCGTACAGCGTCTTGATGCCGCTCACCTGTGGGGTTGCAGCCAGGCCCAGGTCAAGGACAGACCCCCCTCCCCACCAACAGCGGGCCCTGGACACGGCTCCTCCAGAGGCCCCCCACCCCCCCCCAGGGGCACCCCAGCCGGCCTGAGCTCTCCGGGTCCCGGGTCCCCCGCCAGCTGCGCGCACGGCTCATGCTTCTCGCAGCCTTCTCGCTCCCAACCTTCCCCCGCGTCCGCATGCGGAGGGCCAGGCACGGGTGTTACAAACATCTGGAACCAAACTAGGGCCGTGAGAGAGCCCCTCGGTCCCCCTAGGGCGGCCAGAGTCCAAGAGACAAAGGGTAACAAACGCTGGCGGCAACACCGGGAAACCCCGGGCCCCCGCGGGCAGCGGGCGGGAGTGGGAAACGGGCCCGGCGCCGGGCAGCCAGGTGGGCAGCGGACCCTGGAGCCCAGCGCCCCCACAGCTGGGACCTCCATGCCCGGAGAAGCAAGATGCGCGTGCACACGAAGCTGCATGTTCGCAGCTCAGCCCGGGAGGTATTAACGAGCCTGACGCCCTCCCGCCACAGCAGATGCACACGGCGCGTCCCCACACGCACGAGCGTCCCCGGCCACCAGCAGCAGCGGGGCCCCCACGCGCTGCCCCGGGGACGGATCGCAAGCCCACGACACACAGGGAGGGAACCAGACACAGAAGGGCACGTGGGGTGTGAGTCCACGCGTGTGACACACCCAGACCAGGCTCCTCCACGGACGGGAAGGGGACTCGTGGGGGCCGAGGAGGGCTGGGGGTGACGACCGATGGGGACGGGGTTCTTTTGGGAAAGCGGCAATGTTCGGAGGGGATGGCTGTGCACCTCTCCCCACGCACCAGCCGCTGACCTGCGGAGCGTTGGAGCCACAGGCGCTGGGAACTCCGGCCCAGTGACCTGCGGGCGCAGAAGGCGGATGGAGGATGACACGGAGCCACCGCTCAAAGCGGCACCATGTCCCCTCCCTCAAAACGCCAGCAGGTGGGGGGGGTGCAGGGCGGCGGGACCCGTCCTCCCACAGGAAGGCCCCAGAGCAGAGGGGACTGCCGGGAGCGGCCAACGACCTGCTGCACGGTCAGGTAAGCAGCATCCCGCCGCCCAGGGACCAAGGAGCCTCCAGGAGGGGGACGCTTCAGAAGACTTGGGGTTTCAACAGCCAGTCTGAGCCCCCCCCACTGGCCTGGGCATCCTGGGCCTCAAGACACCTCTTGATTGGGCAGCTCCCAGTCACTTCATCCCATAGGTGAGATGGGATGTGGGCTCCTGGCCCTATCTCACAGATGGGGAAACTGAGGCATGGAATAGGAAACTGGTCTCTCTGGACCCCTCACGTGCAGGGCAGAGGATGTCCACTGGGGGCGATTCCAAGAGGAGGACACGCGATGGGGGAGCAGAGACAACCTTCTCCCTCCTGTCCCCTGGCTGCGGCCATCACCCACCCCCAGACAGCAAAGCTCCTCCCCTGCACAGAGCTGGTTGCCTGTGGCCACGCCCGATGTTTGCACCTCTGGGAACTGGATTCTGGAATCAAGCTCAGTTCACAAAAGTGACCGCTCCTGTCTCCAAGCATATCTGGGTTTACCGTGTGTCCTTGTTCTGCCTCCTGCCATCTCACCTTCCAGAACTCTCCTAAGCCTGAGGGAGGGCACGCACAAGATCCCCTGCCCTGACCCCCACCCTTTCTCTCACACCTTCCCCTCACCAGGCAGGGGTCCCGGGATGACTAGTGACCAACACGACAGTCACTAAGGCCACCGAGCCCTGAGCCAGGTTGGGGCACGGGGCAGGAGAAGCCAGCAGTGGTGACACTGTATGTAAGTTCTCGATACTTCATTCCCAAGGGTTGTTTTTTTTTTTTTTTTTTAAGATTTTATTTATTTATTTGACAGAGAGAGATCACAAGTAGGCAGAGAGGCAGGCAGAGAGAGAGAGAGAGAGGGAAGCAGGCTCCCTGCTGAGCAGAGAGCCCGATGCGGGACTCCATCCCAGTACCCCGAGATCATGACCTGAGCCGAAGGCAGTGGCTTAACCCACTGAGCCACCCAGGCGCCCCCCCAAGGGGGGTTTTTGCACTAATTTTTTTTTTTAAAGTAAACTCTACCCCCAACATGGGGCTCAAACTCACAATTCTGAGACTAGGATTCACACACACCACTGACCGAGCCAGCCAGGTATGCCACTAATTTTAATTTTTTAAACAATCCATTAAAATATTATTGGGCCCACTGCCTGGCCTAACCGTGAGGAAACACCAGACTGACCCAAACTCCTGACCAGCACTCTTCACGGCTACCGGGGGACATCGACCCCTGGGAATCTCAGAAAAGCTCTTGGTCCCGAGGGGCCCAAGGAGACGTGACACCTGAACACCGTGTGAGGTGCCGAGGGCGTCCTGGGCCGGAGGAGTGGGGGAAACTGAGGACATCCAAATAGCGTGGGTGTTAGCCCAGGATGTCGCTACAGCATCAACGCTGATAAAACCACCGTGACAGAGACATGACCGTGAGATGCTAACAGAAGTGCTGGGGGACATGGGACCCTGCACATCCTTGGCCATTTTCGTGTAAATCCAATACTAGCCTGACAAGATTGCGTAAGTAAAAAGACATCGTATCGTTTGTCTCCACGACGGAGACTTCTGGGTCCCCCCTGGATTCGCTCGTCCTGACTGCTCTGGGCTCTGAGGCCACGCTCTCGCAGTCACCTCAAGTGTCCTGGTTCAAGGCCCAGGTTCTGGGGCGCCCGGCTGGCTCTGTCCTGCAGCTCTCGGTCTCACGGAGGAAGTTCGAGCCGCACGGGCACAGAGATTACTAGATACAAGTACTAAGTTCATGCAGCATTTCACGCCCCCGGTGCAGGCGCACGTCCCTATCTTCACAGGCGCTCATCCGCAGCCGGCCTGGCACACTTGGGCCCGAGGCCAAACCCATCCCGCCCTCTGCGTGTGTCCAGCCTGCAAGCCCAGAGTAGTTTCTACATCAGTCCGTGGCTGAGGAGAAGAAAAGACAAAGAGATTTTGTGACACAGGCCAATGACAGGAATTCAGTGTGTATAAATAAAGTTTTATTGGCACACGGCCTGACCCGTTCCTTTATGTAGTGTCTGTGGCAGCTTCCACTCCAACTGCTGAGTTGAGTAGCCAGGGCGGAGACTTCCAGCCCAAAGAGCTGAAAATGCAGACTCCATCCCTCTTCAGAGAACATCTGCCAACCCCGCTCTGTGGCCCTGGGACGATTCAGAAAACTCTTGTGGAGGACACACACACAGAGCGTCTTTCAGAGCCCTAACAGGTGCTCTGCTGGCAGGCCCCTGCAGCCTGGCCCCTGTGACGGCCCCTGTGACGGCCCCTGCAGAAGCCTGGCCACAGCCGACGGGACACCGATGGCTGGGGCCTTTTGTTTTGTCTTTTATGGCATTATTCAAGTGCCAAGAATGAACAAATGTGTTAGCATGTGTTGGCCAGGAAGGGGGAGCATGGTGGGGGTGTCCAGATAACCCGAGGTGGCCTTTCCCTGTTCCTGCGCCTCCGGGGGATGGAACCTTCCCAGCCGGGAACCACGATTCTGCAGGCAATCCCCGGACACAGAGAGCCCATAGGGCTACTTTCTCCTACCCAGCTCGCCGCGCCCTGCCCCTGCTCCCAGGGTCCACCTGTGGGGGCCCCCTACCTGCCCCCACCCCCCAGCAGCAACAGGACACCTGGGCAGGTGAGAGAAAAGAAACAGAAGGTCGGAGGAACTTAACACCCGAGTGGGGAGGCTCCTTGGAGAACTGCCTCTCTCTCCTGGCTCCCCCTTCTCCCGGCCAGCACCCAAGACCTCGCTCAAACAGAAATCGAGCCTGGCCACAGCCCTTCCAGAAGTCCTCCAGTGACACGAGCACGTGGCTCTTCAGCACAGAGCGGCCGGTGGGACCCGTATGCGGCACGTGCGGGAGGGTGGCAAGGGCTTGGAAGCTTCCGTCTTCCCTGGCCCACCTCCACTGTCCAGATTTTGTTACAGGCTTGTGGCACGCTTAGGACACCGTAAAAGCCATCTTCAAAGGGCTCCTTAAGTGGCTTCTCCTAATGGGATTTGGGTTTGGAACATCTCTGGGATGGGGTCATCCTGAGCACTGGGGCGGAACAGGAGTGAGCAGTACCCCTTCCCCCACCCACTCCATGCCAGGAGCGCCCCAGCGTGATGACCACCGTCCTCCTGGGGGCACCAGGCACCCGGCTCCGCCCACATCCCTCCTGGAGCCACCATCCAGTCCCAACCCCCACCCTGCTTCTGCCCACCCACCTCTCAGGCCCTCTCAGGGCCCCTCCAGCCTGGGCCCCACTGTAGCCAAGGCCACTACCAGGGTGCTCTCTGAAAGCCTGTGACAGCGCCCCCCACTGACCCCCCATGCCCACTGCTCCAGCGCCCCTCCTTCCCCAGGCCCAGCTCCCAGGGGCACTGATCACCTGGCCGCAGGGGCAGCTGGAGGCTCCAGGAGAACCTGCTGGTGGTAAGTCCCCAGCTCCAGCTGGTAGCCTGACCCTCAGCCTGGGGACACCCGGAGCCCCTGGCCCGCCCCTGAGCCCAGGGTGGGGCAGGTTTACCACAGGCCGCAACATATCCTTTGTTCCCAGGAGCCGTCAGAGACTGGGAGACCTCACCTCACCAGCTGGGAAGGGAACGGCCCCTCCCAGACCAGCAGGATACGGTTCCCCAGGCCCTCCTGCTGGCGCTCTAGGTACAACACCCACCCAGCGCCCGGGGGCTCCCATGCCATGGGCCCACCCGGCCCATTACCCTCAGAGGGCTGCCTGCCAGTCACCGCACCTGCAAGGCCAGGAGAAAGACAAGGCACCCCAGCAGGCAGGAACCAGACTTGCATCCTGAGTACTCCGGCGCTGCTCTGGAAGGTGGCCACCTGGTGGGGTGGTGCGGACAATTCTAGCCTCATGGGACTGATGACAAAACCAGCCCAAGGTCGCACAGACTGAAAGCACTTTGCACGAGTTTGCATCAGAATTCGAATCCAGTCCCCCCCACCCACTCCCGCAACTCCGACAGCACCACCTTCCAGTGAAACCTCCCCGTCGTCACCCAGGCCACCTTCTGAGCCGACCCTGTCCTGGCTACTGTTAATCAGGGGCGACAACCCACGTTCCCCCCTGGCGCCCGTCCTTTATTCTACAAAACGCGCATGAACACGCCTGGCCAGCCAGCTAGAACAAAAGGGGGGTGGCTCTGTCATCTCCATTTTACAGAAGAGGCACTGAGACCCAGGGAGTTTAAATGACTTGCCCAGGATCACCCAAAGGGTAAGTAGCTCCCCAAAATGACCCCCACAAGACTGTCACATGGCCCACGGTCAGGATAGGGGCCTGGCTCTCCTAGGGGGCCCTCAGGGGGAACCACAAGGTGAGCAATCTCCCACTGGCCACCCTGATTCCCAGCAATCACATTTGGGTTTGGAAAGGGGCCAGCAGGGGTCCAGCTAAGTGAGAAGAGAGCCTGGGGCCCCGGGGGAACTGGGGGAGAGTTGGGTTGGAGCCACAGTCCCCAAGCAAGGAAAGAACCCACCCAGGACCCCAGACACAGGCCCTCCCATGCCCCTAGAGGGTGGGGGTTACCCAGCCCCTTCTCCCTCAGTCTGCAGTGAAGCCCTGGGACCCACCTGGAACCCCAAACTTCCCGCTGGATCCCCAAGACCAGACATCTCCCCATCCCCACCAGGCTCCAGCCCATCGGCCAAGCGGGTGCCCCAAGGCCCAACTGAGGACCTCTCAAATTTCCCGTGGGACCCCAGGGCATCGGACCCCCTCCCCTCCCGTGTCCACCCACCCCAGGTGCCAGTAAGAGATGGAGCCTACAGCCTAACCACCTCCCTAGTCCCTCAACTCCCCAGAATTCATCCCAGGACCCTTGGAGAGGTCCGCAGAGAAGGGCACCGTGCCCCCCCCCAAAGACTCCCCCCCCCCGAGGTCCCTTCAGAGAGGTTGAACTCAGGCTCCTCTGAGACCACAGAACCCCACCAGATTTCCTCCCGGGACGCCAAGACACCCTAACACAGCCCCAAGACTCTCCACCTCTCCCTTAGGGGCGGGGCTTTCTCTGGCTCACACCCTCTCGGCCAAGGGATCCCCAGATCCCCCCCGACCACTCAGGGCTCGGGCCTGCCCCCCATCCACCAGTCGCACAGGGGGCCCCTGATCCCTTGGGGGATCCCTCAGAGGACGGGTCTACCCTAGACTGCGCTCCTCACTCGGTGGGCTCACGAACCCCTCTGTGGGCCCCTCGGCGGGCGGGGCTTGTCCCAGGGCGCACCCCTCGCTCACAGGTCCCCCGAAAAGCCCCGGGGAACCTTCAGTGGGCGGGGCCTGCTCCAGGGTGCGCCCCTCGCTCGGAGGTCCCGGAAAAATCCCTCGGACTCCGCGGTGGGCGGGGCCTGCCCCAGTCTGCACCTCTCGCCTGGGGCACCCCCGAGACCTCTGAGGATCCCATCTATGGGCAGGGCCCGCCGGCCTCCGAGACTCACCGAAGGGAGGTCCCCGAAACCCCACGGGTACCCTCAGAGGCCGAGGCCCAACCCCGCGTGCTCCCCTAGGGCCCCCCGAAACCCTGGGGACCCCCCGGTGGGCGGGGCCTGCCCGGCGTCTCCTCTCGCGCACGGGAACCCCCGGGGACCCTCCGAGGCCAGAGCCCCGGCTGCGCGCCCACCTCGCGCGTGGTCACCTCCTCCCTCTCGGAGATCTTGAGCAGCAGCCGGTCGTTCTCGAGCTCGAGCGCGCGGACACGGTCGATGTAGTGCGCCAGGCGGTCATTGAGCTCGCGCAGCTCCTCCTTCTCCTGCAGCCGCGACAGGCGCGTGGGCGACAGCGGCGTGGCGGGCCCGCCCCCGCGGCCGGGCAGCGGCGTGGCCATGGCGGCGGCAGCGGTGGCGGCGGCGGCGGCGGCTGCGGCGGCTCGGGGCCCGCGCGGCTCGGGACGGCGGCCGCGGCGCGGCGGGCTCATTCAATCCGCGCCGCCGACCAAGATGGCGCTCGGCGCCCGCCGCCGCGGAGCAGCCTGGGACTTGTAGTCTGTCGCGGCTGCGCGGGGCAAGCCGGGAGCTGTAGTTTCCCGCGCCGGCAAGGCTCCTCTCGCCTCCCGCTCCACTTCCCGCTCTGTCCATTGCTGTTCCTGAAACCGCTAGCGTTCAGGGCTAGGCCCCCGGACCTGCAACTCCCAGCTCGCCCCCGAGGGACAGCGGGCTTCTTTCCAATGCCCACCTTCCCCACTTGTACAACCTCCCTCCCTCCTTGGAGTCCTATTAAAATGAAAGGTGAAGGGACCTCGCAAACACGCTCAGGGATGTCACTTACAGGTAAGATCAAAATAAAATAATGGTAAGATAAGATAAATGACAGCTCACAGCGGCGCCAGGCTGGCTCAGCCGGAAGAGCATACGACTCCAGCATTGTGAGTCCAAGCCCCCAGGTTGGCTGTAGAGATTACGAAAAAATAATTAATTAAGTTTAAAAAAAATAACTGAGCTCGCAGATGCAGAGAACAGGTTGCTGGAGGTTGCCGGTGGAGGGGTGGGAAGTGGGCAACACAGGCGAAGCCGTCAAAAGACACAAACTTCCAGTTATAAAATAAGTAAGTCCCAGGGATATAAGGCACAGCAGCGCGGTGGCTGTTAATAACACTGTATTGTAGGTCGGAAAGTAACCATGTGCGTTGACGGATACCAACCACACCTACTGTGTTCATTTCAACAATGTACGCAAACCTCAGATCAGCAGGTCGTGCACCTGCAACTTCCACAACGTAACATGTCAATGACACCTCAATTTAAGAAAAGAAAAGAAACACCTCACTGAAAGAAGCCAGGCACAAAGGGCCACATACTACCCAATCCCACTTATGTAAGACATCCCGCAGAGGGGAATCTATAGGCCCCCTCTCGGCACACCACCCGGGGCCCCATTGTTCTCTGTGGTGGGGCAGGATGTGGAGGACCACCTCTGGGCTCCCCAGCCTCCACCTGATGCCAGCAGCACCACTGCCCCACTCCAGTCCGAATAACCAAGTGTCTAGTCACTTACCCCTGTCATCGCCCCCAGTGGAGAACCACTTCCTTCCCCTCACCCTGGAACTTGGGGGGAGAACTCCTCCTTCCCAAACATCCCACCTTGGGGAATTGGGCTGAAACAGCCTCGCTTGGGGACTCCTGCAAATGTCACACGAGAACGTGATTGCCCTTCCAGCCCTCAGAGGGCTGGGATGCTCACCTGTCTTCAACACCTAAAACTCACTCTGTATTTCCCTCTCACCAGAAGCCAAGCCCCCCCCCCCTTAGAACCCAGGCAGGAACAGTCCCCAGCTAGACTGTCATTGTGCTGCCTTCTCAAAAGTGACTTTGTGCTTGAAACCCGGTATCGGTGCCTGTGCCATCATCACACAGAGGAGACGGTGGGTAGGATGTAGGGTGCGAGGGCACTTAAAGCGGAGAACGAATCCGGAGAACGAATCCGTGATACTTCAGGGGGCAGGGCCGGAGCGGGAGGAAAGTGACTGAGGATTGAGGGTGGCATGGGGTCACCTTGCCAGTGCTCCCCGCCCCCAGACCTAGCTGCAGCCCCCTCCTCACCAGAGCTCCGCTGACCGCTGCCCAGAGCCCTGGCCGACCTGGCCCCCCGCTCAGGGCCCTGCAGGGTCCCACCCCGCCGCGAACGGCTCTCGCCCCTCTTCGCCTCCCGGTCTTTCCCGGGCCAGTCCCCTCCCGGCGGCACGGGTTGCCCGGACAGACCTGGGCCTCAGCCCTCGCGTCTGTAAAACGAGTCTGGCCCCTACTCCCCCACCCCGAACCCTCGGCGCTGGGCGGGGCTCGGGTGCCCGGAGCACCCCCCACACACGCGGGACCCCCGGGGGCTGGACTCCAAGTCCCAGAAAGCCCTGCGCTTCCCGTGGGTGGGGCCCTGGGCTCCCCCTTCCCCGCGCGGTGTGGGAGGTGATCGCAATTTTCAAATTTTGGCGCTGGACCGGCGGGGCGGGGACCGCGGCTGCCAGGCCCCCGCCCCCCTCCTCTGCGGAGCGGGAGGTCCGGGCTCCCCCCTCCCGCCGCCCCGCCAGGCTGGGCTGCCCCCTGCGCCGGCTGCCCCCGCCAGGCACGCAGCAGGACGCTCCGGGGCAAGGCCGGCGGGGGAAACTAAGGCACGGAACCCCCAGCGGGGCGGGGCGGGGCGCAGGCGGGACGCGAACCCCCCACCCGCCGGCCCCCGGGCGCAAGAGAGTTGATGACTGTCTGCTCTGGGGACGGGGGTGCGGGTACGGGGTAGGAGGGTCCGCGCCCGCACCGTGCAGCCCGTCAGGCCCGGTCCCGGCCGTGCGCTCCGCGCCCCTCCCGCCGCCGCGCTCGCCCCGCGCAGGGTTTGGCGCCACATCTTTCAAAAACCTCCGTCCAACGGCTGCCACTGGCTCCGGGCCCGGCTCGAGAACCCGGATCCTGAATTCCGGAGCCTGGATCTGTGGGGCCGGGATTCCGGAGCCCGGGGAAGTGCCGGACGCCGGAGCCTGGCTGGGCGGCGCGGTGTATTCCCGAGCCCGGAGGGGACTGGGGGCTCCGGACCCCTGGTTCCAGAGCCCTGCGCTAACCCTGGAGTCTAGGAGCCGACTTCGGGGACCTGGGGGGCTGGAACCTATAATCGCAGGTGGAAGCTGGGCGGGAAGGGGGACGCTGAGGCTGGCACGAAGCCGTGGGTTTAGGGAGAGGACTGCATGAGAAACAGGGACGAATCCTGGCGAAGCCAGGCACTGGCGCTGGGGCAATTCGGCCCCAACAAAGATCCCTGCTCAGAGGCAGGGGGCACGGGGGGAGCTGAGAGACAGGACACAGACACACACAGCACAAATAAGCAAATGACATGGAGTATGGGAAGACGGGAAATGGGGGAAACCAAGGTTGAACGGGTTTGGGGGGCAGTGGGGTATGTGGGGATGCGTTTTAAAATTGGGTGGGTCCCTCTGCAGAAGGCTGGGCTTTGACTTGGAGAAGCTGACATTTAAGCCAGGACTCAGAGAGAATGAGGAGATCAACCTCCTGGTCTGAACGTGTGGAGAGAAAGCTTCCCAGGGAACGGGATCAGGCCTGCACTGAGTCTAGTCCTGCAGGTCAGGGCACTGGGGGAGAACTTCCAGCAGGTGGAGATGTCCAAAATCAACCTTGGAGCTTCGGGCCACTGTAATAACACTAAGCCAAGAGTTTGGGATAAAGAGGGACAATAACTTTATTGTGATGCCCAGCAAAGGAGGCTACGGCTGGCGGCAGCCTTCAGAAACCTTGGGCCCTCCCCAAGGAAGGCGCTGGGGCGTTTTGCAGGGAAGCACCGGATCTAGCAGGAATTGGGTTTGTGCTATCAGCCGTTTTCGTGGCAGTTCTGGGTTCCTGAAACAGAAGGATAAGAAGGGAGGAGGGGAGGTTTGCAGAAGAGAGGAAAAGCTTACTTTAAAATCAAGCTTCGCCGAAGCTTAGTGCAGCCATTTTATTTTTGCTCAACTTGACACTTTTAAAAGTGGCTTCAGGGACAGATATTAAAGAGGGAGACAAACATGTAATCAGACATTGGCGTAGTAGCTAGCTACTGCTGCGTAACAGGTAGCCCCAAATGCAGACGCTTAAAGGAACTCCCATTTCTTCTCCCCATTTCCAGGGCTCAGGAATCCGAATGCAGCTTAGCTGGGTCCTCTGGCCGGGGCTTCACAAAAATTCCCTTCCAGCTGGTTCACACTGTTGGTGGAAGGATTCAAGTCCTTGCAGTCTATAGGCCTGAGAGTGTCAGGGTCTTACAGGCTGTTGTCCGAGGGCTGTCTCAATTCCTCATCCCATAACAGGAGATCTCGTTTGGGTTTTGAAACCCTCACTGCTTGTCGTAATAGGGAACCAAAACCCAAAAACAACCCAAATATCCATCAAACAATGCACTACAACTCCTGTATATTTATGCTATGGAATATTATACAGCGGTGAAGAGGAAAGTGCCTCGGGGAACACCCAGCCACAGAATGGCCTCCCAGATGTAAGATCGTGCAAAGAAAGCAAAGCTCAGAAGAAATGTAACACTATTCTACCATGTTTATGAGAATTCTGAACCTGGCTGACCCGGCCGATGTGTCATTTAGGGGTCCTACAAACACGATAGAATTGGAAGGAAAAGCAGACACAGCGGTTTTGTCTGGCAACGGAGGTGGTGGCACGTGGGGACAGGTAGAGACAGTGGGGCTTCAACATGGTGGTCACATTCGATTTTGTAAGCCTGCTGGTTGTGAAGGTTCTATTCTATATGCCGGACATACAAGTTATAGATGGTGGTTCTGTGTTTGATAGATTTCATCTTTCTAAAATGAAAAAAAATAAATAAATAAAAAAGAAAAAGCCTCCTTGGGACTGCTATGCAGAGCAATGTGGTCCCAGTAGAAACAGACTATCCTACCACAAAAGAGGAATGGTAGTCGTGTGACCTCACAGAGGTGCTAAGTAAACTACGGTGCTATTCACGTGGAGATATTTAAATGTATCAATCAGCACACATTGTACACCTTAAGGTTACACAACGGTTATATGTCAATTATATGTCAACTAAAAAAAAAAAAAAAGAAGAATAGGGGCACCTGGATGGCTCAGTAGGTTAAGTGTCTGCCTTCGGCTCAGGTCCTGATCTCCGGGTAATGGGATCGAGCCCTGCATCATGCTCTCTGCTCAGTGGGAAGCCTGCTTCCCCCTCTGTCTCTGCCTGCCTCTCTGCCTCCTTGTGATCTCCGTCTGTCAAATAAACAAACAAACAAAAATCTTTAAAAAAAATTGGGAGGTATGTTTAAAAAAAAATAAATAAATAAAAATAAATAAAATATTTTAAAATAAATAAAATAAAATAAAATTTGGTTTCAGGATGGCTGGCCGGCTCAGTTGGGAGAACATGCGACTCTTGATCTCAGGGTCGTGCATTTGAGCTATGTTGGGTGTAGAGATTACTTAAAAAAATAACTTAAAAAAAAAAAAGGCGTTTCTCAGTCACACCAGCCATATTTTAAGGGCTCAGTAGCCACACACAGCTGCTCGCCACCTGCCAGCGCAGGTGACGCGGAGGCTGGGGAAGCCCCCTGGGGAGAGCCTGCAGCTGCCCGGGCGGTGGCTGGTGGTGCAGTTAGACCTGGCCCGGGTCCCTTTCCGGGCCTCTCCCTACACCTCCTCTTCTACACTTCACTCCAATACCTAGGACTCAGAATCACCTGTTTCTGGCACCGGGCGGATCTCACCCTCTCGGGCAGCCTCCCAAGGGCACACTCCCCAGACTCGGGTAGCAAAGGGCAGCTGGCTGGTTTTTGCGGGGGCAGAGGGAAAGGAAGCGTGTGCTGAGCTGCCACCTGTGTGCTGGCCAGGACCCTTCTCACAGCGAACAAACTGCCGGGAGAGAAAGAGAGGCAGGCGGCAGGGACCTAGGGCTGGCTCTCTCCATGCCCCTGGGTCTGGGGCAGAGCCGCGAGGAATGGAGAGCTTTAACTGTGAAGCAGGCTTGCCAGGAAGGTTTGAAGGGGTGAGTCCTGGGCTATCTCCGTGTAACCAGCGGCCCCCAGACTTTATTACCACTCACAGTTCTGGGAGCCGGGAATGTGGCTCAGCCGAGTGGTTCTTCTGTCCCATGCAGGGGTGACAGGAGTCATTGGTGGCGTCTAACTCGCAGGTGGGCCGGGCTGGTGCCTCAGGCAGTCTCTCTCCCCTTCTGTGTGGTTGCGCATCCCCAGGGCTGCGGCCAGTGGGGACTTCTTAGGTGGGATCCCAGGAGTCCCCGAGAACTGGACAGGAGCTCCAGGCCTCTTGAAAGTTAGGCCTGCTTCGGGCAGGGCCCCTTCCCTCGTGCCCCATCAGTCAGCAAGTCACAGATGCAGCCCAGATGTGCTGAAGGGGAGGGGGAAATGGGATCCAACAACAGGATGAATGTCCAGGCACTGCGGCTGGGCTTTTCTTTTTTCCTAACGACTTTATTGAGATGTAATTAACATACCATACAATTCACACCCTCAAGGGCACAGTTCAGTGGTTGTTTTTTTTTTCATATTCACAGCTGTACTATATTCACCACAATCAATGTTCGAACATTCCATCACCTCCAAAAGAGGCCCCATTCCTTCCCTTCCCCCAGCCCCTGGCCCCCACGAGCCCCCTTCCCGTCCGTGGAGGAGCCTGGTCTGAGCGTGTCACATGCGTGGACTCACACCCCGTGTGGCCATCTGTGTCGGTTCCCTCCCTGAGCGTCGTGGACCCGGGAGTCCATCCCTGGGGCAGCACGTGGACGTCTCGCCCCTGTTCGTGGGTGACTGAATTTTGGGGTGTGGGTGAATGACAACGTTTTCACCCGTCATCAGCTGATGGACGTCTGGGTTGATGCCCCGTTTTGGACATCACAAACGCTGCTGCTATTAACACTCGTAAGTAGGATTTTTGCGCAGACACGGCTCTCAGCTCTCCAGGGTGGACTGGTCAGGTCAGATGGTAATCCCACACTCACCCCTTGCAGGAGCTACCAGACTTTACTTTTCTTTTTTTAAAGGATTTTATTCATTCATTTGACAGACAGAGATCACAAGCAGGCTGAGAGGCAGGCAGAGAGAGAGAGGAGGAAGCAGGCTCCCCGCTGAGCGGAGAGCCCGATGCGGGGCTCAATCCCAGGACCCTGAGATCATGACCTGAGCCGAAGGCAGAGGCTTAACCCGCTGAGCCCCCCAGGCGCCCCTACCAGACTTTCCCACGGTGGCTGCGCTACTTCACATTCCTACCAGCGCATGCGCATGCGAGGGTCCCAATGTCTCCACATCCTCCCCAGCACTGGTTATCACCTGTGTTTCCTATTGTAACCGACCCCTTGACCGTGAAGCTGACGGTCCCGACACGCGTCTCTCATCCCCAGGAGCGTCTGTCCCAATGGGAGGACAGAACAGGCCTGGGTGGCATTTTCTTATTTGGTGCACAGGCTTTTGAACCCTGAGAGGTGGGTTTTGGGTGTCCCCCGCCGAATTCTTTCTCTGGGTCCCACAAATGTTAGAAGCAAGCTCGCGGGTGGTGCCCCCGGAGGCCTGAGGGAAAGGATTTGAGATTTGTCCCGGAGCTGGAGTTGAGGAGTTAGCCACTGCGGGCCGGGGAGCGGGGGGAGCGGAGGGGACCCCCACCCCACCCGGCCTGTCTGTGCGTCTGGCTCTCCTCCAGCCTGCGGGCCCCGAATCTTTGCTGGGTTTTGGAGCAATGGTGTCTCCCCACCGCAAACTCCTGCCCACTTGGAACCCATGAGTGGGACCTCATTTGGGAATAGGGTATTTGCAGATACAATTGGTTAAATTAAGAGGAGGTCACTGGAATTCGGGTGGGCCCCGAGGCTGGTGCCTGGGGTCCTTGTGAAGACACAGAGGCACTCAGGGAGAAGTGCAGGTCCAGACAGAGGCAGGTGGGAGCCAGGCATCTGTGAGCCAAGGAGAACCAGCACCACCAGAGGGGCCCAGGACAGATTCTCCCTGGGAACTTCCACAGTCCAGCGGCCACCTTGACCTTGCACCTCTGCTCTCCAGAATGTGGAGAGAATAGACCCCTGTCCTTTGAAGCTGCCCAGGACAGTGTATTTGTTTGTGGTGCCCCAGAGATGGCTGCACTAGGGTTGTGAATCTGGCACTCTTCCGAGGCCCCCCGAGGTTCTGGGGGTCACGGCGCACCCCCACCCCCGCCCCTGCTCGCCCCTGGGGTCCAAGTTGAGGGAGGTCTCTGGGGACTGTGCCCTCCAGCCAAGCGACTGGCTAAGCACTGGAGAAGTACCAGCCCTCCAGCCAATGAGGCAACGTCGGTGATGGTCTCGGAAGGTCTGCGGTCCTGTGAGACCTCTGCGCTGAGCACATCTCACTGCTCCCTTCGATAGTGACGGGAGCCCTGCAGCCGTGCAACCAGCACAGCTTTACTGAGCACCTGCTGTGCGCTGGGAACACTGCGGGGCGCGGAGCCCACGTTAGGGCGCCGTAACAATGATGTCGGGAAAGGAAGACACGTAGCGTGTTCCAGTGAGCTAACTGCTAAGAAGAAAAAAGGGGGGGCATGGAATGCGCCGGGGAGGGGTGTGTGAAACATCTTGTGGGGTCAGGGGAAGTCCCGCTGAGAGGGGGGCAGGGACAAGATGACCTGGGGCTGGAAGGGGGTTCCAGGGAGAGGAACGGGCAAAGGTCTGGGTGCAAGACCACGTTCCACACATTCAAAGAGCAGCAGGAAGGGTTCCCAGTGGTGCTTCATCTGGGGAGGGTGACCAGAGGATGGACCTGAGCGCAGCAGCATGGGGCCAGCTGGGGGACATGGGAGTCCGGGGAGGGAGAGGGTGGCCGCTGGTGGATTGCCAGGTCACCCCGGCAGGGCAGGGCAGGGCAGGGGTACGAGGAGGGCTTCCCATGTGCCACACATCTTCTAGGCCGTCCTTTCTTGCAACCCTTTCACTAGCCGGATCTTTCCCTGAAAAGAGGGAGGTAGAGGTTAAGTCCTCAAGTCAAGGACGCAACAGGGGTGCAGATGGGGTTCGATCCAGGTGAGTGTGACCTCAGAGCAGAACCCCCTCAACCCCTCCCTAGGATGTCACAGCTGGCAGGCATCCAGGCCACCTGCTGCCGGCCAGCCCACCCCTCCCTCACCCCTCCCTCCCTCCTCCTCAGCAGTCCCCAAACCTGCCTGGCCTCCTCACCTCCTGACCTCTGCTCTTGTCACCTCCATCACCTGTGGGATCAACCCCACCTCCTTGCAGCCCATCCTGTCTTACCAACACCTCCAGCTTCAGAGGATGACTCACATCCACCCGGAAGCCTCTCCTTAGGGACAGGAATCACGTCTTGTTCATCTCTACAAAAAAAAAAAACAAACCCATGATGTCAGAGGCCAGCTTTTCTCCTTCAAACTTGCCAGAGACTTCCTGGCACATCCAGATGCCCCACCCCCACTGCAGATCCCAAGGTCCACCTCTCTGATCGCATCTCCCCCACCTCTGCCCCTCACTAACTCTGCTCCAGCCACCTGGGCCTCCTGGGGGCTCCTCAAACATTGCAGGCGCAGTCCCACCTCAGGACCTTTGCACGTGTTGTGCTAGAAGCACTCTTGCTTCATGCTTCCCCAGCCTGGCTTCTTTATGTCACTCAGGTCTCAGCTCAAGTGTCATCTCCCCTGACCTCTCCACCCAAAGTGGGGTGCCCACCCCCAGCATCATATCAGCATCCCTTGGGCCTTCAATCAGTGCCTAAAAGTTAGAAAGCACCCCATTTAGAGGAAGTTGCAGCGCTCAAGGAGCCCTCTTCCAAGTGTGGGCCAGAAGGAATTTGTTCGGTGCTCGGAACAATCCTGGATAATGCTATGATATCTGTTAGCAGAGAGGGGAAACTGAGGCACGGGAGTGGAGCAGGGAAATGGCGCACCCAAGTGCCCACAGCTGGACAGGAAGAAGGCTGGGATTCAAAGCCAAG
Organism: Pteronura brasiliensis; assembly: GCA_004024605.1. Classification (NCBI taxonomy): domain Eukaryota; kingdom Metazoa; phylum Chordata; class Mammalia; order Carnivora; family Mustelidae; genus Pteronura; species Pteronura brasiliensis. Next base: position 344,469 of record PJEN01000219.1, read on the forward strand.
CAATCAGAAGCCTCCTTGGTCATCCCATCCCTTCCATCTGTTTGGGAGGCTCTGTCCATCCCCCACGCCCCTCACACCCCCTCCGGCTCAGCTCAGGCCACCATAAAAAAGCCCCCTAGGCTAGGGGCTCTTGAGCCACAGTCATTCGAGGTCCTGGAAGTTGGAAGGGGGCGGGATTAGGCCCCGGGCAGGGTAGGCCTCACTCCCTGCAGTCCCCACCTTCTCACCACGCCCTCACATGGTATGGAAAGTGCCGATCTCTCTTCCTCTCCTTATAAAGCCAAATCCACCGTGGGGCTCCACCCTCAGGACCACCCCCCCAGAGGCCCCGCCTCCAAGTACCGCCCCACGGGAGGTCGGGGCCTCAGTGCGGGGAACCCTAACACCTCCTGTAATGATGGGGGCCTCCAGGCGGCACCCCTGTCCCCACATCCACCCCAGGCCCGCCTTCCCTCCTGGGGCATTCGAGCCTGGATCCCCCCCCAGCAGGCTGATCCCCCCCAACCTCCTTGCTTTGTTCCTTCATCCACTAAGAGCAACCCCCTGGCTCCCAGATTTTCACGGGGCGGGGGGGTGTTGGGGGTAGGGGGAGGTGAGGGGGGATTTAAAGTCAGGGTCCCAAGAAGCAGGGCCTGGACCTGGGTGAAGCAGAAACTCAGGATGAGAAGTGAGATTTTGATGCTTTTAAGAAAGTAAAGCAAATGGAAAAAAAAGAAAGAAATCCATGGATACATTGAATCAAAATTTTCAATCAGGGCAGATCAATCATGCTGGTTTTTCCCTTTTGGCTGGGCCTCCCATAAATGACCCAGCCTTGACGCGGGATTTTACCATCCCACCCAGCCCGGACTTTGGGGAGCAGTCGTTGGAGTCAAACTATCGTATCGAAACGTTTATCTCATTCTGGACCAGTGGTGATAGCCGCTGGAGCTTTTCACTGTACAAAACCCACTGAGCTGGACACTGTAAGAGGGCGAGTTTTGTGGTACGAGAATTAATCTCAATTTTTAAAATGAGAGAAAAAAAGATTAGCCATCTTGGTGACTGAGCTTTTTGTCGCTCCCTTAAATTTTGCACCCCAGAATGTTAACACTCTCTGCCCCCTAGAGCCTGCCCTCTTAGCCAGAGCACAGCAGAGCTTCAAAGAATCCATGTCCAGACCCTTCCTAGGAATCAGCCTCTTCCTGAATCCCCAGGCTGTATCCTCTGCCTGGCATGCCTCCTCCCATCTTCACCAGGAAAACACCCACTCATCCTTCCGTACTCTCATGCTGTTTTGTCTCCTTCCCGGTCTGGTTTCCTCCATCCCCCTGTATCCCCCCCGCCCCCCGCCACTCCCTGTCCTTTCCCTCTAGGCTCCAAACATCCAGTCCTAACCTCTGGGGCTTTGGGATATTTGGAGTATCTGGAGATATCCTCAGGGAACTCTGAGCTCTGTGCCCTTGAACGAATAACACTGTCTTTCCAAGTCTCTATTCTTTCCTCTGTGAACTTGGCCCAGCTGCGAAGTGCCACTTAGTGGGGAGGGAAAGCGGAGTGAGCCCCCAGCAGAGAGACTGCTTACCAAATGCCCAGCACGTAGTAAGCACCTGATAAAAGTTCAGTCTTATTAGTACCTTCAACCCAATGCAACATCACAAAAAATGGGATTCCAGGGGTGCGTGGATGGCTCAATTGGTTAAGCATCTGCCTTGGGCTCAGGTTATGATCCCAGGGTCCTGGGGTTTCCAGCTCAGCAGGGAGCCTGCTTCTCCCTCTGCTTATGCTCACTCTCTCTCTCTGACAAATAAATACATAAAATCTTTTAAAAATGTGGTTGCATTTATTGATTCTTGAGACAAAGAGTCTCATTTTTTTTAAGGGTCTCACTTTAAAAAATATATATTTTATGGGGCACCTCGGTGGCTCAGTGGGTTAAGCCTCTGCCTTCGGCTCAGGTTCATGATCTCAGAGTCCTGGGATCAAGCCCCGCATCGGGCTCTTTGCTCCGAGGAGAGCCTGCTTCCTCCTCTCTCTCTGCCTGCCTCTCTGCCTACTTGTGATCTCTGTCAAATAAATAAATAAAATCTTAAAAAAAAAAAAAAAAGACTTTACTGATGACAACAGGCATCCAGAACAGCCAAAAGGCGGAAGCAACTCAAGTGTCCATCAGTGGATGAATGGATAAGCAAACCGTGGTCGGACCAGACCCTGCAATATCACCCAGCGTTAAGGGGCGCCTGGCAGGCTCAGCTGGTCCAGCGGCCAACTCCTGATTTCACTGATTGGATTAACCCCCCCTGTCAAAGTCTCCCTGAGTGTGGGGTCTCCTCGTTCCTCTCCCTCTGATCGTCCCCCTGCTTGTGCTTGCTCTCTCTCTCATTCTAATAAATAAGTAAATAAATGAAGTCTTAAAAAAGAAAGTAAGGATATCCTGGGGCACCTGGATGGCTCAGTTCATAGAGCATGTGACTCTTGATCTTGGGGTGGTGAGACCAAGGGGCTAGAGTTTACTAAAAAGAAAAAAAAAAAAAAAAAAAAAAAGGAAGGAAATCCTGACACCTGCTACAAGGTAGATGAACCTTGAGGACGTTGTGCTCGGTGAAACGAGCCAGACACAGAAGGACACACACGGTCTGATTCCATTTATAGGAGGCACCTAAAACAGGCAAGCCACGGAGACAGAAAGCGGAGTGGTGGGTGCCAGGGTCTGGGCTCCTGCTGAGTGGATACAGAGTTTTGGATCTACATAGTGATGACGGTTTCACAGCGGGGAGAACAGACTGGTCACCGCTGAATGGCACGTTTACAAACGATCACAATGAATTCTACCTCAGTAAGAGATAAGCCAGGCGCACCCGCGCGGTAGTCGGTCTTTTTCATTTTTAAAAGACACGGCGTCTGTGAGGTCATGTGTTGCACGTGTAAGATACTGTGTATCCAAAGTGCTGTAACTGTCACTCCAGTCCTGATTCTTCTCCCTCTCCTCCCCTCCGCCTCCCCCTCCCTCGTCCGTCCCTTCCGGCGCGTCGGGCGCGGAGACCGCGTGTGGCCACCAGGTGGCGCGGGAACGCCTCTCGGCTCCCGGGACATTTCGCGCCCCCACGGTGGGCGGCGCGGAGGCGGCGCGATGCGTCAGCCGGACCGCGGGCCCGGGAGTCGGGGGAACCGAGCGGCGGGGCTGAGGCCAGACCCCAGGCTGGCGGGGGAGGGGACGCAGCTGTGAGTCAGCCGGGAGCCCCCGGTCGGCCGTGGGAGGCAATCCCACGCTGGCCTGCCCGCCAGGCTCGTGAACTGCCTTCCCGGGGAGACCGGGAGGCCGGCGGCAGCCCTTGAGTGTGGCCGTGCTGGTCGCACACGTGTGGCTTCAACACCAACTGGCCAGTGGCTTGGGGGCGTGGTGGTCTCCCCAAGCCTCAGTTTCCCCTTTTGTCTAATGCAGATAAGTATGGACCCTGCTTCTTGGGTCTTCGACAAAGAAATGAACCGTGATGTCGGGAGCCCGGTGCGCGGTACGCGCTCGGTGTATACCAGCGTCCACTCCGGACGAAGGAGTCAGAGTGGCCACCACCGTCCCTGCCAGCGGACGCCATGTGGCCGCGTGCAGCGCAAGCACGCACCGCCCGGCCCGGGCTTCCTCCGCCGCCAGCGTTTCTGCGCGGTCAGGTGCGGAGCCCGGTCGGAGGGTGAAGCGCGAGTCGCCGCCAGGGGGCGCGGGGCGGGCCGCGGCCCCGCCACCTGCGCCTCCCACGCGCGCCCCACCCTGAAACTCGCGGGTGGTGAGGAGGGGGCGACCGTGTGGTCCCTAGAGTGCCTGGGGCTGTGCAGCCCTTACTTCTGAGGACCTCAAGGCGGCGGCCGCTACCGCCGGCTGACATTTATTGAACGCTTACTGTGTACCCCTCATTTTATGTCATGCTTCCTGCAACTCCATGTGGCCGGGACGCATTCTCCTGGGGCAGGTGACACAGAGGCCGCCTTCGCAGTTCGCAGTTTTGGGGGGCCTCGAAGCGGCCTCCTGCGACCGCCGCCGTCTATCGACCACTGTGTACCTTTTACTGCACTTAACGCTCCCTCCAAACCGGTGAGGCCGGCGTCGCGGGGCATTAGGTTGGGACACAGGGTCCCGGAGAGGTTAAGTCATTCAGGGTTTGGGGTCCCACAGTCAGCCACCCCCTTCCCCGCACACACACCGCCTGGGAGGGATCGGACTGCAAACTGGGACCCTCCTCCTGCAGGCCCTCAGCAGAACTTGGGAAAGGCGCGGGCCGGGGACTCTCCCGGGACCAGGAGGGGATTCCAGCCCCCCACCCCCAAGAGGCCGCGCCGGCCTTGCGCGCTGGAAATCCCGCGCGCGCCCCGAAACGCGGTGCAGCTGCCGGGAAATCAGGAGGAAAACTTCTGCTTTTTTTTTTTTCTTTTCTGGCACTCACGGTCCCCGCCGCACCCCCCCCCCGCGCCCTCCTCCCGGCTCTCGCCCCCACGTGGGCGCCCCCTCCCGCGCGGCGCTCCGCCCCCTGCCCGCGTCGGCCAACCGCAGCGGGCCTTTCTCTCGCCTTTGTTGGCTAGCCAATAGGAGGGGCGGACGCGCCGCCGAGGCCACGCCTCTGGCGAGAGTCTATAAAAGTCCGCGCCGGCGGTCGCGGGCTCAGATCGCTGAAGCCGTGGACGCGATCCGTTTCTTCGCAGCGGTGCGGATTACTCTTGTTGAAGATTTTGCTTTTTTCGCCCCCTTCTTTGGGGGAGGATTTCGCTGCCTTCCGAAGGTCTTGAACGAGCGCGCGGGCTCCGTGGGAAGGTTTTGGGCTTTGCGGCCTCGGATTTTGCATTTTCTCGCTTGGGACTGTCTGGGCTGCTTTCCACTGTGGATTATAACTGCAACATGACGTTGGAAGAGCTCGTGGCGTGCGACAACGCGGCGCAGAAGTAAGTAGCCCGGGCTGTGGCCCCCTGAGGTCAGCCAGGCCGGGCGGGATCCCGATCGATTGGTGGCCGGCCCGGCGGAGCGCTGACCCTCCTTCTCTCCTGACCTCAGGATGCAGACCGTAAGCGCCGCGGTGGAGGAGCTGCTGGTGGCCGCGCAGTGCCAGGACCGCCTCACCGTGGGGGTGTACGAGTCAGCCAAGTTGATGAATGTGTGAGTCACACACGGCCCCCGAACTGGGCGCGGGTGGGGACCCCCTCCGCTCTGCACCCCCCCCCCGCTGCACCCCTCTCTCGCGCAGGGCTAGGATTTCCCCACGCGTCCCGCTGTGGAGCGAGGGCTGCTTCTGTGCTTGCTTTGGGAGGTGGGTTGCAGTATCCTGACTGCAGCGTTTGCAAGTGCCCACCACCATATTTGCTGCTGCCCTTCCCCCCCAGATATCCCGAAACGTGCATCTCCCCACCTCGCCTACCCCTGCATGCACACGGGATCCCTTAGGCGCCTTTGGTTTCTCTTTGCTTTTCGAAACTCCCTTGTGCACAGTGGCCTTTCCACAGCCCCCAGCTGACCCATCTCCTTCCTCTGGCCCCCTTAGAGACCCTGACAGTGTGGTCCTGTGCCTTCTGGCCATTGATGAGGAGGAGGAGGATGACATCGCCCTGCAGATCCACTTCACGCTCATCCAGTCCTTTTGCTGTGACAACGACATTAACATCGTCCGGGTGTCAGGCATGCAGCGTCTGGCCCAGCTGCTGGGCGAGCCAGCGGAGACCCAGGGCACCACCGAGCCCCGAGACCTGCACTGCCTCCTGGTCACGGTGAGTTGGGCCTGGGACGTGCCCCACCCTGCCCAGGCACCTGGGTCTGTTTGTCAACAAAGTTGAGCTGGCCGGCCTCGCACCAGCTCAGCGCTCAGCCACGATCAGAACGTCCCGTGGGCAGCCCCGGCCGGCCCTCCTTCCCGGGGGAGCTATTTTGAGCTGGCCTGTTTTCTCCAGAGGGGCCCTGGGAGAGGGAGGCTCCCTGCCCACTCCTGGGGCTCCCACTGAACCCCTTCTTTCCCCCCGCCGCAGAACCCTCACACAGATGCCTGGAAAAGCCACGGCCTGGTGGAGGTCGCCAGTTACTGCGAAGAGAGCCGAGGGAACAACCAGTGGGTTCCCTACATCTCCCTCCAGGAGCGCTGAGACCCTTCCCAGCATCGGAACCTGCTGGGTTGCTACCAAAAATAAAAATAAAATAAATATTTGATCCCTCCCCCCCAGAACAACCCCCCCAAAACAACCCAACCTGTGAGACCGTGGGGGCAGAATTATCGGAGAAGAGGGGAGCACGCAGCTGCCCCCAGGGCATGAGCCGGGAGCAGCACCCGCTGCGGGCCCCCGTGAGAGGAGAAGAGGGGGACCCGGGCCAGCAGGAGAGGGGAAGCTGGAGCTCAGGCTCTGCGACAGAGCAGCTGGAGTGGGGGAGCCATGGCCTCCCCCACAGTGGAGGGCCCAGACTCCACATTCGGGGTGGAGTGAGACCAACGGCGTCCCCACCCTTCTTGAGACGGGCGCTGCCATCTGCATGGGACTTGCGGGCGCGAGGGTCCGCACCCTTGCCAGGATGAGACTTCGGGACTTGGGAGCTGGGGCTGACCTTGCTCTGTACCCATGAACTCCCAGTTTGCAAACGTCAAGGACCATCTATTTTGTTACTTGCACTTGTTACTTGAACCACTGAGAGAGCTGGAAAGCTTACAGATACATATATTTTTACTTCTACAATGACCTTGTAATAAACTTCTAAAGCTTCTGGGTTCTTGTGTTTTTGCCACCTCTGAGAGAGGCCAGGACCTCTGTGCACCCCCCTTTGGCCCCAGCAGCACTGCCCCCCAAGCCTCCTCCGCAGGCTCACCAGGAAGTGTTACCTAAGTCGCTGCTAGCAGCCCGGCTCCCCTGCAGAAACAGTACCTCTTCTCTCTGCAGCCGGCGCCAACCTCGCCAACAAACCTTGGCCTCTTTTTTTTTTTTTTTTTAATCCTCCCTCCTCCTGCCCCATAGCAATTAAAAGACCGGTTTATTACGAAACCTGGCTGCTGTGCCACAGCTGTTTCGGGCTGTGCTGGAGCCGGCCCCAAGCTCTGGGCCTAGAGAGACGCACCCCTGGGAAGCAGGCTGCAGCCCCCGCCCCCCCCAGCTTCCCAGCCGCCACCAACCCCAGGTCCCGAGAGGTCAGGAGGGCACCTGGAGGGCGCTGGGCTCAGGGCTCAGGGCTCGCAGCTGCCTTGGCAGGGCTGGTGGGCTTGCAGGGAGAGCTCCTCCGGACAGCCCCCAGGGAGGGGCCTTCCACCGCACCCATGCGTTCTCCCTCCCGGGACAGGCTTCCTCACTGCACTACAGGAAAAAAAGTTTTTCTTTCCCCAAACTAAGATCAACAAGCAAAAAACCCACGGAAGTCGTGCTCCCAGCCCAGCTGGGCTCCGCCGGGGGCTGTGCTTTGCCTCTAAACCGAAACCGTCTGGCCAGGGCCAGGACCCGCCACCTCCCGGTTCTCCCCAAGCTGCAGGCGCGGTGACTCCCCTGCCCCCGGGGCTGGGAGCCGGGGCTCGCGCCTGCCCGCCCCACCCCGCCTCAGTCTTCCCGCCCCAGGCCTGCGGGGTGGGCTTTCGGCGCCTGGGCGGCAGCGTGTCCCTGCGACCTGCTAGGAGGGGGGCGGGGCGGGCTGCGCCGCAGGCCGCGACCTTTCCACGGAGCCCTACGTGGGCGCGGGAGGAAAACCCCGGCGGTCCCCCGGGAGTCACGGGGCGGGGGAGAGCCCCGCCGGGGAGGATGGGAGGGAGGGAGAGGTGGAGGGGGAAGTCCCAGAGGGAGAGGAGAAGAAGGGGTGGGATTCCTGGCGGGGGTGGGGGGGTGCGAGTAAGAGAAGAGACGAAGTGGGGAGACGGGATCCCCGAGGGGGGAAGGAGACCCCGAGATGGAGCCCTCAGTGGGGACCCGCGTCCTGGAGCAGTGGAAGGGATCCCATAGAGGTTAGGGGGAGGAGAGATGCTTAGTGGAGGCAGGGGCCAGAGCCCTCAGGGGTGGAGGGGGTAGTTTGAAGAGGAGAGGGTTTGGGGTGTGGGGGTGCGAGGTGTGGAGGAACCCAGGAGGACTAGGGTATCAGAAAGGACCCCTGTACGGGGTGGGGGAGGGGAGGGAGGAGGCCCGAGGGACGGGAAAGGGGGAGGTGAGGAGGGAGGTAGGGAACTCCGAGGTGGGGTGAGGGGAGTTGGGGAGCGTGAATCCCTGGGATAGAGCCCAGGGGGAAGCGAACCTGGGGAGGAGAGCAGAGGCTGAAGGACCCCCACCCCCACCCCAGGGGGAGGGGCTTAATGGGGAAGGACTGTCCAGGACAAGAGTCAGCTTTTGGTGTTGCCTTGGCTCCTCTGGGGGGAGGCTCACCCCCAACCTAGTGGCTCCGCTGTGTGTGTGTGGTGGGGGGCTCTCTGTCCTTATCTTGATTCTGGCCATCCAGAGGGGCTTGTGACGTCTGTAGGTCCTCTGTCCAGTAGGGGAAGACCCCGGATCCTGAGCCCCAAGGACACACAAGGCATGGGAGGACCCCAGCTGTGCAACGTTTAGCTGGTCCCCTAACTTCTCTGTGCCTCCGTCCCACTGCCCAAAAATTGGGGTAAGAATGCTGTCTACCTCCTAGACTGTTGACAAGGTTAATATATTTTTTTAAAATTTATTTATTTGACAGACAGAGATCACAAGTAGGCAGAGAGGCAGGCAGACAGAGAGAGGAAGAAGCAGGCTCCCTGCTGAGCAGAGAGCCCGATGCGGGGGCTCGATCCCAAGACCTTGGGATCATGACCTGAGCTGAAGGCAGAGGCTTAACCCACTGAGCCACCCAGGCGCCCCCAAGGTTAATATTTTTTAGATTAGGTCTTCCCACGTGGAACACAGAAGAACGGGCCATTATCGCCGCTGTCCCAGCACGATTCCTACGCCCCCCACCCCTGCCTTTCGAGAATCATCTCCTTACTCCACCCTGTGAATTACCAGAGCTCAGAGGAGGGCAAGACTTGCACGCAAAATTTAAGAAAGCGGGTGCTCCAAACTCAGCAAACTGAAGACGATTTTCAAGCAGTATTTTCGGAACTCAATGCAAGGAAGGGGCAGGACAGTTTTGCTTGTGAGCGGAGTCGGGGATCGCGGCAGGCCAGCAGATGTTTGCTTCTGTCCTGGGCTCAAGTGCCTCTCCTTTTCCCACTCTGGGTTTGACTCCAACTTCAGATATTTGGTTCCTTTACTTTGCAGGTGAAGAATGAAGGCTGGGAGGGTTGTGACCTCCCAGGAGGGGGAGAGAGAGATAAACCCAAGGCCTGGGATTCAGACCCCACAGGGCACTGCCCTGTGCAAGCGCAGGGTGGAGGCAGTGGTTGGCCCGCTCCTGCCCCTGCTGCTGTGGTGGTGGTGGTGGTGGTGGTGGTGGTGCTTTATTAACAGGAGCACGGAGTCCAGTTTCCAGAAGAGACGAGGCCCAGCGAGGGGGAGCCACAGACTAGCCACTGTCTTGAATTGTCACCGACAGGCTAGTCAGCCCCTGGGGAAAATGCAGGCTGAGGGTGAGGAGACGGATGGCACTGTCCCCATGACACCTCTCCTGCACAGTTCACACCAGAGAGAAGCTGCCCAGGTCACCTCTGCAGGTGACCCCCTGGGCTCCCACCGCTGGGGGCCGGGGGGACGAGAGATGCCATGATATCAGCAGGAAGGTGCAGGCGGACCCAGGTGATGGGGTGCAGGTTCACCTTGGGGTACCCGCACTCACCTCTGTCCGTGCCTACACCCGTGGCCCCGAGACACGCACACACACACACACGCACTCCGCCATGTGGCTACGCGTGCACCCAGCTCTCCAGACCCCAGACACGCTGTCACCCGCTCAGCCCCACCCAGGCACTCCCCGGCCTGGGGCTGGAGGTCTGGCTTCACACCACCGCCTTGGGCAAGTCACTTAGCTTCTCTGAGCCCCGCGTCCATGTGTGTCCACAAGACAGTTTGCGTGTGCTCGCACACCCGCCCAGTGGACCCGGGCACGGGTTACATGCATGTTGATAGCTGTGTAAACACAGATGTCATCTCTGGCCCCGGGCCTTAACAGTTTGTAGGAGTCAAGCTAGTTCCTGCATCCTCCGTGCCCGGAGAAGGGGGCTGGCCTGGGGGGTATGTCCTGAAACACGTAACATAGCCCTGAACTTGAGGACGAGCAGGGGCCTACGAGGGAGAGGGCCAGACCCGGCAGCAAGGTTGAGATCAGTGTTAGAACAGCCTACACGGCCCGGCCAGCTTCTGCCCTGTTATCTCCTCAAAGCAGCTCTGCCGGGTAGCTCCTATCTTCATCTGCTTTTCACAGGAAGGGAGCACAAGGGTTCAGAGAAGTGCAGCCACTTGCCTGAGGTCACACAGCTGGGGACAGAGAGCTGGGGTCACACAGCTGGATGATGGTCTGGTCGGGGACCAAGCCAAGGCCTTGTGTGATGCAGAGGTAGGCTTTGATATCTGTTCATATTTTTATTTTAATGTAATTGAGATATAGTTTACAGATCATAAAATGTACCCCCTTTACAGTGTGATTTTGTGTTTTTTTAGCGCACTACATGGATTTTGGCAGTTATCACCCCTGTCTAGTTCCAGAACATTCCATCACTCCAGAAGCAGCTCTGTCCTTGTGCGTGGTCCCTCCCCAGCCCCTCCCCCCAGCTCCCGGCACCCATGAATCCACTGTGTTTCTCTGTGGCTTTGCCTGGTTTGGCACATCCTACAGAAACAGGGCCACACTCCCGACGGTGCGTGATCCTTGCCTGATATTTGGGGGTTCATCCGTGGTGTGTGTGTCGCTGTCAGACTCGGGTCGCTTGCCCCACATCTGTTGTCCCACGTGGGCACCCTTCTGTGTAGACAAGGACACGGGAGGGTGCTGACGTCATCAAGCACCCTGTTGGGGCTTGCACCATGCCTCCCGCCCAGGCCCTGCTCACACACCTGTCCTCCAAGCTCTGCCTCGTGCAGGTGCAGACAGCTCTGTCCTGAGCCCTTCCTGCGACCTCTCCCCCAGTGGACACTGAGTCAGCTTTGTTTGTTTCTGTGTCGCATGCCCCATCTTTGGGGAATCTCGCCACACAGGACCCCCGAGAGCCTGTCTCCTGTCTCCAACTCAGCCCTCTGACTTCCCAGCACCCGCCTGCATGTAAGGACACATTTCACCCTGCTTGGGACCCTGGCACTTCGGAAATCCTCGGCACGAAGACTCCTGAGTTGTGTGCCGAGACTGACCCACTGATGGTGACCTCCTTCTCTGGGACAGACTGTTTTGTTCCTGAGGGACACATGCCGGCCTGCCAGGTGCTAGGTCCTGGCCAGATCCAGGGACACCGCCTGTGGCAGGGAAGCTGGAAGCGGGCCCTGTGGGGGCGGCCGGCTGTGTGCCCGGGGCAGCTTGCTTCATCTCTGCGGGCTCAGTCTCCTTATCTGCGCAATGGGGACACTACCAGCGCCCACCTCTGGGGCTGTTGTGAGCGTTAGCTAGAGAAGTATGCGGGGCATTTAGAGCGGCAGGGAGCCTTCCAGAAGACGCAGCTATTGTTAGGTGAGTCGTAGGCCACTGTTTACAGGAGTCTTTCTACCTGAACGAGGTGTCTGTCCTGTGAGTCGTGGGCGCCCAGAACTCCTGATCATCTGGGGTCTCGACGTTAGACCCAGACGCGACCCCAACTCCGGGAGCTGCTGATTCTGCCACATGGCTCTGCCTCGGGCTGAGAAGGGGGCTCAGGACATGAGCTCTGGGGGGAGGCAGCCGATGTGGCTGGCGGCCGGGGGACTGTGTGCTCCACTGTGGCCGTGGATGGCCGCAGGTGCGTGCAGACGCACACGCGTGTGCTTGCACACGCAAACAGCACACACTGAGATCCTCAGACTGGCAGACGGGCATGGCCACGCGCACACACACATGCATTGTTCTTGACCTTGGGCTAGCCCACTGCAGGAGTGTGCTGGGGCTGCTGGTACGAAGTGGGTCGGGGGTGGGCATGGGGGCTCCACAGCAGAAACGGCCTGGCTTCTGCTTCTGGAGGCCGCAGATGTGAGCTGATGGCATCCTTCTGCGGCTCCGAGGAGGGATCTTTCCAGGCCTCTTGCTTCCGGTGGCCTCGGGTGTGCCTGGGATTTGGGTGTGTTCCCCCCCGCCACCCCGTCCTCGTGGCCGTCTCCATGTATGTGCAGCTCTGTGTCCCAGGGACACCTTCTTGGAGGACGCCAGCTGTACGGGGTCAGACCTGCCTTCACGAACCCCCTCCACCGTCTGCAAACAACCTGCCTGCAGATAAGATCCCATCGCCAGGTGCCAGGGGTCAGGGCTTCAACTTCCTGTGAGCAGACACAGTTCACCCCATCACCCCCCCCGCATAGAAATACCTATGATGTCCTCCCAGTCACACACGCAGACCCTTTCAACCCGGGTCTCCCGTTCACAGATGTGTGTACACGGGCACACAGGCACACATGCCGGCAAACACCCCTCTTTAGCTGGCTCTCAGGTCTTCACAGCAGAGCATGGAGCGGAGGGGAGTTCTTTACACAGACACCAAATGCGTCCTAGGGTCCCTCCTGCCTCCCCCGCGGGCGCCCTGCGGCAAGGCTGCGGGGTGCTGAGAGTCGCCCCAGGTGACCGCTGGGGAGCTCACGGGCACTCAGGTAGCCTCCCTGCACAGCAGTTCTCCCCCAGCAAGGTGCCCCGCATTTCATGGGCCCAGATTCCCTCTGGCTCCTTCCACCAGTAGGTAAGATGGCACGGGGAGGGCCTGGGGCGTGTTCTTGCTGAGACGATACCCCTCTTCTAGGAAAGCACCAGAAGGAAGCCAGGACCTTCCTGGCTTCTGAAATACTTCCCTCTTTCCTCCCAGGGGTCAGGGCAGGACTCTGGCCTGTCCCACCCTGCCTTTACCTTTTCCCTTCCCTCTGGAACCACTGCCTGCATTTCCCAGCCCCACAGTCCCCACCGGCCCCAGGGCGTCCTGCCTGGTGCTTCATCCTTCCCAAAGGTTCCTTCCCAAAGGTTCTCTCCTGACCCCAAGCCCAGGCAAGGGGTGTGGCCTTTCTCCTAGATTTTTCAAGGTCCCTGTGCCGCCAAACTCAAGGCTGGGCAGGCGGGAGGGTGGGGAGGCGATCCAACAGCATGGCTTTATCTGTTGAAAGGGGACAATCGGGAATGACAGACCCAGAGAGACCTGAGTGCCGCCAGTCAGGGCTGGTGAAGGTCAAGTGTGCCAGGGACCCACGGTTCCTGGTGGTGGCCTCGGGAGACCCGGAACCACCAGCTTGATGCACAGCCCGGGTGCCACCCCCTCCCCCAAGGACCTGCGGCCAACACACTTACAGACACACAGAAGCTCCATCTGGAGAAGCCCCTCCCTGCCCCTTCCCTGCATTGTTCCTGCCTCCTCTTTCCCACCCTACCCCCTCCTCCCAGGCGCCAGAGTTTCCCAGGCTCTGGGGCTGGGGTGGGGTGGGGGGGGGGGGGATGAGGGGTGTCTGGGGGCGGCGCAGGCCCAGCAGAAGACGCTCGTGCACACGGGGCTGCTCTCCCCCCGTGCGTGAGCACCCACGTGTCGGAGCGGGAGTCTGCGTGCACGCGTGGGGCGACGTTCGTGCCACGGCGTACACAACAGGCGCGCCATAAATTCCCCTTGGGCGGCTGCGAGGGGGAAGGAGGAGAGGGGCAGCCGCACAGCTTTGGACTCGAGTGGGCTTTCGGCGGCTTCCCGTCTACCGGCGGGGCGCGCAGCGAGCGTGACTCAGTTTCCCCATCCATAAAAGGGAAAGTCAAACCGCCCTCCCACGTGGCGAGGTGAAACCATTTAATGCGCGGAAGCGCTTTGTAAAAGGCTCGGCCTTGAGAACCCTGAGCACGCCTTCCCTCCACCCCACCCTCCCGCCAGACACTCTGGGGGTGGAGAGGGGCGCTGACCCTGGCCCCAGACGCCCCTCCCGACCCAGCAGGCAGGAGTCCCGGCTTCTTCGGTACTTAAAACTGGATAATTGGAGACAGAGGCGGGTGTGCGAGAGCCAGAGAAATCCCCGAGTGGGCGAAGTGCAGGGGCCTGTCCCTCTAGTTTCCCCACGTCAGGGGCCCCGACCCTCTCCAGAGCCCCCTTCGTGCGCGCCCTGGGCGCGCTGCCGGTGCGCACGGGAGCCCCCGCGCTTGCCGCCGACCCCCTCCCGCGCCCGGCGGTGCCAGCCTCCCGCTGGTGCCCGCCAGGCGCGGTGTCTGCGGCCGCCCCAGGGGTGGGGGTGGGGGGGTCTGCGCCGGCGGCCGTCCCGGCGGCGTCTCCCTCCCCCAGCCCCTGGCGGCGGGCGGCCGGGCCGAGGGCGGGGCGTCTGCACAGACCCTCCTTTTGTGAGAGGCGCCTTCCCTGGGCGGCCTGGCGCGCAGGGCCCGGGCACCGCGCCAGCGCCCGGAATAGCCTCCCTGCCCCGCTGGCCGCCCCACGCCCCGCCGGAGCCGCCTGACCTGCCAGGCCGGGCGCGGGAGTGGGCAGGCCGGGCCATGGCGGCGCAGGGACCGGGTGCGTGCTCAGCGGCACGGGCCGCACCGCCACCGACCCTCGAGCAGCAAGGCCTACTGTGTGCTGTCCCCTGACGGGGCGGGGGGGGCGCCTACCGTGTGCAGAACACTGTCTGAACAGCCCACCGTGTGCGGACTCGCACCTGCATGCCCACATGCACGCGCAAACTTCCACCCGTGCAGGACCTACTGTGTGCAAGACCCACCGTGTGCAGTCCCTCTCCTACGTGAAAATTCCCATGTGTGCAGACCCCCGTCTGCATACAAACACCCACAGCGAGCGGATGTCTTCATGCGTGCAAATACCTACTGTGCGTGGCACCAGGGTGTGTGCACGAACCCGCCGTGTGCAGGCACAGACACGCTCGCGGATACCCTTTTGTGAAGAAGTCCCTTATTTTCAAATACTCTCATCTGTGCAGGTACCCCCATGTGAGTACAAAATCCTAATGCATGCACACCTGCGTTCGGGTGCACCCTGTGTGGTCATCACAAGCGTGCAACCTGTTCCAAGTTCAAATGCTCCCTGTGCAGACCACCTACGCCAGTGGATTTAGGGCGAGCAGCATTCGGGGTGCCCACCGAGAGCTGAGACCCTCTCCAGGGGTCCTTGGGGTATATGCTTCGGTTCACCCCATCTGCACAGACTCTGCTGTTTGAGTCTCTTCTGGCTCTGACTGCGGGGGGCTCTGACCCTGTGGGAGGAAGTGGGTTGGACACCCCCCTGCACTGTGTGGGTCTGCGGGGAGGACTCAGTCATGCAGGGTTGGAGGCAGGGCCTCCTAGGACCTTCCTGGAAGCCCAGGGGGCAGGTGCAAGAGCAGGCGGGCTCTGTGGCAGGCTGCCAGCGGGTGGCTTCCCTGAAACTGGGCACAGCAGCTGGGAGAGGTTTCCGGCGCGCCTGGCCCCACCTGGCCCCGGGCACTCTCGGCAGATGGGCGGGGCGGGCAGGCGATGCCAAGGAGGAGCCAGGCCCCGGACTGCGCATGCCCGCCTGTGCACACACTCCTGCGTGCGTGGGCCAGGCCCGTGCTAACCCTGCATCCCGTACACAAAGGCATGTGGCTGTGCACGCACACCAGCGTGCACTTGTAGGTGACACGGGAGGCACGGAACACAGCAATGGCTCTGGGGATCTGTTTTCACCCTTAGGCTCCACAGGACAGAGATATTTTTCTGATTCACTCACGGCTCCATTGTCACACCTGACAGCTGGCTGGCGCTCGGTGGATATTTGCAGAGTGAGCCACCAGATGAAGGGAAACATCACTCTGCAACTATGTATGGAGTGTCTAGGTGCACTGGGTGCCTGTACGTCCAGGAGCAACAAAAAGATGTTAGACATTCCAGACCCGCAGTCGGGATGAGTTAAGCTCACTCTTACCGGCAATGGCCATGCCCGTTGATCAGGAAACCGCGGAGTCGGCTTCCATTCATTCACCGCAGAAACCAGAGCCAGGCGGACACACGCAGGCCTCATGGATATTCGCGCAGTTTTGAGCCCAGGATTAGCCCTTTTCTCTAAACCCAAGATTAGCCTTCTTCTCTCCCTACAGTCTGTCTGCACTATCCATCCCAGCCGCCTGGGGCTCCTGACCTCCCCTCCCGAGGCCACTGGGCGTCCACCCCTCAGTTTCAAGGGATTCCTCAGGCCACAGTGAGCCTCGTGCCCCACTCCCCAAACATCCGTGTTATTAGGTGGTCCCGGAGCCTGCAGTTCCCACCATCTGAGGTTCTCCTAAGGGCTTAGGGTGTTGTCTGCAGAATGTTCCAGAAAACATGCAGCCCGAGTTGGCAGGGCCAGAGCCGTGCAGGCTGGGGGACTTGCCGAGGGGCTCCTGGATATTCCCAGAAACGATCTTTTCATTTCACATCCCTGGAAACTGAGGCCCGGAGACGGGAGGGCGTTACTGTGGAGTGGGGGAGGGGTGGGGCAGACTATGAGAAGCAGATGCTTGGCCTGGGGGGTTAGGGGGGACCTTTTCTTCTCATCCTTTTGCAGCCAAAAACCAGGAGATTCCCACGGTTGCCTGCTGGGGTGGGGACAGGAAGGTGGGGGACTGCACAGGGAGGAGGAGGCTTGTGAGGGGTGGGGGGGGCCTGTCTGTGTCCTGGAGACAGAGAGGCGGGAGGCCCCGAAACACCCACACGCATCTCACAGAGACCCAATCTGGGATGCGCAGACATGAGTTGGCTCCTTCCCGGCGCAGATGCCCTCTTCCCAGCCTTCCGATGGGGCGCCTGGGGCCCCTGCCCTGCCTGCGAGAGTGTGAGTGAATGTGTGTAGGCGTGAGCCCACGTGTGTTTGGTGTGTACCCCTGCACATATTTCTGGGCGTATCGGGGTGTATGTGCGTGTCGGTGTGCATGGCTGTATGTGGGTATTTGTGTCTGTGTGCATGTACATGTGGTTGTGCATGCGTACACACACGTGTGTGTTTACACGCACGTGTGCGCGCGTGTGCGAATGTCGCGTGTGCACGAGCACGCGAGTGTTTCTATGCGTGTGCGTTTTGTATGCGTGTACACACGTGTGCTTGGGTGTGCTCACACACGTTCGTGTGTACCCATGTGTGTGCTTTCGGATGGTCTCTGCGCGTGTGTTGCAGAGGTGCCGCCGGGCGCTCGAGGTGTCCCAGCCTCAAAGCTCCAGATCCAGGCACGGTCAGCCCCCGCAACTGTAGTAACAAACCGCGGTCTGTTGTGTCTACTACACGCCGGGTGTTTTTTCTAAACAACCCACATGCGTGTTTTTAACGCCGGGTTCACTCAGGTATCTTTCACAAATAGTACAGTCATACCTTTTAGGTGTACAATCCCGTAAATCCCAACAAACAGACGCGATTGTGAGTCCTCATGCGGTCAAGATTTACAGTAGGCGCCCGCCCCGAAGCCGCTGCTGCCCCTGGTCAGCCGGCTCTCCCCTGCACCAGCCCCTGCCCCCAGGGGGCTGCTTTGTGCTCCCAGTTCTGCCTTTTCCAGAAAGTCATAAAGACAGGATCACCCCACCTGCAGCTTTCCCAGGCTGCTCCTTATACTGCGCGATGGGCTTCCACAGTGTTGCCTACGGTGTTGCCTACGTAAACAGTTTGTTCCTTAAAAAGAAAAAAAAAAAAAAAAAGCTGCAATCCACATACTACAAAATTCACCCATTTGAAGTGTGTAATTCTGGGGTTTTTAGTGTTTTCACGGAGTTGTGCAGCCATCCCCTCTATCTGATTACAAAATATTTGTATCTCCTCCAAAAGAAGCTTTGTCTCCATCAGCGGTCACTCCTCACCCCCTCCCTTAATCCTAACCCACCAGCTCCCTTCCTGTCGGTGGCTGTGCCCACCCTGAGCGGCTCAGGCAGGTGCACTCACACTCCGGCGGCCTTCGATGTCTGGTCCCCTCCCTCCCTTTAGGCTTGTCAAGGTCAGTCCCTGTGTACTGCCCACTCATGCTCCATTGTGGGGGCGGCGGCGCTCGGTCTACCCTTCCTCTGGGCATGACCGGCGTAGTTCTCAGGCTTTGGTGATTAGGGATAAAGCTGCTGGGAGCGCTCACCCCGGGTTGTGGCGTGGACCTAAGTTTTCGTTTCTCCCTGGTACCGGGGTGGGGGGGGTTTCTGGGCCCTGTGATGAGCACACACCTTAGTCCATGAGCTCACGGACTCCTCATAATCTCGGAGTGAGCACTATGATTAGATCCACTTTGTGCATAAGGAGAGGAGACGCTCCCACTGATCTGTCTCACCGGCCCCCACCCCCGCAGACAGCAGGGATGCCGCGCCCACCACCCATCAGAGGCCCTGCAGCCCAGGGCTCCCCCACGCACGCACGCAGGCCGCATGCCTGCCACGCCCCGCACCCGGGAACAGACGCTGGTGGGGCCCGCAGACCCAGACGTGCTGCAGACACACTGGGATTTGTTCATCTTTCCAGCCAGCCCGTCTCGTCCTGACAGTAATTAGCTCCCAGACTGGCGGGGAGACAGGGAACGGGCTCGGAGTCATCGCTGCGGCCCCACGCCCACAGGCCAGGGCCCCCGGCACCGTGTGTGTGTGTGTGTGTGTGTGTGTGTGTGTGTGTGCGCGCGCGCACGCGCGTTCCAGGGCGCGCGCCCCGCTCCTCTCCTCCACTCCTGGCGTCGCAGACAGGCCCTGCAGTGTGGCCTGGCTTCCCACCCCCTCCCTCCGGGGCGGTGCGCGCTCCCCCGCCGCGCCTTCCACGCGCGATCGTGCCCCGCGGGGAGCCGCCGTCCCTGCGGGCGCCCGGGCCCTGCGCGCCGGTGGAGCGTGTGCGCGCGCGCGTGTCCCGGGCCGCGTGGGGGTGGGCCCCAAGCCCGAGCACGCCCCGCCCCGCCCCTGCCCGGGCGCCGCCGGAAGAGCTGCGGCGGGGGCGCTGGCGTCACGGGTTTCCACGGGGGCCCCGCGCGGGGGCCGGGATTCCCTGGCGCAGGAACGCCCGTGACGGCGGCGGCGCCGGGAGGCCGGACTGGCCGGGGATGACATCAGCTCCTGCGCTTCTGGAGCCGCGCGGGCGGGAGAGAGGGCGCGGGGGGCGGGGGAAGGGAGTCCGGGCCCCGCGCGCGCGCGCTGCACGGCCCCCGTTTCGCAGAGGCGGACACTGAGGCCCGCGGGCGGTCGCCTGTGCGGCTTCTGTCAGGCGCTCAGCGCGGCCGCTGTCGCAGTGCCCCCTCGGGGACCCGAGAGCCCCCTACCCCCTCCAGAGAGAGGGCCCAGCGCCTTCCAGGCTCCGGACCCGCACGGGCGCGGCCTGGCTCTCCTGCAGCGACAGGGCTCGCGGAAGGCCTGCGGGCACCCCGGCGCCACCCGGCCAGTCGGCCGCTCGGGCCAGACCTGTCCACACTGCTGGTCTCTCCCCAGCTCTGGCCGCTGCGGTGGCCAGAGGCGGTGCCCACGTCCCCCCCCCCCCCCGCCCTGCCCGGCGGGGTGTGCCCACCGGTGGCTGCCTTTGTGCTGAGGCCTGGGCCAATGGACTAAAAATAGCTTGGGCGGAGAGGAGGGCTATTTTTAGCCCGAGTGGCGGGCCCTCCCAGTTCCCGGGTCAGCGGCCACTGGGCCAGGACGGGAGTGGGGGCTTGGGGATGGGAGGAACCCCTTTGCAGGGTCCCCACCCCTCCTGGGCGTCCCCACCTTCCAGACCTCTGGGCACAGCCAGCGCTGGGGAGGACATCGGGGGAGAAAGAGCCTGAGGGGGATAGATAGCCTTGGGGGTGGGGGGAGGGTTGCCCGAGGCCACCTTTCCTTAACACAACCCCATCCCCCCAGCTGCCCCTGCCTTTTGTTGGGCTGGGAGGCTGCTTTCTATTTTGAGAAGGTGTTGGAATAATTTCCCTGGCTATTTTTAGCCCGTTTGGGGATTCCTCCACCCAGACTGGCCACCCGCCTCTCCTCCCTGGGGCCCTCCTCCTCCTCCCTACTGACCCAGGGCATGTGTCAACCCTAAAGGGCACACAAGGACACACAGCCCCTGGCCCCCAGACGGGCATCTCCTTGGGGCAGACTTGTGGCGGGGAGACCCCCCACCCCATGTTTCCTGGCTGGGAAGGGAGGGGGAGCTCTCAAGGGCGTTCCCACGGTCCAGGTGAGACAGACATTCTGGCCTCCAGGAATCCATGACAGGCTGCAGCTGAATTCCATCTCCAGGGCAGGGCGGGGCTCCCCAGGCTCTGACCTTTCACCTCCTTTCAGTGTGTGACCGGTCTGCCCCACCGAGGAGCTCCCGTGTCCCCCAGAGGAAGATCTGCTTGGTGAGGGTAAACTGAGGCACAGAGACGACACAGGGTGGGCCACATCTTAGGCTACTCCCTGATGTTTTCATCTCCATCCACACTTCACTCAAGAGCTGGGCGACCTTGGGATGGTGACTTCCCCCCTCTGTACCTCAGCTGCCACCCTCAGGAAAATGGAGTAATAATGGAAATGGAATTCTAGAACACGATCCTGGCAGGAGATGCAGCAGGTAGCTCCAGAAAGGACACGCAGCTGAGCCTGGCTGGAGACGAGAGGGAAGTTTTGGATTCTAGCTGACTCCATACTTTGAGACCACTCTCCAGCCATCTACTGACTCCTCACGGTCCTTGATGCTGGCAGGAGGGACCCCATGCTACAGACAGGGAAACCAGGGCTCTGGCATGATTTCACGGCCAAGGGTCTCATGCCTGGTGACACACGGAGGCCAGTGTGGTCTCCTGACTCTCCTGGCTCTGACCCATAGCATATTCCACAGCTGCCTTCTGCATGCTTTCAGGCATTCTTTTGCTCATTCAGCAAATATTTGTTGGGCATCGAGTGAATTTCCTACGGCTGCTGTAGTAAGTCACCGCAAACACAGAGGCTTACAGCAACACAGATTTCTTTTCTTCCAGTTCTGGAGGTCAGAAGTCAGAAACCAGTCTTCCTGGGGTCCAGGTTTCCGCAAGCCTGCGATCCTTCTGGAGGCTCCAGGCAAGAATCCGAGGGTGCCCTACTATCCCTTGGTTCATGGTCCTGCATTACGTGGACCTTCTCTGGGCTCCCAGCGTCCCATCACTTCCTCTCTCTGCTTCAGACCCTACTGTCTCTCTCTGATAAGGAACCCTGTGGTGGCATTGCCAGCAATAACCCCCCCCCCCAATCCAGGATATTCTCCCGTCCAAAGATCATTAATGTAATCCCATCTGCCAAGTCTGGAAAACATACACAGATGCTGGGCATTAGGATGTGGCTATCTTTGGGGAAACCATGCAGGCAGAAACTTTGGTCAGGTCTTGTTTGGCAAGGACGGACAGGGACAAAAGCTGACCCGTGCCTGACCTGGGGTCCACAGTCTGGGGTCCATGGCCACACTGATCAGATGGTCACAATGATGAGCAAATAATTATGAATAGGGTTATAGATAAAATATAAGATGCCCAGTTAAATTTGAACTTAGGTTTTTTTTTTTTTTTAAAGATTTTATTTATTTATTTGACAGAGATCACAAGTAGGCAGAGAGGCAGGCAAGGGATGGGAGGGGTGTGGGGAAGCAGGCTCCCCACTGAGCAGGGAGGCTGAGGCGGGGCTCCATCCCAGGACCCTGGGATCATGACCTGAGCCAAAGGCAGACAGACATGTCTCACTGGCTGAGCCACCCAGGTGTCCCAAATTTGAATTTTAGATAAAGAACAAATAACTTTTTAGTATAAATATGTCCTGTGTAATAATAGGTCTCATTGAAGAGTTAAGTCATCCTGACACTAAATAAGTTAAAAAAGCTGTAAAAAATTTGTGTATGTGGCTAGGCTACAAGTTACAGTTTGTCACGGAAGGATTCATCAGAGGTGACAAATGAGCTGCAACGTGTTAAGACCACCCAGGCCCGCGGTGTGGAGAAGGGGCGTGGGTCCGGGACGCTCCCGCGCAGAAGCCGGGCTTTTATAGCTGTGGGGGTGGGCGTGCCCATGCGGGAAGCTCCGCCCCCAGGCCTGCACATGCGCATCCTGCCCTCATGGCGAAAAGTTCGGCCAATCAGAGTCCGCGCCTCTGAGGCTCATGTCCCGGTGCCTCGCGGGAGAGAAGCGTCGAGGAGCACGAGGCCGGGAGGGTGTTCGCTCGCCCGCCGGGACCCCTCGCAGGACCCGCCCGACCCCGGCCCGGCAGCGGGGCCGGGTAGCGGCACCTCTTCGGAGAAAGAGCCCTTCCTCCCGGGGCCTCGCGGGCACGCAGACCTGAGGCGGGACGGGCCGCGCTGGTCCAGGGGACGGCAGCTCCACTCACTAGCGGGCTCCGGAGGCCTGGCCAGCGCCCGGGACAGCGCTCCGGACACGGGGACCCCCGGGACAGCGCCCCCTCGCCGCGGACACGGGGACCCCCGCACAGCGCCCCCCCAACCCCGGACACGGGGATCCCCGCACAGCGCCCCCTCACCACGGACACGGGGACCCCCGGGGACAGCGCCCCCCACCCCGGACACGGGGACCCCGGGGACAGCAGCCCCTCACCCAGGGACATCATCATCCAGACACCACCCCCCGGACACCACGCCGCCCCACACCATGCCTCTCTTGCGCCTCACCTCAGGCACAGACCCTCCAGAGACAGTGCCCCTGGACATGGTCCCCCCACCCTGCAACATGGAGCCCCCAGGGACATTGTCACCCAGACACTGTCCCCCAGACACTGCCCCCCTCCTTGGGACACAGGGTCACCTGGGGACACTGCCCCCCAGAAACTACCTCCCCAAGACACCATGTCCCCCACCCTGAGACAAGGCTTCTCCCGGGACACTGCACCCCATAGGGTCCCCCAGGACACCCTATACCACACCCACATACTTGCCCCTCTTCCTCTGATAATACCCCCCGGGGTTACAGGTCCCCCCAAGACACTGTCCCCCAGACACTGGCCCTCCTGGGACACTGTCCCCCTGACCCCCAACACCATCCCCCAGGGACATGGTCCCCTGGACACCAGCTCACACATGCACTGGACCCCAGCCCCCACCGCTCTCTAGGGTCCACGGAGGAGGTGCGCCCCTCAGTCTCTGCAGCCCCACCCTGCGAGGACCGCGGTCGGGGAGCCCACTCCCCTTGCGTCGCCTTGAACCTCGGCAGCCGGATGGCCGGTGCGGTCTTTCTGTTTATTGCTTATTTTCCCGCGCCGCAGCTCACTTTTGGGAGCCCACGCGACTCTCCAAGCAGGGCCGTCTGCCCGCTGCCTGCGGAGAGAAGGCCCAGGACAGGACCCTGAGCGCACCTCGCCTGCAGCAGGAAGTGCTCGCGGGAGTCAGAAGAGATGGTTGTCGCTTGTGCCGTGCAGGGCACTGCAGCATCTGGAGGCCAGCAGCCGGTGTCCCTCGCTGACTGTCCTTGACGACCATCGCATAGCTTCACAAGGACCTCGGGGCCCCCAACTGTGCAACTGTGCTCGTTTTACCGAGGAGGACCCAGAGCTTCGGTGCCGTGCGCTGCTGGCCGGCTCTCTCCGCCAGGCTGCCCGGCCTGCCTTGCCCGTCCCATCCGGGCGCCTGTCGTCGGAATGCTTTGGGATCCCCTCCGGAAACAGTCAGGGGGACACAGTGGGTGCCACAGCCCCGGGCCCGAGTCCACCGCAGCCCTCCTGCCCCGGGGGCATGTTCTGAAAACCCCCTCAGAGAACCCAGGGAGAGCGCGCTTCCCGGTGTGCGGGCCGGGGGACCAGACGCGCAGGGCGTTTCCTCTCCCTCCGTTCCAGGGGCGGCCAGGACCAGGCTGGCGGACAGTCGGGCTGGCGGGGATGGGGGGGCGCTCGGGGGGGGGCAGGTGTCGCTGGTGGAGCAGTTCCATGACCGGAGGTTTGGGTTTGGCTTCAGTGCACCCTGAAGCCATGTTCCCTGCTCCAGCAGGTGGGCGACCGTGAGCTCTGACCCCGTGCTCCCGCCCAGATGGTCTCTGTCTGAGCGCCCCTCCCTTGCAGACGCACCTCCACCTGGCCTGGACCGCGGGGCTACGAGTGTTTGCAAACTCGGGACCTCCCCGGAGTCTCCTGAGGCTTCGGGACTGGGTGGCAGACAAGGTGACCCAGGGGGCAGGAGACACAGGGCTTTTCCTGGGTGTCCCCTAGAGTAGGAACCCACCTTCTGCCTGGGCGGGAGACTCTAGACGGGGCGTGTGTCCCCACTTCCTGCCCTAGGATCCGCACGCGACTTCATCCAGGACTACCTGTTCTGCTCACAGAAGAGTGGAGGGAGGACACAGGGATGAGACCCCCTGCGGGAACCAGGGGCACAGGAGGGCTGGGGGTGCTGGTGGGGACTGAGACCCCGACACCTGCTGGCTAGCCCGGGCTCCTCCTCGCCTGCCCGTCCCACTCCCGGGCGCGGACAGACTGTGTTCTGACCAGAGGAAAAATGTCTTTTTCAACCGTGGGCTTGGAGTGCTTCCCAGAGGGAGGCATTCTGGCCGGAAAGACGGCCACATTTTTCGGGCAGGCCCGCCAGCGAGGCCTCGCCAGTCACTCTTTCCACCAGGGGCTTCGAGCTGGCTCCGCGCAGCCGCCACACGTGTGCTGCTGGGAGCGCTGGGCCCGCCGCGGCCACCCAGGGGAAGCCCCACCCGGAGCCCTCGGAGCCCTCGCTGCCTCCCAGGCTCTCCCTCGGGGTTTCCTCCAACTCTGGATCTCCGGGGGCGGGAGAGACTGCCTCCTCGGTGCCCCCTGATTGGAACCTCATGGGGGCGGGGGGCGGGCAGGCCGGCGGGTCAGGCTTCGTGGCCCAGGTCCTGACCGTCGGGTTAGCGTCGTCACTCACCCCTTAATCTGAGACGGACACAAACGTTCTGGGACAAGATGCGTGTGGCGGGAAGGCTGCGTGCGGCTCTCGTCCTCCTCTCCTTTGCATCAGGGAGTTTCCAGAGGTTTCTCTGTTGGTGGCAAAGGTGTACGTGGGGAAGAACGTTAGAGTTCGAGGAAAGACGGACGAAGCTGGTGGGCATGGAGGAGGGACGAGCTGGCTCCCCAGGATGTTGGCAGGGATGGCCAGGCTGCCCTGCCCAAGGTCACGGCAATCCGCAGGCCGCCTGGGGCAACGGCAGGTCCTAATGGACATGGACCCAACGAGAGACCGTTCGGACAGGCTCGTTGGGCTGCAGAGCCCCGCTGGGGCATTGCGAGGCCCCTCCAGGCCCTCCGTGACGCTCTGATCCCAGGAGTTCTCTCTGGGAAAGCTCCCAAACACGGCTCAGTCCGCTTCCCAGAGATCCCAGCCTGGGGTCCGGCAGGAGCGACTGCGCCTGTGCACTTGTGTCCCTTGCTGCCTTTTGCAGAGCAAGGAACTGGAAGCCATGGAAATGAAAGAACGTTCCAGAACCGCTGCAGGGCCCTCACGGCTCCTGCAGTTCTCGCTTCCGGTACTTGGACGCAGCGTCACTGGTGCGAAGGCTTCTGTCTTCGAGGTGCGTTGAGCCTTCGGCGATTACGACGTACCTCCAGGAAGGTCTCATGTGGCGCTTCTGGCCTCGCTTTCAACCCTGAAACCCAGCGCTGGTGGTTAGAGTGACTTGCTCAAGGTCACAGGGAAGCGGGGCTGTCTCCACTTGTTGGAATTTTTAAAAAATATATATTTAGAAGAAGAAGTCGGGGGGACCCGGCTGGCACAGTTGGGAGAGCGTGTGGATCTTGGGGGCGTTGAGTTCGAGCCCCATGCTGGGCGTAGAGATGACTTAAAATCAATAAAAAAAATTTAAAAGAAGAGGAGGAGGAAATACCGAAACAGGATAAAGCAATCGTAGAAGAAAACATACAGTCGCTATTTGCAAAGCGACGGCGGTCTTTCAACCCGTCCGTCTGTGCCTCCCCCTTCCACCTGCTCATGGGGCGACCATCAAAGCCCAGAAGAGGCTCTGAGGTCGGTTTCGGAGATGCACACAGACATCGCTAAGACGTGATCCCGAGTTCAAGATTAGCCTCTTAATTTCATAAATAAAATGTCCGTTGGCTTTGAATGGGACGTAGGATTTCTTTTTCTCTGGAGCAGAGGTTTTGTGAAGTAGAATCGGGAGCACCGTGTATTTTGTGCATTTCTCGAGAAGTTGGTTGGGGATGCAAGGAGGGTTCGAGGCCCCCTTGCTCTGGACAGGCGCTCTCCGGAGCTCCGGGACTGGGAGGGGGGCTGGTCGTGCCCAGGGGTCCTGCCGGTCCCTGGGGCCCGAGCTCGGGAGCGCTGGCACGTGGTCCAGCGCTCTCCTAGCACCATCTTGAAATTCTTCATTTTGAACCAAATCATTCAGCTGGCCCCACTGAGAGGCTTCTTGACTCCAAATCTGCCATCTCTTTCGTCATGGGTTGGACGTGGTACTGGTGCTCGCGGAGTGACCACGCCGAGTATCGTTGTGAAGTTGTTGCCTCTGTGGACGGTGCTGGATTTCTGGCTCTGACTCAGTGTCCAGCTCCAGCCTCTCGCCGGTCTCCCTGGGCTTAGGGACCCCAACCTCCCTCCTTTCTGCTGTGCAGACCCGGTCACCGGCTCCCCTGCAAATGGCCTATTTCCAAAAAAGGGCACACTTGGAGGCGGGGGGCTCAGGGGGCAGGGCTTGAACATAGAGTTTGCTGGGGACACAGTTCAGCCCACCATGGTAGCCTAGCTGGAGCTCCTCTCCAAGGCCTTTCCTGACCCGCCGCCCCCCCACCCCCCACTGGAGCCCTGTCCCCTCCTTTGTGCCGTGATGACTCGTGGGTCTGCTGGCCTCACTCTAGGCCCCGGGACCGTAGTGAGTGAATCAGTGATGTGCGCTTGATGGGAATACACGGAGATGTTTCCGCGGCCACGTGCAATCATCTAGAAGAATCTGCCGCGTTGGGTTGGCCAGTGTCCCCTCCCCAAATTTCTGTCCTGCTGTTTGAATGTCCTTGGAGATGGGGTCTTTGCTGATGATGTTCGTTAGGATGCAGTCCTGCTGGAGTGGAGGGGCCTGCACCCAGGGGCTGGGGTCCCTCCAGGAAGAGGGACACCGGGAGACACACAGGTGGAGATAAGCGGTGATGCTCCCAGCCTAGAGACCCCGAGGACCACCAAGAGCCCCCAGAGCTGTGGGAGGTGGGGAGGGTCCTCCACTGGAGCCTCCCGAGGGCAAGAGTGTAAATCCTGTGGGTTCGAGCCACCCGGGGCCTGGTCCTTCGCCACAGCGGCCCCCCGAAGCCCTGGCACCCACTCTCTCTGGGAAGGAGCGGCCCCCAGGTGGGAGTGTGCAAGCCCGAGGCTCAGGAAACGGGGAGGGCCCTGGGGTGCCTGTGCGGGTCACCCGTGGCTTCCTCCTGACCTGCCTCGCTCTCCCCTGCCCGCCCCACCCCGCCGACACCTAGGGGTGTTTGCGAGCCTGCCGGTGGGGGGGCGCTCAGTGAAGACCAGAAGCCCATGGCGGGGGCCTCCGCTCCTGCTGGGGGCTCAGTGTGGCCTCCCGCCCTCCTTCCACCTTTTCAGAGGCGAAGTGCCTGCTGGGCCTCTGACTTGGGGGACAAAGTGTGCCCGACTTGGGGGCACCGCTGCCCGCCAGTGACGCCAGCCCTGCATCGGGCGCAGCCCCTGCTCCAAGGCCCGGTTTGCTCTGGGGGCGAACGTGGTGTGTGTGTTTTGGCAAACAGATCCTGCTGTGTGTGTACCGTGTCCGTGTCCTGCGGGGTCGCGTCCTTGCCCTAAGGTCGCCTGTGTTCACCCCCTTGTGCTTCCGCCCTTCCCCGGCCCCCTGATCCGTTCGCGGTCTCGTGGTGGTGCCTCTTCTAGAAGCTCCCAGGGCTGGGGTCCCCGCGCGTGGCCTTCTCACCCTGGCCTCTGCCGCGTGACTCCTGCTCCTCATGGCTTCGGGGACGCCGCTGGGGGGGCCTGTGAGGCCGTCGCGCCCCGGGGAGCCCAGGCCCCCCCATCTGCAGGTGTTTGACTCCGTGTCCCTGCGGGACTCCTGACTCCCTGGGGGCTGACGCAGCCACGGGCTCTGGGGAGGGGGGGGTGTGCGTGTCCTCGGGTCCCGCTCCTGGGCCGGCGGCCAGTGCCCGGGCCTCCCAGGACGCCCTCACGTGCCCGGGGCTTCCAGGCAGGCTGCCGGACCACCGGCCTAGGGGCAGCAGGTCCCTAACCTGTTGAGTGGATTCCGGGCAGGAACGGCTCCCGCGTGTTCTGCAGCCACCGTGGGACGCCCGGGAGGCTTCGGGTTTGGGGTGTTATGACAGAGGCAGCGCTGAACACCCCCGAGGCCTTCTGTGGACGCGTGCCGGATCCCCCTCAGGTGCGGGCCTGGAGCAGAGCCGCCAGGCCTCGTTCCGGGCTGGCCCTCGCCTGTCACCGCCAGCAGCCACTCTGAGGCCAGGCCGCCCGGCACACTGGCCCCGTCCTGCAGCCACCCCACCCCCCGTCTCCAGAACTGTCCATCCCCATGAAGCACGGACTCCCCACCTCCCACCCCAGCCCCGGCTCCCACCCCCTCCTCTGTCCGTGTGGACGGGACTCCTCTGGGCCCTCCTGGGAGTGGCGACCTGCGGGCCGGGTCCTTCTGGGTCTGGCCGCTCTCGCTGCGGCTGGATCGTGTTCCCATGTGGGGACGGGCCGCGCCGTGTGTGCCCTTCACCGGCTAGTGGCCCCTTCCCCGTGCTGTGAGCGGCTGCTGTGGGAGCCACACGTGGCGATGGTGCATCAGGGGGCAATTCTGTGTTTGGGTTTTTGAACTCATTTCCGATCTTATGCTCTCGGACGCAAAGAGGATAATTTTTATGAAGCTCGATCTGTAAACGTTTTACACAAAGTTCTCTGCTGGAAGGTCAGCATCTTTTGTGGACAGATTTGTTACTAAACTTGAACTCTCTCCACAGTCCGGTGTGAGTCGGGACCACCACTCACTCGCCTTCTCCCCTGGGGCCTCTGGGGGCCGAGCGTGGCCGCTGGGTGACTGGATGGTGGGGGCACCGGGCCTGGGGCGCTCTCAGGAGAGCAAGGCACTTTCCCAACGAGGGGGCCCATGCTGGACGGAGGCCACCCCGAGCCGGGGGCACAGGGCTCAGGCATGCTGAACCTCATGCAGGGTAGCTTGAAGTTTTCGTTTTAAATTTATTTGAGAGAGAGAAGAAGAGAGAGGGAACAAGCAGGAAGCAGGGGCAGAGAGAGGGGGAAGCAGGCTCCCCACCCAGCAGAGAGCCCGATGCAGGCCTTGATCCCAGGACCCCGAGATCATGACCTGAGCCGGAGGCAGAGGCTTCACTGACGGAGCCCCCAGGAGCCCCTCTCCGAGGTTTTCTCACTGCAAACTGGAAGGCCCGTGGATGCTGAGGGCCACCTCGTGGGGCTGCCCGAAGCCACGTTCCATCCACGCAGCCCCCTCCTAGCAGCAAGGGGTGTGCGTGTGGGGGGCAGCCTGTCACCCCTGTGCCCGGCCCACCCTCCCGCCCGACCCCAGCCCCCACAGGCGGTGGCACGGAGAGAGGACCAGGGAGCCTTTGTGCTGGGGATTAGTCACTCTGTATTAACGATTCCACACAATATTAAAACACTGCAAGAAAGTGGGTGTGGCGCACCTGGAATTTTTTTCCCTTTAAAAAAAAAAAATCAGAAATAAAAGCCACTGAACATCCCAAAGGAGATGGGTTGAACCTTCTAGAGCCACGGACGGCTTCTGTGAGCCAGAACCGGTCTTTGCAACGTTTGGCAATGGTTTCCACGGACCGAGAAGGAAGCGGGCGAGGGCCCGATATATGGCTGCTTCTCCGGGGACTCCGTGGCAGGCTGGCTTTTTGTAGGTGTTCTTGGAGGACCAGCCCGACCTTTGGTGGCCTCACCTTGGCCGGGAAACTGCCCCTGGTCCCTCGCCCTCAGGGCAGGCTGACGGCCTTTCCCGGCCCCCGCGCTTGGCGAGGCCGTGCAGAGCCAGGGGAGCTGCCCGGAGGCCCAGTGCTTGGACACGGACGTCGGAGTCGCAGGCAGGACGGCACCCTCCGCTGCCCGCGGTTCACATCCCCCAGGCCAGGGGTCACACTCCCAGTCACTTATATCTTGGCCTGGGGGTCACCTGTGGGGAGGGGTGCACATTCTAGCTCCTTCCTGGCGTGGGGGAGGGGAGGGGAGGTGCCCCACCTGCCAGCCCCCTGGGGACCCCCAGACTCGGTGTGCTGGGGACGGTGCCCTTCACGTCCCCCCATGACGTGGCTGGAGACGCGGGTCTCCCCCAGGCCTGTGGCGCCAGCTCCGCCGGCTCCCGCTGACGCTGGGCACGCGATGTGTTCATGCGGGACGTGCCCAGGGAAGGCTCGGGCGCTTGGGGTCTACACTAGGGACACGGAGACTTACTCTAGAAGGAAAACAGGAGCTAGAAGGACACCCACGGTGGGGACGGCCACCTCCCGGGGTTGAGGTCCCGGGCGGCCCCTGGGGGAGGCAGCTGGGCGGGTGTGATGGCGGGGGCTGGGGGCACGCCTGTCCTCACCCTCTCTGGGGCTAGTTTATCCCCACCCCCAGCCCCGGGGGCTCTGACTTGAGTTGGGGTTCACTCCAGGGCTGGGGGTGCCGCCGGCCATGGGGCTCCCTGACTCCGTTCAACTGCACCTGGGCCGCGGGCTGGGGACACGCGGTGAGGCTGAGCGGGACAAGGCCGGTAGGGAGAGGGTGGACTGAGACCAGGGCCTCCCGTCCTCGCTGGGGACCTGCGGCCCGAGGACCAGCCCGGGGTGCTGCGGACGCAGGGGAAGGACGGGCTCCAGGGATTAAGGCTTTCACAGAAGGGGCCCGGACAGGCTTTGCTCTGCCAACCGCCTCCCCAGTCTGGTGTCTCGGGGCGGATCCCCCCAGGCCCTGGCCTCCCCACCACGGA
Source organism: Pteronura brasiliensis (assembly GCA_004024605.1). Classification (NCBI taxonomy): domain Eukaryota; kingdom Metazoa; phylum Chordata; class Mammalia; order Carnivora; family Mustelidae; genus Pteronura; species Pteronura brasiliensis. Next base: position 375,246 of record PJEN01000219.1, read on the forward strand.
CAGCTTCTGCTCTGTCTTGTTGCTCAGCTGGGGAGGGTGAGAGGCTGGCTCCAGCCCAGTGAAAGGTGGCCAGGGCATCGGGCCCTCGCGGCTCCCCCGTCCAACGGCAGGTTTGGAGACGCTGGGCTCCCCCAAACCCCTGGTGCTCCCGGACCGGCCGGAGAGAGCTGGGAGCCGGGGAGCAAGGCTGGACCCTACAGCCTGCGCCCTGGGGAGCCAGCCCGCATGGGGACGCGTCCCCCCCATCCCCAAACCTTAGTGCTGCTGGGGTCTGGGCCTTGGCACTTGCAGGGGCTGGGGGGTGGGGAGCAGGAGCCTTGAGGTTGGCACGAGGCCCTGGCCCCGGCCTGTAAGGGGGAGGACCCTCCTGGGGTGGGGTACGCAGGGGTGCAAGGGCGGGGCAGGTGGGGGACGGGCGTGCTCGGGGCCCTCCCTCCGCCTCCTGCTCCTGGAACCGTCCAGGTCGTCACAGGGGCCAAGTGACTGAAGAAAAGCCGTGGGAGGGCAGGCGAGCGGGTTAGGCATCTCACCCCCGGGGCCCCGCAGCTGCTTCCAGGACCAGACGCCTTCTGACCTGCGAGGCAGGGCCTCCCCAGGCCGCCCTCCCGTCTGCAAAGCGGCCACGGCGACGCGCAAAAGCGGAAAACACAACAGAACACAACACGGCCGCCTGGAAGGGCCGAGCACGGACGGCTCACGCTGCCCACCTCGCCGTGGGCCCTCAAAACGGGCCGCGACGCAGGCGGCCGCTCCCGGGAGCCGGGCAGGGGCCCGCAGACCCGCCTCCCTGAGGCCTGGGGTCCCCGCGAAGGGCTGGGGGCCGCGGCGGGGCTGTCGGGGGCCACGTGCCACACCGATGCCACGCCGGAGCCGCGGCGCAGGGGGACATGAGGCCACGCGGGGCTCGCTGCACGGACAGAGGCCCCCTCCCGGCCCCTACCATCTGGGGGCGCGTTCCCCGCGACGCACAGCTGCGGGCTCTGGGCTCAGCGGAGAGGAGACGCGGTTCCCGAGCCGTGCGCTGGGCCCTCTGTGCACCCCGACCTCGGGCGGCTCCGGGAGAAGCAGCGCAAACGCAGCAGCGGCGCCCGGCGCCCGTGTTTCCACAAACGGACAATGGTGCGAGGGTGGCCACGCGCCGGGTGCCCGGGGCCACCGCCAGGTCCCCCGTCTCCTTCCCCCGCCCGGCCCGGCCGCTACCCTGAGGGTGGCCCAGAGCCTCCCGACGCCGTCAACGCTCACTCGGGCATTTCTGCGGCTCCCCGCGGGCCGCGGCCCCCCCGCGTCTCCCCGCGGGGCCCGGACAGGACAGCGCTGCTGGGCTCGAAGCTCCAGCTAGACCTGGAGGACGCATTTTGCCGCGTCCATGGTGGCGGCTGCTCGCCTCTCTTGGGGATGAGCGTTTTGGGACTGGAGATGGCTCGCTTGCCGGCGCGGGGAGCCACGCCTGAGCCCAGGGAGCCGGAGGGAGGGACGCCGGAGACGGAGCTACAGGATAATACAAGGCTTCTTGTCCTTAAAGGGGTTCTCGGAGGCGGGGACTCCCACCAGCAGGGGGTCGCTCCGGGCGTGCTGCTCGCAGTAGCTCATGAGTTCCGATGAGGCTTTGGACACCTGCACGTGGGCACAAGGACCAGAGAGGACAGGTCAGATGGGCTGCCCCGCGCACGTCCACCACAGCCAAGGCGGGAACAGCCCAGTGTCCACCCACTGGGACAGATACACCCGACCTGTCCACCGGCACACGGGAGCATCCCTGGCCCCAGCAGGAGCGAGGCCCCCAGGCGTTGCCCCGAGGATGGACCCCACACCGCACAGGGAGGGAACCAGACACAGGAGGCCACACGGGGTGTGAGTCCACGCGTCTGACATGTCCAGACCAGGCTCCTCCCTGGAGGGGAGGGGAAGGGGGTTGTGGGGGCTGGGGAGGGGACTGTTGATGAGGACGGGTTCCTTTTGGGGAGATGGAATGTTCTGGAACAGGGTGAGGCAGGCGGTAGTTGCACAAACGAGTGTGTTATCACCGCTGGCAAGGGAGAGACAGAGCCCTCTTTAGGATTCAGACTAAGACTCCATTCCCACCCAAGACAGGAGGGCACAGGAGGACCCATCCCAGCATTGGAGGGACCCCAACACCAATTCCTGGGCCTTTCTTTGCTGGGCCCCTGAGCTGGCTAGGTCCAGTGACCTGGGCGAGGGAGCTGACACCTGGGGCACTTGCCTCAGGGTCCCCAGAAGAGGAGGGGGCAGGTGCAGGGAGGGCCACTCCGCCCCTGGGAAAGCTGATGGGGGAAAGGGGTGCTTCATCACAGCAGAGGGCACAGCCCAGCCCTGCACCCCACCTTCTAGGGTGTGCATCTGGGGCTGTGGTGGGCACCGTCCCACTCGACTCTCCCCAGCAGTGCTGGGGGCTGGGCATGGGGTTCAGGGATCCTGGGCCCCTGGGTCTCCTCCCTGTGGTGGGAACTGTCAGGGGAGCCTGCTTCCCCACGTGCCAGGAGCGGGTGTGACCGGGTAGAACAGGCAGGATTGAGAACTCTCCTTGGGCTCTGTGGTCTGGGGCCCTGCACCCCTGAAAGCCAGGGCTGCCCGACCTCGTCCCCAGGGCTGCCCAGTCTGCAGGCTGGTCTCTAGGTTCATCCCAGGGACACTCCTACCCACAGACACTGACAATTGCCACTGTCCCGAGCCCGCTGGCGCTCCCAAGGCCGCCGCCGTGGATGAGCTTGGTTTCCAGAGCTGTATTCGGAAAGCAACCCTCCAAAACGACAAAGATAGCCTCCGGACCCTGGAAATAACCGATGCGGTGGCTCCAGTGTGTGGCCCCCCCGCTCACGCCCCACGTCAGCAGGAAAGCTCTGCCCAGAGGGCCGGGCCCCCCATGCCCGCCTCGCTGCCACTTGCCAGGCCCTGGCCCTGCCTGCTTTTCAGATGTGCCCATGTTTGCGGTTCTGGTCGCTGGTTTGGGGATGGAAAGCCTCAGGCGGGACTGCAGTGGGAGGGTGGGTCCTGTCCTGCTCCCCTCCTCCCAGCGTTCAAGGGTGGCAGGACTCCTCCAGCACATCAAACGGGCCCCGGAATGAATCGCGCCCTCCGCCAGCAAACCGCGGCAAATGAGGCTTTCAAGCCTTTCTCTTTCTTTAGCCCGAAGGAATGCTTTGAATGCTCAGGGCTCTGGAACGTTCAGGCCCTCGTTCAGGCCCTCCCAGGAGCTGCCTCCCCAGCCCGGGGGATGCAGGAGCCCCCCTCCCCGCCCCGGGGCTGACAGGCAGGTCTCAGTCTGTCTGGGGGCTGGGCCGCCTCTGCTGCTGAACTTCCGCAGCAGCAAGAAGTTCGCTCCGTGGAGTGGCAGGTGTGCAGAGAATCGGTCTGAACAGCCCCGCGCCGCTGATGTCCGGTTTTATGCGTCCGCTTGGCCAGGTCACAGGACCCGAGTGGAGATGTCACTGGGAAGGTCATTCTTATAGGAGATTAACATGTAAACGGGTTGACATAGAGTAGGGAGACGAGCCCCTCAGTGTGGGTGGGCCACGTGCCATCAGTCGAAGGCCTCCAGAGGTGACAAAGTCTGCCTCCAGGTGACCTTGGGGACTCGAGGGGCTGCGTCAACCCTGGCCTGGATCTCCAGTCTGCCCTGCAGATTTTGGATTTGCTGGACCCCCTGGTCTGTGAGCCAGTTCCTTAAAATACCCCTGGCTCTCTCGACACATGTCCTCCTGGCCTGCGCACTCGGGTGTGATGAAAAGGCAGTGTCTTTCTCACGGGAGAGGCCACACCCGGGCCGCTGGCCCTTTTTGGAAAGACTGAGTCTGCAGAGCTGGGGCCCAGCTAGAACGAGCTGTGGTTTGGGTCTCTGGTCCCTGAAGGGTTAAGTGTCTGTGAGCAGGAACTGCTTGTCCTTTTTCTTTTTTTAGCATAAAAAGCAAACACACTTATTTCAAAAAATCCAAACAACGCAGAAGTGAAGAAAGAAGCCGGCACGGAGCCCGGGGTCCTCCCTTCTCTGGGCCACAGCTCTCGAGGGAAGGACCCCAGGGCTGGGGGTGGGCTCGGCCCTGCCTCGGGGCCCCCGCACAGGCTTTGTATCAGCTGGGTCTTTCCACTGAGGAAACGGAGGCTCAGAGAGGTTAGGGGGTGGCCCGAGGCCGCCCAGCTCGGGGCACAGCGGGAATGCAGCCCCTGCTCTGGGGCAGGGCCCGCGCAGGGATCTCCTCCCCCTCCACCCGCCGGCCCAGCTCACCTTGATGCGCTCAATGCCGGCTTCGATGCGCAGCTGCTCCACCAGCTTCCGGGCCTGGGCTACGTTGTTAGTGGCTGACATTGTCTGCCATCAGCGCTGGCCCTCCTGTCCAGAGAGCTGCGGGGGAGGGGAGCAGACGGATGTGAGCTGGCTCGTGAAGCCCCGGCCCCGTGGCCAGAGGACACCCCCCCACCCAGAAGCCTCCACCTGAGCCCCCGTGCCCATGTCCCCAGGGTGGGGGCGGTGGGAGGCTCAGCCAAGGCGTCTCCATGGTCCCCCTGTGCTAGTGGGGGTAAGTGCTCCCCAGATGTGACCACCAAGCCTGTCAGGGCCGTTCACCAAACCACAGCACTGACACGGGGATGACTCAGAATGAGGGACTCATGGGGCACGTTCTCTGATCCCTGCCCTGCTCCGTGCCCCCCAGCACCACTGACCCTGGGCAGGGTCGTGGTCTGGGGGCGTCCCAGGCACATCTTCGGCCCCCACCCTTCGATGCCATGATGTCCCAGTTGTACAGCCACAGATGTGTCTGGACATGGCCCAAGTCCCCCGGGGGACTCAGAGTCATCTGGGAGAGTCCCCGGCTCTGGACCATGGCAGGTCACCCGGGAGGCCCCGTGTTGCCGTGGGTCCTGGGTCTGGTTCCCCTTCCTTCATCCTGAGGCTTGTTTGCCCGGAGGATGGCCTGCCCTGTGAGAACCCCGTTCAGCGTGGCTGAGCGCAGGGGGGGGGCCCGTGGTTCCTGTCTTCGAGGGTCCCTGCCTCCGACTTCCCCTCGCCAGGCCCAGCTGTGACCGGGACCCCAGAGGAGGCTGCTGGGGCGGGAGCGCGGGCTCCTGCTTCCCGCACGGGAGAGGCTTCTGGGGGCGGGAGGGGCGATTCACGTCACCCGTCGACAAGGGAGCCCACTTGGTTTTGCGGGGTTTCCCCGAGCTTTCTGATGTCCCGGAGAGGCCAGGACAAACGCCACAGACTAGGGAGCTGAGCACAGCAGGAGTCTGCTCTCCCACATTCTGGAGCTCAGAGGGCCGAGGTCCAGGCAGGGGCAGGGCTGGGTCCCCCCTGCGAGGGTCTGGGGAGGCTCTGCCTCCAGAGGCTGGTGCGGCCACGTCATGCGACCTCTGCCTCACGTGACCTTCTCACTGGGACACTCTCAGCCATGACCTCCTCTTCCTAACTACTTGCATCTGTAAAGACCCATTCTGAGGTTCTGGTGGATGTGAGTTTGGGGGGACGCTATTCACCCCGCGACGCCTTCCTTGAGGGTGGCTCACAGCCCCCACTCGCAGCGGGTAAGTGACTGCGGAGAAACCCTCTTCTCGACCCTGAGCAGCCCTTCCATGAATTCTCCGAGGCCGCTGCTCAGCGATGGGGGTGCCTGCGGCTTTGATGACCAGATGGCACCCAGCCATGCTCGTACCCCCACACCTTCAGGAAGTGGCTGTCACGTCTCAGGGGTTCAGGGCCGGTCGGGGGCCTCCCCACCTGCTCGCCCAGCGAGAAGACCAACCTTTTGCTGCACCAATGATTCCGGCTTGGCTAGTGTTTGAGGGTGACCGATTTTCCTTCCCAAGTATTTTTATGGATCTATTTTTTCATGACTTTAAAATCTGGAGGTGCCTGTTGACTCACACACAGTGGCAGGGAATGACAGATCCCTGTGCCCGGTTCTCCCACGACGACGTCTTACAAAACCACAAGGCACAGGGACGCAGGCACAGAGGACACGGGCGTCCCTCCGGCCCCCGCCCCCACCCGGCCCCGGCGACCACCGATGGGGTTTCTTCCTCCAAACTTCCGTCATTTCAGGAATGGTGCGTAAGTGGAACCGCACGACCATAACCTTCCTGGACTGGCTTTCCCCAACAGGGCCGATCACCGTGCGGCACCCAGGAGAGGCACCCAGACTGCCGTGCGCGTGGCTAGCTCCCTGCAGAGTGGCGGTCCCCCCGCCCCCGGGGCAGCCGCAGCTCACCTGCGGAAGGTCAAGGTCCCCCGCCCAGAGCGGTGGCAGCCCCTCCGTTCACCGGCAGAAGGTCAATCTGGCCCAATTCCCATTTCGGGCCCTCGCAATGCAGCTGCCCCAAATTGCAGACTTTTGTGCAAACCCAAGGGTTTGTCTCTGAGATAAACGCCGAGGGATGGGACTGCGGGTTCAATTTTCAGAGAAGACGCCAAGCTGTCTTCCAGAGTGGCCGGGCCACCCGCGTTCACACCAGCACGGGACAAGTGGCGTTAGCTTAGTTTCATAATTCAGCTGTGCACACTTTCCCTGTCGCTTGGGTGGCGAAGATGCGACTTTCCCCGCAGTCTTCATCTGGGGGCTCCGGCAGAGCGGTTCCGACGGCTGATTGCGCCCTCCAAGGACACCGGGCCGAGCGCGTCGGGATCTCTGGGGATCCCACAACCAGGGGAGCTCCTGGTACTGGGGTGGGGCAGGATCCTGCTCAGCCCCCACCATGCCCAGGACCACCCCCCCGCCCGGGGACGACGCGCTCAGTGTCTTCGGTGTCCAGGCTGAGGAGGCTCCTGGAGGACCCACACGGGTGTCTGTGCAGACACAGGGCCCAAGGTCAGGAGTCTGGGGAGACACTTAGCCAGTAACGAGCAGCAGCCTGTGTCTGTCACGACGCAGCGGGCACGGTCTGCTCAGGGTCACCAGAGCCAGGGGGCCACACACAAGTAAAGGCAGCTATCAGCCTCCGTCCCTCTGTCCCTCCCTCTGTCCGTCCTTTTCTTTCCTTCCTTCCTTCCTTCCTCCCTCCCTCCCTCTGTTTCTCCTTCTTCCCACCCTTTCTCCCTCCTCCCTTCCTCCCTCCCTCCATCCCTTCCTCCCTCTTTCCTTCCAGTTTAATTATTTATTTAAGTCGTCTCTACACCCACTGTGGGGCTTGAACTCATGGCCCCGAGATCAAGAGTCACACACTCTTCGACTGAGCCGGCCAGGCGACCCAGATTTCAGATTTTCAAAACATTTTCTATTTAGCAATAAAAAAAAAAAAAAAGGGCCACCGATACACACAGTACCTTGGATGGGTCTCCAGGCAGTTAGACTGAGTGAAAAAAGCCAATCCCCAAAGGTCACCTGGCATGTGGTTCCATTTACAGAACAGATCTGAGATGACAGAATTGTCGGGACAGAGGACAGATTCACGGTTCGGGGGGGGCGGGGGGGTTGGCCTGGGCAGGAGGGGGCTCCTTGTGGCACTGGAAACGTGGACTCCTCGAGGGGGGCCGGAGGCTCACAGCCCGCACGTGTGACAGCCTTGCACAGTTCCACACACGCACACACGCGGGACCGCAGCAACAGAGTAAGGCAGTGGACGGTATCGTGTGGGCATTCTGGTTGTGATACGGGCCGTAGGTCCACACGATGCTGCCGTTGCAGAAACTGAGCGAGTGATACGTGGACCGTCTCTGATTTGTTACAACCGCGTGTGAATCCAAAGTGACCTCCGCAGGAGTCTCAGGAGAAAGACCCCTCCATGCCGCCTGGCTCCCTGCCCCTTCCGGCAGACATCCAGCCCCCTTCTGGGCCAGAAAAGGCCCGAGTGTGTCTGTTCTGGGAGCACAGAGCCCACGTGTGGGTTTCCAGAAGGCTCTGATTCCGCAGAAAGCTTCAAAGCAGCCACAAAACACCCAGCTCAGGGAAAACTGCCCTTGGTTGGGCTTACAAATACCTAAATTACTCAGCGCTAAATATAGACGCGTTCGGATAAGGAACGGGCCGGCCCCGTGGCGTGTTTTCCTTGGAAGGCCCAGGACGCCTGCAGGACATCCGCACTCAGGAGCGTCCACCGGGATCCCAGGACCCCCGCACGCCTGAGGCCACCCCCAGCCTGGCCTCCCTCTGAAGCACGGAGCCCCTCGGTGTGGCTGGCTTCCCGTTCCACACTCGTCCACACACATCCCTCCGGGACGGGTTCGCACGGCCCCCGAGGACGGCTGGGGGATGTGCACGCCCATGAGCGTGTGCACGTATGTGCGTGTGCAGTGGGTGTGCGTGTGCACGTGAGCGGGCAGGTGCGTGTGCGTGTGCACATGTGCCCAAGTGTGCTGGGACGCTGAGACCAGACGCTGGTTGCGTCACTGCCGTGCACGCGGCAGACTCAGCCTTGTCCTGGCGGGGGTCATAGCCAGTCACTGACTCATGGCCCAGCCGTAGCCCCAACGCAACAGGCAGTGGTGCTGAGTCAGCCCCGGCACATTCCTCACTCGGTGCTGGTCCACAAGCAGCACATGACGGCGCCCAACCTGGCCGGACCTGCTCGGGCCCTGGGGGACAGGAGGGAGTGGGCCTGGGGACAGGAGGGAGCCCAGCGTGGGGACAGGAGGGAGCAGGCTGGGCTGTCTGTCCTGGCCCTGACTCCCGGTCCTGCTTCTGCAAGGTGCCCGGGGCACAGCTCGGGGGACGCCCCACCCCTGCTGGGAAGCCATGTCGAGCCTGGGGCTCCTGCGTGAGAATCTCCCGTGGGCGTGTGTGACAGGAAGGACAGTGGAGGCCTCCCGCCCTGGGGTACGTTGGGAGGCTGTGGCATCGTGATCGGGGGGCAGTCACCCCTGAAAGGAACAGGTCTGCCCTTACACACCAGGCTCCAGGGCACATAGGGTCAAACAAATCACGGGGAGGGGCAGCGTGTCTCCCACGGTGGGCTGCGGACGCGGCCACATGGGGAAACAGAACGGTGTCTAACGGGGCGTTCCTGACCCCCACCCCTCCATGCCAGGAGCACCCCTGGTCCAGACGGCTGCAGACATCCCCAGACATCGTCCCGTGTCCCCAGGGAGCAGAGCTGGCCTGAGAACCACTGAGCAGCTCAGACTCTATTTCACACCAGAGAGGTTCCTTATAAAGAGCCACAGAATCGGGAAGAAAATACACACAGATCAGTGAAGCTGTACCGGGTGCTTATTCTCAATCACAGAGAACTTAGGTTCTAGCAACTGAAGCAACAGAAAGAACGGAGAAGGTCAGCAGCTCTGATCTTCTGGAAACAGGTAGAACTTCACGACAAGTGCTAACTGGACTGGAAACCAAGGCCACCACCGAACCAGCCAAGGCCACGGCAACGCAGAAGCTGATGGGAAGCCCCGTAAGGCGTTAATCACACACGGGCCGGGCCCCCCGGAGGTGCGACACAAGGACTCACGGAAGCAATTCAGGTAAGAAGTGATTTAACCGGTAAAAAGCAAAGTGAAGGGGCGCCTGGGTGGCTCAGTGGGTTAAGCCTCTGCCTTCGGCTCGGGTCATGATCTCAGGGTCCTGGGATCGAGCCCTGCATCGGGCTCTCTGCTGGACAGGGCGCCTGCTTCCCTCTCTCTCTGCCTGCCTCTCTGCCTGCTTGTGATCTGTCTCTGTCAAATAAATAAATAAAATCTTAAAAAAAAAAAGATACGCGTGGTTAAAGGCAGATAGGGAACCTCAAAGTGACAATTTTAAGTAGGCTCTGTGCTCAACATGGGACTCGAAATCATGACCCCGAGATGGAGAGTCACACGCTCCACCCACTGAGCCCGCCGGGCGCCCCCGAGTGACAATTTCGTCAGCGATTATTTTCATGACTTCCTTCAGTGAAGGGTTTCCCATTCAGGGACAATCTGCATACCGTGAAATTTGTCCTTTTGGGCACACAGTCTATGAGGTTTCACACACATACCGTCCGGCAGCCGACACCACCCTCCAGATCCAGACTCTGTCCCCCTGGGACGCGCCCCAGCAGCCAGCCCCTGCGGCCCTGGTCCGGGAGTCTGCGCACATGGGCCCGCAAGCCGGTCTGGCCTTGCTCCCTCGGCCGATGGCCGGGTGGGTCACCGTGTCGTGGGGCCCGCGGGGATGCTGCTCCTGTTCGGGGCTGTGTGGTAGTCCACAGCCCACCCGGGACACAGCGGGGCCTGTTGGCCCTTTTGCCAACCGGGCCACGTCAGGGCACGCGAGACTGTGAAGAATGCCGCGATGCGCTCGGGCCCAGGGTCTGTGGAGCCCGCGCTCCCGATCCTCCTGGGGGAAGCCCAGGCGTGGGACTTCCAGCTGTGCCGGCAGGAGTCAGTTTAACTTTACAAGTTAAATATTTTCCAAACAGTTTCCAAAGTCACTGCGCTCGTTTGCAATTTGAAATAATCCGACAGGGATTGCAAAAATAGTACAGCCCCGTGTGCCCTTCTCCCCCGACGGTGACGTGTCCTACGCGACCACGGGACATCACGAGGTCGAGATGCCGAGGCTGCCCGATGCCCGCTCAGGTGTCCCCAGCCCTCCCACGGCTCCTTCCTCTGCAGAACGGATTTTCGCCCCCGCCCTGCTCTCCGGGAGGGCCTGGCCTCCATCCCCGACCCAGTGTCAAGCCCCTTCCTCCCGAGCTCCTCAGGGAGCTGGGCTGCCTGCCCGCTGGCAGGCCTGCCCCACGCTGCCGTGAGCCCCACGGGGCACACGAGGCTTGGAATAAATGTTTGCTGAGTGGGTGGATGGGCAGATGCACGTGAAAAAGTGCGACCAGTCTGGACTCCGGTCTGCAAAGCTACGAGGCAGCTGAGCCCTTGTGTTCATCACGTCGTAAACACGTCTTGCCAGCAGCGGGGGGTGGGGTGGGGGTGCAGAATCTCTTCCCGCTCCGTGCCGTGGACCCCGGGGCCAGACTGTTCTCTGAGATCATTCCCCTGCCCCACCCGCTCAGCGCCAAGAGCACCCCCATTGTGATGGCTGCAGACGTCCCCGGACACTGCCCCATGTCCCCTGGGGCCAGGATCTAAGTCCTTTATGCGAAGAAACTGTAGCTAAGAGAGGCTCATTTGGGCAAAACGTAAAGTTTCTCTGGGACTGAAATGTAATAAATGAAAATAGAAGCTTGTTTCAAAAGGGGTTTAATCTTCTTAGCGTCAAATGACCTTCCGTGACTGCAAGTGACCCAGGGCAAGCTGCCCCTTGAACTCATCAGCCACTTGCCATGCGGTGAGGCTGCAGGTGCAGGAGAGGGGCAAAGCGGAAGCGGGAGCCGAGCGGGACATGGCGCGCCTGCATTCCGCAGACCTTGAAGCTGTGTGGCTATGGGGAAGTTACCGCCCCTCTCTGAGCTCCAGCAAACTCTGCACTGCTCAGAGTGTCAGGCCCTTCCCGGCTGGCCTGACACCTCCAGGTCCCCAAGTTCCAGTGCCAAGGAACAGGGGTGCCCAGAGGCCGGCAGCCATGGAGGAGACCCTCTGGGAGGCACCTGTGACAACTGCTAACTATAAACACAGCTACTAGAGATGGAAGCAAAGACGGGGCATTCTGCACAGCCCGTGCCCAGCGGAGGTGGCAGGGCCGGTTTGCTGCAAGCTATTGAGAAATCCCGCTCCCCACGGAGCTGCTGCCCCGAAGTGGTCACGCCCCTCAGATGCCCAGGGGCCGGGTGGGACAGGTGTGAGTGTGATCAGAGGCACTCCGGCCTCTGGAGACCCTCAGCCGCAAAGTCGTCCTGCTGAGCCCCCAGAGCTGTCAGGTCTCAGGGAGAAATGGGACTGATTTCCCGGCACCTCGTTCCAAGGACAAAGGCAGCCGCCAGCTCCTGAAGGTGCAACAGGCGTGTCTCGAAGTGGGTTCACGTGCTAGCTCTGCCCTGACCTGGGTCTTAGCTTCCTCCACTGGAGAATAAGACAGCTGTTAGACGCTGAGAAGGGAATCCCTGTTTGTCACCCACTGGTTCTAAGATCCAGATGATCCGCGTTCATGGCTTCTGCCGACTAAGTCTCTTGGACTTTGAGTAAAGCCCTCTGTCTGCCGATTTTGGCTTACAGCACAGTGGGACGCTAACGTGGACAGGCTCGCCTGCTGCGGGGCAACCAGGAAGCTGGATAGAAGCCAGGAGCATGTGCTCGAGGGTGCTGGAGGGTTATTAGCGAAGAATTTATAGCTAAGGTCTGGGGGAGGAGGGAAGCCCAGGAGTCTGGCTTTTGGGGTCACTTTCCCAGGATGGAAGGTTTGCTAAGGGGCCGAGTGGTGCTTCCATCAGCTTGCAAGGCTGGCGATGCAGAGACTGACATCCGGGGCCCTCCGAAGGGCGAGTGCTGGGCGAACTCCCCCGGTACAAACTGGGAGAGCGGAGCAGTGCGGTCCAAGCAGGAGAAGAACTCGGACGTGGCGATGTGGGGCAACACGGCAGACGCCGCGTGGGGCCTTGAACGCATGGCAGCATTTGACTAGACTGCATTTCAGATGGAATTGAATTTTACTGTCACTTTTACCATGGGTGACGTTACCTTAGCTTTTCCCAAATAATCATGCAAAATGATGGGGTCACCGTGCTTATCACACACACAGAGAGATATGGGTACACCTTAAAGCGAACGCAGTGGAGAGCCACATAAACTCAGACCGGACGGAGGTGATCCCAGGTTTCGGGCAGCCCTAAACTACTGGGCATGAGTAAATGGACGGCTTCTCTGGTGGAAAACAACATCATCTTAGGATTCAAATTATCTCCACAAACAAGTCGGCAAGTGCAGTGACCAGCTCACAACTAGTAACAACCAGGTGTACAAGGAGGTAAGAGCCCACAAACAAAACCCAAGAGGAATAACAGGCAAGACGGACAGCTCACAGGGGCTCCTGACCCCGGAGCTGGCAGATGCTTTACAGTAATTGTGTTAATTACATCCAAGGAGATAAACAGGCGAGACTGTTTACCCAGCAGCCCTGGACACTACAGATGTCCGACCGGCGGACATAAGTGTAACGCCAACGTCTAAAGCCCAAGAACTCAGTGGAGAGAATGGCATCGTTAAAGACAACTACGGAGAAAGCTGGTGAGCTGGAGGACAGTTCAGGGGAGAACACCCAGGGTGAAGCACGGAGACAAAGAGGGAAAAGAAAGACGAAAGAGAAGGTAAGAGAAGAAGGAGTAACGCGCGCCCAGGGCCCGGGAAGGAGAAGAGGGAGGATGGAGCAGGAGTCATCCCTGAAGTGTAACGAGAGACCGTTTCTCCAAACTGAGGATTCAACAAAATACTACTTTCAGCCACAGATTCAAGAGGTCCTAGAACCTCGGGCAGGATAAACGTCTTAGGCACTGACCGAGAAATAGCCAGGAAGCCCGCGAAAAGGCGCTCCCTGGTGAGTCGTCAGGGAGACACGAATGGACACTGGAATGGGAGGCTGCTTCCCGGGCACTCTGGGGGCGAAAGCGGACAAGATCGGCAACTGTAAATACTGGGGACGGCGCGGAAATGCTGGAAGTTTCACACGTTCCTGAAGGGAGTGTTCAACGGTACGACCACCTTGGGAAATGGGTTGGCGGTTTAACAGGTGAACGACATGCCTCACCTGTGACCCAGCAGTTCTGCTCTTAGGGACCTCCCCAAGACAAACAGAAGCAGACTTCCAGCAAAGGACTCGTACGGGATGTTCACGTCTTGACTTATGACAGCAGAGCTGGAAGGAGCCCGAACGTCGCCGACGGGACCGTGAGGAAGCAAACCCCGCAAATTCACGCCGTGAAACAGGATGGCACGAGGACAGAAACAGCCTATGGAGGACAGCAGCCGAGCGTGTGAGGCTCAGAAGTATTCAGCCCATCAGAAGCCAGACAGCGGAAACGCTCTACATCCCGAGCGAGGTGTTGGCATCCACAGGTGCACGTTTGTCAAAACTCGCCCCGCTGTGTACTGAAGGTCTGTTCCTCTCGCTGACTGTGAATCACGCCTTAATAAAACCGGTTAATCACAGAGCAAGCAAGAAAACACACACCGCCGGACGGAAGAGGACCAACAACCAGGCGGACTCCGGGAAGACCCCAGACCCGGTGAAGAGCGCGTTCAGGACTTCAGGTGAAATACAGACACTTCCAGACCCACAGAACAGACAGCCTCCCCGGCAGACCCGCCTCGTTACGGGAGAGTGAGAGGACGTTAGAGAAACAGGAGCCCAGATGGGAGGGAAGGGATGTGTGAAGGAGTGAAAAACCCGGGGTAGAACTTGACGAAGTAACTCGTGAGTTCTCCTGGGAAATGTGACGGGGGGCGGAAGCCCCCCGAAAGGCCCCGGCGCCCCTCGCCAGCTGCCAGCTCCCTTCCCCTCCAGCCAGGTTTTCAGCCGCTGTTCTGCACCTCGACCTTAAACGTTTTAGGGTGCCCCCTTGTGTTCTGCTATTCTGTTCCAGGGGTCACTTCCATAGTTTGGAAGCTACACACGTGCACTTGTGTCTGGCCCAGAGCGAGAGACCCACTGAGTTCTCTTTTGCCGCCATCTGACCCCTGACCCCACTCCCTGGGTGTGGGTGCTGTGTGCCCGGGGGGGATCAGTACTCCTGCCTGCCTGCCAGTTCCCTGGGCATGGGGTCCATGTCTTCCTCCAAAATACCCTCTTTTGTGGCCCCCTGAATCACCCATCCAGGAGAAATCTCGCCATATGACTGACTTCTCGGCCAAAAACCATCCCCACGCAAAATTTTAGAGAAACAGGATGTTTCACACGTGGACTCACACCCCGCGTGGCCTTCTGTGTCTGGTTCCCTCCCTGAGCATCGTGGGCTCGGGGTCCATCCCTGGGGCAGCACATGGGGGCCCCTCGCTCCTGCTGGCGGCTGAGGGACGCTCCGGCACGGGTGCAGGGTCACGTTTTTAAGCAAACATTTTTTACAAGGATAAGAAGAAAAAGGAAACACCTCATCTTGCTGCTGTCGAAACCCAAGCCCGTGCTGTGTTCCTAATCAGCACTAAAGCCGATCAACGGCTTGCCAGACCTCCAGCACGACTGGAAGATTCGTGTTTCTGGAGGCTCGAAGACGTTTGCACCTTATTAACCATCCCGAGACCACGCGGCCGGTGGAGGTTGGACCAGGGTTCGAATGCAATTCCCAGACTAGGACTCACGGGGAGACGGCCCCAGGGGCTGCCCGGCCACACGCCGCCGCACTGTCCTGTCCCCCACCGTGCCTGCTCCCCCTGCCCCCAGAGCCAAGCTTTGAGGTTGGGGCCAGAGGCCATGGCTCCTCCATGGCCCCGTGTACTTGGCAGACGGCTTGGGGAGTAGGACCTACGGTGCTCTTGGGTCTGAGGGTCTATAGGTCGGGGTGCTCGGCACCCACACCGGTCTGGGAGCCTCCAGACCGCTTGCCTCTTCCTTTGCGGAAGGACAGGCTGCTGTCTGTGCTATAGAACACTGCAGATGTCGGGGGCCTGGGGTGCTGGCGCTCCGAGAGAACCCCGAGTGGGCGTTAATGACAAAATGTCTTAGCTTTGTGCTTCCCGTCCAGCGGCGTGTAGGCGAAGCCGGGACTCTGAGTCCTGGGAATGTTTTCCCACGGACGAGAGCGCGCTCCCCTGCCAGCTTCCCACAGCACTGCCCGGGGGAGTTGGGGAAATCCCTGCGGTCCTTGGAAGGCCTGTCGCCTGGGCACCCCAGGGAGGACCCCTGAGAGGGCTTCCCAGGATCGGATTTCTGTCTCCCCGGCTCCCCGATGCGGCTGGGTGGGCTGCGGCTTCCGTCTCGGTGAGTCAGACGGAGGAGCGGGTGCTCTGAGAGGTCACTGGGGCCCTGCGTCGTCGCGCCAGGGTGCTCAGCAGGACTGCGTCTGGACCGCCCACAGGGGGACGCACGGCAAGCAGGGACCCGAGACCCCCCCACCACGAGGGTGCACAGGCTGGACCTCGGAGTGGTGGCGTGCAGAGCCAAGGCGCAAACGGGGGTCCTGCGGGGCTCCCTGCCTTCCCAGCCCGCGCCCATACTGCGGTCCCCTCCAGGGAGCGGGTGCAGCCCCTCGGCTCAGCCCGGGTGCTGACTCCGCCCTTGGAGGTGTTTTCCCACTGCACAGGAAGCAAAGACAGCCAGACAAAAATGCCTGCGATCCCTCTGAATTCCGCGCATAACTCTCATAGCTGGGGAGAGCACCACTCCCAGCCCGCTTGCTCCCAGCGGCCCGGCAGGATCTTTACCAGAAGAGGAAGAATGCGATGCCAGTGGAGGCTTCCGAAAGTTGGCGGGCTGGGCTGCGTAGCAGGAAAAGAATGTGAAAAATGTGCCTGGCGGGGCAGCGCCAGGAGGGAAGGGCCTTCGAGGAGAGGCTCGTGGGCTCTGGGTTCTGGTGGCCTGAAGGACCCTTCCTGCCCCCCCCCACACCCTGTTTAAAAGGAGGGAGGTCAGGGAGAAGGTCTGGGCTGCGCAAGTCTCCCGTGTCTCCCGCACAGACACTCCTTCTATAAGCAGCAGGGGCCGCTGACCTGGGACAAGATTCGTCAACAAGCCCGACCTCAGGCAGGGAGTGCTCCCCAGTGAGTGCTCACCCCGGGGCTGCTTCCGTCACAGCAGCTCTGGGCAGCCTTCCTCAGAGCCAGGGGCTGTGTGTGCCTGTTGGAGAGATGGAACAGTGTGGGGTGCGTCCCTCCGTGATGGTCCCCAGTGACCACGCAGGAGCCCTGGGCCTTCAGTGTGGCTGTGACCCGAGCAGATGACCTGGTCTCGCTCCGGGGAGAGGCCCTGCCCTGTGGCAGCTGCAGCTTCAAGAGAGGGAGATCGCCCTTGGCGGGCCTGATTCAATTAGGGGAGCCCTTTAAAGGGAGGAGAAACGATTTCCTTTTTAAGATTTTATTTACTTATTTGTGAGAAAGAGCGAGAGAGCGTGTGCGCGCGAGAGCTCACGTCGGGGGGAGCAGCAGGCAGAGGAGAAGCAGGGAGCCCGATGTAGGACTCGATCCCAGAGGCCTGGGATCGTGACCTCAGCCGAAGGCAGATGCTTCATGCACGAAGCCACCCAGACGTCCCAAGGAGGAGAAACTATTTGAAGCTTGAAAGGGATGTGGCACAGAGAGATCCGTGTTGCCGGCTTTGAAGATGGAGACCCTGGGGCACGGCATGGGGGTGGCCGCTAGGAGATGACAGCCAGCAGGAAGTGGGGACCCCAGTCCTGCAGGTGCACAGGCCTGAGTTCCGGAGCACTGTGAATGGGCACAGGAGACCCCAAGCTCCAGAGGAGACATTCTGACTTTGGCCCGGTGACACCCCGAGTCGGGAAACCAGCCACACTGTGCCCCATCTCTGACTTCCAGACCTGGGAGGCAGCTTCTTGGGGACAGTCTGTCACACATCGCAGAGCCAGTCCACAGGCCGGAGCGAGGCCGGAACAGGGTCCAACGGCTGTGGGCCTGGCTTCGTTCTAGCACGCTCTGTGAACGACGTGGGCCGGGACGGTCCCTGCGGGCATCCGCTACTAACTGCTGAGCGAGGACGCAAGCTCGGTGCGCCGTGGTCGTGACTCCTGCCAGTCTTCTCCTTCCCCGGCCGGAGACACAGGCCTGGAGCGGCTTCCCACAGTGTCCATCAGCGGCCCCAGCCTCCCGCACGGCTCTGGTACACAGGGGCACGAGCGCGCCTTCCTCTCATCCCTGGACGGCCAGGCCTGGAGACAACCAGCTCGGAGAGCCCAGAGCAGGGGAATCAGAGCCCCCAGAAGGCCGGCTGGGATGGGGTGGGGGCCTGTGGGTCTGTAGAGGCTGGGAGGGCAGAGGGCAAGAGGCACAGCGGCCCCTCATCTTCAGGGAGAACAGAAACAGCTTTAAAGTCTGCTTTAAAACCTCCGGAACCAGCAATTTTACAGCTCACAGAGTTTCTGAACTTGTCTCTCCCGGGGACAGACAGGGGGGCTCCGCCCCTGCCAACCGTTAAATGGGAAGAAAAAACCCAAACCCAGGAGACACGAACCTGAAGCCAGATTCTGGGGGAAGCGGGGTGGGGGAACGATGCTGGGAGGGGGCACGCAGCCCCCCACCCCCGTGCCAGGAGAGAACTGTTCCTGGGCACACCGTGTGTAGAAGGAGAGACAGGGTATTGATGTCGACGAGGGAAGAAATCCTAAACCAAAACAGAGGGAGACAGAAGAGGGGGAGAGGGCGGCACACTGCCCTTGGTCAAGGCCCACGCGGCATGAGGCCTAGAATAGCGACCCCCAGCCAGATGTGACTGTGCCCCCAGGGGCCATGGAGCAGTGTCCGGGGACGTCTGTGGTCCTCACAACGGGGGTGCTCCTGGCACTGAGGGGGTGGGGGCAGGGTTGCTGCTGACCCCCCCATCCGGAGTGCTCGGGATGCCCCCGCAGAGTGACCTGCCCAGATTGTCAGCAGCGTCAGGGGCAGGCGGGAGAGACCCCGTGTGGGACTCTGGAGAAATGTGCCCACAGAGAGGACAGCACGGTCTGGACATCAGGTGAGAAACTCAGAGGGAGGGGCAAGTACCTCCAGGAGTCCCCAGATGCTGGGCTGGGGTCAGCCCCCGGCCGGCAGCAGGGTCACGCCGCAGCAGGGATCTCCGGAGAGCCCCGGCACCCGTGTCGCCATTTGCACTTCAGTACTGGGCAGACGCAGAGCCTCTCTGACCCCCGACCCCGGCCTCCGCCGCCCACCTCTGAGGCCCCTCTGAGGTTCCAAGCACTGGGTCCCCCCACCCCTGCCCGCAGCTTCTCCAGGGTCACGGTCACCCTGGCCTGGTGTGGGGCGGGCCGGCCACGTGAGGGCCTCCTCTGAGCCTTTGCGCATCGGTGACCTTTCGGTGGGTTAGGGGGTGGGGAAGCTGCAGCGGGATTTCGCTAGGTGGACGTTTCCCAAGAGAAGCCGCGGACCCCTTGGAAAACAGCGTCTCGTGACCCTGCCTGTCAGCTTGGTCCTTTTGTGTGTGGGCTACGTCGGTCCCCGGGGCAGCTATATTTAGAAAGGGCTGGGGACTCGGGAATGAATGAGTCCCCACACGCGAGGGGACAACAGCGCTGCAGGGCACGCCGGTGCCGCTGGGGGCTGCGGGCACAGAGCCCAAGAATGAGCCGGCTCGTGGGCGCGGGCGGTGACCAAGGCTGACGCCGTGGCTGATGCGGGAGCAGAGGAGAAGGCTCCCTCTGTCACCGGGGGGATGACTGCAGTCATGTGAGGGTTTGCAAGCCGGGGGTGCTGGGCCGGGACGCTGAGCCGGGACGCCGAGCGCTCCTGCTCTTGGCTTCCGAGCACCGAGGAAATGATGTCACCCAGGCCCCGTGAGGGGCAGGAAGCCTGGGGAGGCGGGTAGGGCAGACCCAGCCTTCCCACCTTGGTTCAGGCAGGTCCTTCTCCCCGTGCGCCCGAGGAGCTCCTACGTCCCCAGCAAAGTCCTGGGAACGTCATCCCCTCTGAGAAGGTGCACAGCCGGTCTGGCCCAGACCCCTTCTCAGGCTGTCCACAGCTCCGCGGACGTTCCATGGGCCCTTTATGCGTCCCCTGTGGTCACTGTGACAAATGACCAACCTGGTGGCTTAAAACCACACACATATTATCTGACGATTTTGGAGAAATCGGACAATGAGCCTCACAGGGCTACAAGCCCCGCACAGGCAGGGCTGGTCCCTCCAGGGCCCCAGGGAGACCCGGCTCCTGCCCTTGCCTGCCCTGCAGTCCCCTTCCGTCCTCCCCGCCGGCAGTGCGGGGTCTGCCCATCTCCGAGACCCCCGCCCTCTGCCTCCTTCTTGTGACAACCTCGTGGGGACACCGGGTATCCCGGGAACCCAGGGTCACCCCCACCTTGGGGGCTGTGACTTGCTCCCCACTTCAAGGTGCCTCTGCCACGGCAGACGTCATACTCATAGGGTCCAGGGACCAAGATGGGGGCTCCTGGGCACCTCAACTCCTCTCTGCTCTGCAGAAGAGGGTGGCCTGTCCAGGCACATGCGGAGGACAGGCCTCGGACCTAGGCCGTCTGTGGCGGCCCCTTGCTCTTGGCCGCTGGCCAGCACACCGTGTCACACAGCATCTGTGAAGTCCCCGGGGATGTCCCTCCCCACCTCTTGCTGTGGCTGGGAAGTCCGGGACAAAGCAGACCCAGGGGGCCCCTTCCTAAGCTGTCATGAGGGACATTTTTCACGTTAACAGTGAAGAACAGGGACGAGTGGCCCTCTAAGAGTGAGACCGGAGAGCATGGGGCACGCAGGGTCTGCAGTGGGGTGTCGCCGGAGTGACTCTGTCTGTGGTCATCACAAGTGGGGGGTTCCTGGCGTGGAGGGGTGGGGCCAGGGACGCTGCTCGGCACCCCCGGTGCCCGGAAGGCCCTGCAGGGAGCGCCCCAGCCCCGGGGCCGCTGTGCCGGCAAGGAGACCCTGGCCTGGGGATATTCAGCCCCACAAGGCAGCTCTCCCATGAAACCCGTGTGCTGTGCTGGGCCCACCGGAGTCAAAGGAGGAGCATGGCTCCCAGCACGTGTTCCCGGTGCACACCGTGAACCCTCGGTGTCCAGGCAGGCCAGAACTCCAGAGGAGCCCCAGATGTCCACGTAGTGCAGACAGGAGGGCCTGAGGGGCCTCTCCCTGCACCACAGCAAAGCACTGGGATGTCTGCGTAGAGCCCCCCCCCACCGCTGAGTGCTAACCACATGGGTCTGGATGGATGCGTGACCCCAAACAGAGTAAAGGTACAGAGAAGCGAGAGGCCCAGCCCGGGATGCCATGTCCGGCCCGTGTAGGCTCAGGGGAGGGCTTCGAGAGGCCTCGGCCACGGGGCTGCTGGACCACAGGCTCATTGGGGGGTGGGGGTCATGGACCGGGAGCATGGAGCCACATCAGGTCTGTGGTGCTAGGAGCGGGGTTTGGGTGTCGTGCAGGAAACCTTCCAGAGGGGGACAACACCACAGCAGCCCTGGGACCCAGAGACTGGAGGGAGGGATTGGCGGGCCTGGGTGCCCACGGGTGACCGCGGCTGGCCATGGGGTGCCGGGTGCCAGTGCCGGGTTTGTGGGAAACCTCTTCTGGGAGTGAGTTAATCTCCACTCCCAGTGGCCTCTGCCCCAAGATGAGGTTTCGATGACCCGTGCGGAATTTCCAACAATGAGATCAAGTGTCTGGTTCTGCTCACGCTAACATCCCCTTCTCAACCGTCCAAATTCCATTACGCCTTTTCTTGTTACTGTAGGAAGGCAGCCAAGCCCCGGGCCGCCCGGGCCGTGCCGAGTCTCCTGGGACTCCGGCTGGAAGGGGAACCGTGACTGCCGCGGGCAGGGTCTCCGCAGGACCCCGGACGGACGGCGCGCAGGACGTGGAGAATGCGCGGGATGCGGGAGCGAGACGTCGCGGGATCTGTGGGGGCCTCTGCACGGCGGCTGGCGTGTTCTCCGGCGGAGACTCCTGACGTCGGTCCGCCCCACCCCCGCGAGCTCTTCCTCGCTGGCCTGGCCAGGTACGGCGATGTTTAGGAAGCCCAGGACGGACGGAGTGGTGGACGAGCCCCCGGAGCCGACGACAGCCCCGGTGACAGGCAGCAGGCACCCCAGCACACGGCCCCACAGCTGCAGGGGAACGAGCTCGCCAGCACCCCGGGGGGGCCTCAGGGGCAGGGTCTCCCCGTCTCCAGTGAGGCTGCAAGCTGACACCTGCACAGTGGGCCTGGGGGACCCGGGGCAGACAACCCAGTCGGGCTGCACCCAGATTCCTGATCCCCCGAGACCGCGGGAGAACACACGGGTGGAGACGGGGTCATTTGTCCCCCAGCATCACTAACCAAGACAGCAGAGGGGTGACTAGAGATCCCGGACACAACCCAGGCCTGCAGGAGGTGGCGGGAAGACAGCCCGATGTGCCTGCCAGGACGTCCCCCCACTCGGTCCCAGGATGTCATGCCAACTGCGCCTTCTCCTCCTAAAATGGACCTACCTGACTACACAAATATCTACACAGAATACAGGAAGAATGCAAAATAACCATAACGTCGTCCTCCTGACCCCAAGATCCCTGACGAAAATCACCACTCCCGGAAGGAGCGGCTCTGCGTCCTGTTCGGGGGAGCAAGTCCGGGGCCACCCAGCAGGCGAGGGACAGAGCCAGGAGGGAGCCCTGCCGAGTCCGAGAAGGAACCACGGCCAGCCAACAAGGAGTCCGCTGATCAATTCCAGGCCAAAGACCCACCTGAAACGAACATTTGTCACCGGGCCCAGCTCTTTGCTGCCTGGAACGCCAGCGGACCTCCCTGTGAGCAGTGGAGGTGCCCAGTGGTCCGGGACTCCCCGGCCCATCAGACAGCTCGCCGGCCCCAGTCCTGCCTCGTCCCCTGCTGCTCATGGGCCCGGGGGCTCCTGCCGGCACCCACCCGGGTCCCCCGCCTGCACCGAGAGGGACACAGTCTCTTTCACGCCCGCCATGCCGAGGCAGGGAGCAGGCGGGAGCCAGGCTCCCGTTCTGTGTCTCAGGGCTCACACCTGCCATTTCAGGCGTTTGGGAAGACCTGTCCGCCGTGCCCTCGGCCTAGGCAGGAGGTGTTGGAGCGCGAGACAGCCCGCGCTTCCTGCACCGGGACACCCTCCGCCGCACGCTGGGCCTGCTGGGTCTTCCCTGTCCCCTCCCCACACCCTCTCAGAAACCATACCACTCACCATTTAAAATATACAATTCTGTGCTTTTTGGTATATCACATTGTCGGTTTTTAAAGCGCAAACATATGGTAAAATGTATGCATAACAGAACACTTGTTTTAACCATTTTTCTTTAAATTAAGTAGGCTCCACACCCAACGTGGCACTCAAACTCACGACCCCGAGACCAAGAGTCGTGTGCTCTACTGACCAAGCCGGCTGGGCGCCCCAGTTTTGACCATTTTCAAGTGTGCAGTTCAGTGGGATTAAATATATTCACAGTGTTGTGCAACCACCGCACTCCATCTAGTTCCAGAACATTCCATCACCCCAAAGCAACCCTGTCCCCAACACTTATCCTTCCCCGGCCCCCGCAAGCCCCTTCCGGTCCGTGGAGGGGCCTGTTCTGGGCATGTCAGATGCGTGGACTCACACCCCGTGTGGCCTTCCATGTCTGGTTCCCTCCCTGAGTGTCGTGGGCTCAGGGTCCGTTCCCGGGGCCGCGTGTGGGGGTCTCGCTCCTGCTCGGGGCCGAGGGACGTGGCATGTTTTGCTCATCCGTTCACCGACTGACGGCCCCGAGGGCTCTGAGAGGCCGTGCCCCTGGGCAAGAGGCCATGCAGCCTGGGAGGCCAGGAGCCGGCGAGCTTTCCACGTCTGCAAGGCTGGGCCATGGAACGCCCAGGTGTGTGGTCAAGCATTATTCCGGATGATTCTGGGAGGCTCTTTCTGGATGAGACTGACCTCTAAACCAGGGGGCTTTGTGGAGACAGGAGGACGCTCTCCAGTCCACGACCTGACTTCCGACTTTGAGGACCGAGGACAGGAAACACAAGGGAAACCCGAAGCTGGCTGGAGGAGGGGAGTGACAAACACGGAGCGGAGATAAACGGAACAGACTAGAAGCACCACGCAAGCGTCCACGAGAGCCGAAGCCGGTTCTCTGAAAAGACGGACGGCACTGTGACCCGACGTGGCCCGACGTGGAACGGCAGAGACGAGGCACACATCACAGGAGGGAGAACGAGGGCCATGTCACCGCCAGCCACCTGGAGCTGGAAGGGGCTCAGGAGGCTGGGGGGGGGGGGACACCAAGAACGACCAAGGCTAGCACAGGCAGCAGCCGAGCCAGCGGGAAGCGCACTCGTGGCGCCCCCCCCCCCCGGCTCATGGCCCCCTCGCATCTGCCAGAGACCCGTTCCAGCCCTGGGGTCGTGCGTGCTTAGACCCAGGCCTCGCTGCATCTCTGCAACATTCCTGGGAAGCTGGGGATGTCATTTCCGTGGCAGAGATGAAAGGAATCCGCCGAGTGGGACGGAGCCGGGAGAGGCCGGCCTGGGGTCGGCACGCGGGTTTCCTGGCTGCGGGCCCGGAGCTCTTTCCACGGCGACGCGACGCCCCGTGTGTCCTGCGTGCACCGAGCACTGTGGGGTGCTTGGTCCTTTTTCTAAAAACAACAGATTCCCAACTCCTGAAGTAAGGCAGAATGCTACCTACCTTCTCCAGTTTTTCCAAAGAGCACTGCTTTCCCCCAGAAGAGAAGGGAGACAGAGAGAGGAGCCCCGTTCAGTGGATTTGACTTAACCGTCTCCCGCTTTTCTCAGGGAAACACTTCGCTGTCACAAAAAACGTGGCGTGTGAGCGGAACTGGCCGCGGCCTCCAGAGAGCCCGGGCTGGGGTTCTGAAGAGTCTGCTCTACTCTCCACAGCCCAGCCCGTGGGGAGAGACACCCGTGTTTCCCGGGGGCAGGGCGGGGGCACGGAGCGTTCCTCTGGGACCCACACGACTCCATTCCGGAGCACGACGGACGCACCAGTATCAGAAAAACCAAACGCTCAGGAACCGAGCCTTGAAACGCCGCCGCTTGGTATTTTTCCACGTCAGGTTTTCTACTTTGCTGGAAGCCACGTGCCAGGACCGAAGCGGGAGAGGTGGAAAACGCAGACTCCGGACGAACGATTAACCCCGGGCGGCAGAGGTGACAGGTACCAGGGCACAGGAAGGCGCGGGATCTGAGGCTGGCCGCCGAGGGCCAGCAGGCCAACAGGAAGGCCAGGACGTCCCAGGATCACACTGGGGGGTGGCACTTTGGAGCTGTTGTTTTCCAGGGAGCGGGACCCCTGCTCCGGGTGGAACCCTGGGCAGAGCTCAGTCTCCCTCTGGTACTGGACACCCACACGGCAGGACCATCCTTGGGGGCCACCGTGTCCAGCTGTCAGGGTGAGCTCGAGACTGAGAGCCAAGCTACACCCCATGTTGCCCCAGCTGCCCCGAGAATGGACCACTGGGGGGCCCCCCTTTCCTGCTTCCCAGCAAGCATGGCCACGAGGCAGAGGCGAGTGTCCCGCCCAGCTGCTGTGGCCAGCACCAGCCTCCTGTGTGTCTGAGGAAGCTCCAGGCTACGGAGGCCAGGCAGATGCCTTCGTCTGGGTCCCCCAGGGGACCCTGCAGCTGCTGGGACCACCACAACTGGAAAAGCCGGCAGCTAGACCCTCAAGTTTGGGGTGGGGGGCGTGGCGCTGGTCCTTGGGGCTGATTCTGCTGTGGGCTTGTCCTAGGGGGTCAGCAGAAGCCCCTGTCCCTGGGCTACCGCAGGCCACACTCTTTCCCTCCAGCTCCCGCCATCTCCCATGCTCTTGAGAGCCGGCCCCTTCCTCTGCAAACATTAGCTCTTTCCACAAACCGACAGGGTTTTTCCACTTACACAAAGGGTCGTGCCGCCGCTGCCACTCCCCGCCACACGAGCCTTTCTCCACCGCCCTGGGCTCCGGGGGTTAGCACCACAGGCTGGGGGTGGGGAGCGGACACGGGGTGGAAACCTTCCCCACGGCCCGGCGGGGGAGGCCCCAGCATCTCGGACGCAGGGAGGAGGCAGCTGGGTGGTTTTCTCTAGAGCAAGCAGGGCTCTCCCAGGGCCTCCCGGGGCAGACCACTCTCTGCCACCTGCGCAGCATCCCTGGCCCCCACCCGCTCCATGCCGGGAGCACTCACTGGAGCTGAAACAACCAAATATGTCCCCAGGCATCACCTGGGTCCCCTGGGGAGCAGACTCGCTCCCAGGTGAGACCCCCTGGGTCAGGAGGTCCCACTGACCCCCAGGAGACTGCGTTCTGCAGCCATCGGGCTCCAGAGGTCCTGGGACACTGCACACGCTTCACGACACACGCTGAGTGGGGGTGACTCACAGACGCTGGGGTCGCCCTGGTTCGTACCCTCTGACCCCGGGGATTTACTCTCGTGTCCAGCGTGAGCAGGGACCAGACTTCCCTGCTTTTTCAGATAATGCGGGGTCTCCCTCGTGGCCCAACATTTGGAGCCGGGTCACACTCAGCAGGGGCGTCCCCGCCACCGCGGGCACCGAGCAACATCGCGGCCCCACCCCCTCGATGCCGAGAACAGCCCCCGTTGCGATGACCACAGACGTCCCCAGACATGGCCCCGGGCCCCGGGCCCCGTGGGGGCAGAACCAGCCCCGGTGAGACCCCTGTCTTAAGGGAGGGTCTGAGTGAGAGCCACGCGGGGAGACGGAGCCGGGCGGGCCGGGCGGGCCGGGCTGGACAGGGTGGGGTGGGAGGCAGCCCTGGGCTGTCCGCGCAGTCCTTTCTCGGCTTTGCCTAACTGCTAAAATCCCTGTGTAACCGCAGTGACTCTCGGCGGGGGCTGGGTGGGGGCGGGGCGTGGTTCTCAGTCACCCTCGGACACACGCAGGGCAGTGACAAATCTGTCGCTGACCCGTTCCCAGCCGAGGTGGGATGGGCGCTCAGCTCGGGCCACGACCGCGAGGTCCCTCTCCGTCCCCAGCGCGGCGGTGTCTGCATTTTGGGCTGCAGGAGGCTGCGTCCGCCCGAGGGCGCGGCGGCGGGGCCGGCTGGTGCTCCCGAGCACGGAAGGCGATGACGCGGCCCGTGGAGAAAGGACACACCAGACACGCCGTGCCTCGCAGCACTTACCAAGCTGCTGGCTGTGAGCGCGGCGTTAGCGAGCCGACCGCCCCTCAACCGAGGTCTTTAAACAGTCGCTCGAGGGCCACGAGGTCAAGGTCACGTATGGATCGGCTGACGAGGACGTGACCGGGCGCTCGCGGGAACCGAGCCGGGCAAGGCCCCGGGCGCCACACGCATGCCCGCTGACTCAGCGTCCGCGGCCACTTCCCGGGACAAAACCGCCCCCCGCCGAGAAGCTCTGCAGACGCACACGCACCGTGCGGAGCGGCCGCCCTGGATGCTTCCGGCGCTTCTGACCGACGTCTCTTCTCGAAGACATTTGCCAGGCAAACCCATGCACAGGACGCGGATGTCCTCGCACATCAAGGCTGGGTGCGCCCCCGGAGACAAATCCTGGTGTAAACCCTGAGTTCAGAGGTACAGGGGCTGACTCGCCCTCCAGAAAGGCTGCGAGAAGGTCCCCGCAGAGCCCCAGGCGCTCTTAGCCATCACCCCGCCAACTCGGCCAGGAGGTCATGCAGCACCGACTCAGCTGCCTCGGGTTCTCCCACACTCCCTTGCTGAGTGTGTGCAGAAGCGCGGACGGAACACTCCTCACAGCCCCGTGCGTGTGAACTGTGACACCTGTGTCACCAACACTGGCATCGGCATCCCAGGTCCGCAGGCGACATCCCAGCGCCTCCCCGCAGAGGGCATCACTGTCCTCGCTTCCGTTATCATTACAGCTTTCATCATTACTAGCCTGACTCTCGCCCCTGAAGACAGAAAAGAGGGTCGACTCTGACGGCAGGATGAGATGTGGAAGGGAGAAGGAAGAACGGCCTGGAAGATTCTGGAAGGTTCTAGAAGACAGCCAGCCAGCATCGGCTCAGAAGCTTTGAGAGGTCACTCTGTCTGGCCTGAGGTGCAGTGAGGGGGGTTTGAGCACGTCCCAGCTCTGGACACCTGCCCGCTCGCTCCTTCTGAGAGCCTCGATGGCCTGTGTGAGACATGGGGGCCCCGCGGCATCGCTCCCAGGTGACTGTCAGGACAGCACCAGGCAGGCCCAGGGCGCTCACCACAGCAACGCCAGAAGGAATCACATACTGCATACACTATAGAGAGCCGCGTAGAAGTGGGGGCGGGGGCTCCCAGGGTCGGGGCCAACTCGCCTGGGTCAAGCTGACAGGTCACAGGGCTGTGGCAGCTGCCGCTGAGAGGCCATGCGGCGTTGGGGTGGGCACGACTCGTCTCCCCACTGCTCACAACGCATCGTGAGATGATTTTCTCTTCTTTCTCCTACGCTCCTGAGAAAGGTGTCAGGACTGCATTTGCAGCGCGGCTCCCTGACGCCCTTGCAGACACGTGCTGCCTGTGGCTCGCCTGGTAGCCGGGAGGGAGGACCATTCCAGAAGGCCTGGCTAACTGACTCCCCGCTTTTCCATGAGCAAGGCCCTTCTTTAGATGCCGGAGCAGGTGGAGGCTTTCACATGCCAGCACATGTGCACGCGTGTGTGTGTGCGTGTGTGGAGGGGGTCGCTGGGGCAGGGGGTCTCCCTTGGGGCGATCCTGCCTTCTGGTACAGCAGGCCGTGTCTGGGGACGTCTGCATCTGTCACGAGTGGGAAGTCTGGGCACAAAGCATGCGGGGCCCCGGGATGCTGCTTGGCCCCTACTGTACCTGGAACACCCCTGCCCCCCGCCAGAGAATGACCCGGAGGGTGCGGGGGCCACTGGTCTAGGTCACTTTGCAGCCACGGATACAAGCGGGCCCTGCTGCTCTCCGTGCCCACATGGACCCTGGCCCCGGTCTGCGGCTTTGCCTCCGGGTGCCGCGGCCTCTCCCTTGTCCTTCCAGCTCCTGACGCTGGGGCCTCTCCTAGAAGGACCACAGACAGGTCGTCTGTCTGCCCTTCTCGGTGGGTCTCAGAAATGCCGAGCAAACCGCCCAGCACAGGAAGCTGCCCCGGGCAGCGAAACAAACGGGAAGTGCTGCTTCTCGACTGTGACAGCTCTTCTGGGGAGCCGGCGGGCAAGCCCCTGCCTCGGCACCTCTCAGAAGTGTCTCTTGGGTTCTGTTTCTTGGAACGAAACTAGGCTCGTGGCTACCATCCACGGCCTCCGCCCGCTCGGGTCCTGCCCATAAACATCCAGCAGGTTCGGAGGACTCAGATGGGAGTTGACCGTGACCATCAGGCACCAGACACCCCGCAGCAGCTGCCCTCGTGCCCCTGGGGTCTCGGTCTGTCCTTCCGTCCGGCAGCAGGGTCCCCACATGTCACAGTGCAGGGAGGCACACCCACTGCCTTTTTTTGTTTGTTTTAAGGTGACCAAGAAGTAAACCTCACGTATGTTCAGTTGAAAGCGATGCTTACTTTCAGTATCTAGGACGGGGTCCTCCCCACCCCCGCCTACTGACACAGCAGAGTCACTCTCTGGGGGGGCGTCCCCTGCAGCATCCCCGGCCCCACCCCCTCCATGCCACCATGCCAGGAGCACTGGGTCCCGACAGACAGCCACAGATGTCTCCAGACCCGGCTCTGCATCCCCCTGGGGGCAGGGTTGCCTCCACCCGCGTCCCCCCCAGAACCACTGCGCTGGGATTACTGAGTGTGCGTCTCTGAATCACTCCACCGTCTTCATCCTGAGGAGGAATTTTTAACATAACCGTCGACCTTACTTTTTAAATATTTATTTGCCCTGACATAATGGACATATGGTACCGCGAATTCGGCAAGACCGTCACCAAGGTAACCGTCAGCTGATCAGGACATTTCTAACCCCCCCTTCCCTGGTCTGAGAAGGATGGGAGGCGCTTATGCAAGTGTGCACTCACACGTGCACACACACACACACACATGCACGCACGGCACCGGTCACGGAGGAACGCAGCTGGCGGTGCTGGGGTGGGGGGTGGCAGGACGAAACCAAAGGATGGGTCGCGGAGTAGGGACGGCAGTTCTGTGCATGGACTGTTCCGGCTCATCTAAAGGACGGGCAGTTCTCGGCGAGACGAAAATAATGTCTGCTGCTTGTAATGGGGTGGAGACTGTCCCCCGATTCACGTTCTGTTGGAAGCTCACCGCGTGGCCTTATTTGGAAAAAGGATCTCTGCGGACAAGAACGTGAAAGGTCATCCTGGATCGAGGGCCGGCGTCGAATCCCACACCAGGTGTCTTTCTCCGAGAGTGGAGGGCGGGTCTGATTCTCAGACGCACAGGGGGAGGCCCGAGGAGTGGAGGAGGCAGGACGGGCCCTCCACAGGGAGCAGGGCTCTGCGACACCTTGCCTGGGGACTTCTAGCCTTCAGAAGGTGAGAATGTCAGTTTCTGTTCTAAGCACCAAGACCGGGTCGTTTGTTACAGCCACCCCAAGGAAAGGATACCTTGGTCATTAAAAAAAGAAAAAAAGGACTTGGCTATAGGAGTTCTGTCTCTCTGGAGCTGTGACATGCCAGGACCACCAGAGAGAAGGGTCCCCCCCCTCACTGGACTGAAAGACTCCAGGCACTTGGGGGAAATGCAGGAAACGTACACCTCACCCCCCTGCCCCAGCACAACGCCCCCACCTCTGGGCGGTTTGCACAGGAGGAAGGGTCTGGTGGTTCCTTCCCTCGGGATGAAATCCATGCAAAGTGCAGACATCTAGGATCAGGAACCAGGAACGCCAGGCTCCCAGACCTCAGCATCACCCGGGGGCTTCAAGGTACACAGATGCCGCATCCCGCCCCAGGTGGATGGTCCAGGTGTATCCCCCCCGAGGGGTCTCAGCCGACTCCCCAGCTCAGCGGAGGGCGGGACCCCCCGAGCGAGGCCAGTGCTCCATCCCAGTCCCCACAGGAAAGTGAGGACCTGGAGGTCTGATGTGTTTAGTGCCCCCCGATGGTGAGGGTGGGGATTATGTGCAAGTGTTTAATGACAGCAAGAAACAGAAATAAAGAAACAAAAAATCAAATTCCTGCTTAAGGGAACTGTGTGTGTGTTGGGGGTGGGGGGATTAGAGGTACACAAACAGCTGATTACAGTGTATGGATAAAGTGGTAAGTTACAAACATTTTTTTTTTTCTGTAAAAGGCCAAATAGTAAATATTTTTGGTTTTGTGGGACACATAATCACTGTTCCAACGACTCAACCCAGTTGCCGCTGTAAACAACACATAATGGGTGTGCCGTGTGCCAATAAAACTTTATTTGCAATGACAGGCAGAGGGCCAGGTTGGTTTGCCGGGGGCAGTTTGCAGAGCCCTGACCCGGAGGGATGAACAGACTCTGAAGTAAAGACATGGCAGCTCCTTGTAAGGTTAAAATGCGGTTTCTATCACCCAGAAGTTCTATTTCTAGGCATCTACCCCAAAGAAATTAAAACACGCGTCCACACAAAAACATGTGCACGAATGTCCACAGGAACATGATGCAGGATAGACCGAGCACAGACACAAGCTAACGTCCACCACCCAGTGAATGGACAGATTACACACACGCACGTGCACACACACAACGGAACATCACTCGGCCGCCAGCAGGAGCGAGGCCCCCACGGGCTACCCCAGGGACCGACCCCGAGCCCACGACGCGCAGGGAGGGAACCAGGCACAGACGGCCACACGGGTGTGAGTCCACGCATGTGACACTCCCAGACCAGGCTCCTCCACGGATGGGAAGGGGGCTCGTGGGGGTCAGGGGAGGGAGGAATGGGGCATGGGGTTATTTCAGGGATGATGAAAGTATTCTGGAATCGATTAATGGCGATATAATTGCACAACCTTGCGAATGGACCCAAAACACTGAAATGGATACTTCAAATGCGTGAGTCTCTGGCCATGAGCGACAGCTCACTTTTCTTAATGAAGGAATTAAGTAGGGAGCCTGCTGGAGTAGACGGTGCCCGCGACAGGGCGCAGGGTGGGGCTGGAGGCCTGTGGGAGGGGCCGGTGCCTGGGGTCTGGGCCGGGACGCGGGTGGTCAGGGTGGAGTCGATGCGGTCCGGGGCTGAAGCCAGGCTGTGCTAAAAGCGGGCGAGTCCACTGCGCGGAGAGTCGGGGCCCCTTACTGGGGCGTGGAAGGTTTCCAGGCCGGCAGTGGTGTGTCCGGGGTGGAAGAGACTGACAGGGCCTCGTTTTGACTTGGGCGGTCCTTCCCCGTGAAGACACTTGACACACGTCACGACCGCGCTGGGGTAAAGATCGGTGCCATCAGCCTGGAAGGTTCCACGCACGCGGTCTGCTGACTTCAAAGGAGACTGATACAGCCTGCGGGCTTCACGGCGAGGCGGAGCCGCAGAGCAGGCAGGACGAGGGGGCTCCACGGCCCAAGGAGACACCCTGACACGCGTGGGACTCGGCTGTGACAGGAGGGGAGGAATCTGCATGGCTGGGTCAGGACAATGGAGGTTCAGGGCAGCCCCTCCGCACGCAAACTGAAGAGCAGGGCTGTGGGGTGGGGGGAAGAGCAGGACCCGAGATCGGGTAAATGGGGGGGTGTCTGCTCTCTGAAGCGGCAGCAAGGCCAAGGCCAGACACAGAGGTACCTTCTCCCCTCGGGTCCTCTGGTGCTTGGGGTCCGGCTCCCGAGAGCTCCGAGAGCCTCCCCGAGCTCCGAGAGCCGCGTGGTGGGGCTCCCTGAAGGTGTCGGCGGGCGGCCCCGACGTGCAGCGGCGAAGGAAGGCGGCCTCCGCTCACGAGGACCCCACAAGCGAGCACATACAAGCCTTTCTGGAAACCGTCCTTCATGATGCCGTCCCGGCCTCCGAAGACGAATCGCACCCAGACACTCAGACACACATGGTGTGCACGCGTATACTTACCCATTTACACACATGCGTGTGCGCGCACACACGCACACACACTACAGCTAGTCCACACGAAAGCACACTCACCAACGGGAGAACCGTGGCATGGGGAGCCTCGTGGAACCCACTGCACGAAACTCTAAGTCGGGGCAGTGACGGCTCGTCACTGTCCTGACTCTTGCACGAACGTCTGTAAAGTGGCGGGTACTCTGCTGATACAGACTGCTGCTGACATCTGGGAGGTCCTGGGCACGGCGGGGGGCAAAGTGTCCCCAGCCCCTCCCCCTCCACGCCCACAGCCATCCCCGACACCATCCAGAGCCCCTGGGACCAGACCACCCCCTATTGAGAACCGATACTAGACTAGAACCACCCCCCCAGGAACTTGGAGCAGTGTCCACGGGGGACACGCAGAGCCTGACCGGGCCTCCAGTTGGGACGGAAGTTTGCCCCCCACAGCCACCCCTGGGCGGGCCAGCGTGTGCCTGGAAAAGCCCTCAGAGCCTCGGCTTTTCTATCTGCATGATGGGTTCTCGGCACCCATCGGAACTTAGGCGTGGAGAAGGAGAGGCTCACACCATAAGCACTTGGAACCCCACGGGCCCTGCCAGGAGCCATGGACAGAGATGGCCTGCGGGGTCCGCCGCAAGGGGCCCTCTCCCATGCTGGGAGCCTGGGACCATCAGCCCGCCTTCTGGAAGGAAACCTGGAGACAGCAGAGCCATCCGGAACCTGCCAGCAGACGCCTGGTTAGACCTGGTCTCGCCCACACCACAGGATAACGGCCACCATGGCCCAGGGTCTGCTGAGTGCAAGGGTGGGCTGGAGGCATGCCTCCGACTTCCTGCTCCCAGGGCGAGGCCCCCAACCCCAAAGGGAGGCTTCTCTGGTCCAGGGGACGTCCCTGCCAGAGCCCTGTGTCCTGCTCAGCAGCCGGGCCAGCAGGGTGTCCCCGCACCTCACACGCAGGGGCCCCTTCTGTGCGCTCCCGGGGCAGCCCTCACCCAGGACCACAGGCCGGAGCTCCAGAGAGTGGACACTCACTCTCACGGTCCTGGAGGGCAGACTCCGGACCGAGTCCTCTCTGGACCCATCTTCTGGCACGGGGAAGTCAGGCCGTGCCCACGCTGCCTGAACTGTCTCTGCTCCTTTGTCAGAGGTCAGCGGACACTACGGACAGGCTCTGTTTCTGGACAAGCTCTGCCCTTCACCAAACCACCATTGCAGCTGCACACAAGGCCTGAAGTTGGGCAGCGTCAGCCTCCTGCTGGGTTCCCTCCGGCCACACTCTGCGGCTAGCCCAGCTCTCCCCGCCCCGACCCCCTCCCTCCCGAGGCTCCAGGTGCCCCCTGGTCTTCCCTACCCCCCTCATCTGTCCGTCCAAACTGACCACTTCTTACAGGAACGCCTTCCCCAGGATGAGCTCATCTCCGTCCTTCCCTCCAACACATCTGCAAAGACTCTCTTTTCCAACAAGGTCACATTCAGAGGTTCCCAGTGGACGGGAATGTGGTGGGGACACTATTTAACCCACTCCGGGCTTGTCGTCTGTGGAGAAGTTGACCCTGTCTGAGGTCCGGGGTCAGAGGGCGGAGGTGGGGTGCCCCTCACGGGCCCACATGCAGCAGCCTTGCTGCCTGGCCCCGTGAGCTTCTGGTGACAGGGGCCCCTGGGGTGGGTGCTGGCAGCTCACCCAACGGGCAGGAAGCCAGCTCGCCGCCCCCCACATGACCCTTGCTTCCTTCCTGCCCCCCCTCCTGGGGCGAGTGCAGCCGCTGCTCACAACGGCCTCTTGCATATCTCCAGCACTGGGGAGCTCACTCCCGTCCTCAAGAACAGCTCAAACCCTCACTGCGCAAGGATGGAGACCTG
The DNA here is from genome assembly GCA_004024605.1 of Pteronura brasiliensis. Taxonomy (NCBI): domain Eukaryota; kingdom Metazoa; phylum Chordata; class Mammalia; order Carnivora; family Mustelidae; genus Pteronura; species Pteronura brasiliensis. The sequence continues at coordinate 409,387 of PJEN01000219.1, forward strand.
ACGCTTACCTGCCCTGTGGGCGGGGCTCCGACACGGCTTCACGGAGCCGCAATTCAAACACCCCACGCTTGGCCCATCTGAAACGTCTGCCCAGCCGTCCCCACGCTTAATGGCGGAACACTCCCGTCACCCCACAAAGAAACCCCCTACCCTTGGCTGTCACCCCCAACTCCCTTCCTCCCTCAGCCCCTAGCGACCACTAACCCCCTTTCTGGGGATTTCTGCGGGCCGGCTTTAAGCCAATCAGCTATCAGCCAGACACAGACGCTCCACTGTCTCTGCGAATCCCGCAAAGACCTCTCCGCTCAGCTGTTCCGAGTTGTGGGCATCCCACCGCCGTGCAGAACGAGCGGGACCCCGTGGACCGGTGCAGAGGTTCCCGGAGGGGCACCGTGGGTCACGAGGGATGGGCTCCCTGACTTTCAGGGGACCACTGGGATCAGCACCTGCCTCCCACCGGGTGTCAGCAACTAATCCGGGGGGAGGGGCAGATCCCAGGGGCACGACCAGAAGACACAGCCCCGCCCCCACGTCAGTGTGCCGTCTGTGTCCCGGGCCGGCTACTGCTCTGTTCTCCGCAAACCATCTCAGTGCGAAACTGACGCTCAGCTCCTGGGGTTCATGGTCTGGAGATGCTGGAGAGCAGGGCCTGGGTGTGACAGGCTGCAGGGGCCACAGCTTGAGCTCGGCAGCCCCGCGTGGGGACGGACCGCGCCGTGTGTGTCCATCTACGTCGACGGACACACTCTGCAGCTGCCGTGACCCTGCTGCTGTGAACAGAGGGTGTGCGGACACCTCCCCGAGTCCCCGCGTGCCGTTCGCTCCGCAGACCCGCAGGCCCAGCCGCTGGAGCACACAGTAGGTCTGTTTCTAATTGTCTGAAAAAGACCCGGACCCCGCCGGGCGGTTTTCCACAGCAGCTGCCCCATTTCACAGTCCCACCAGCCGTGCACAAGGTTCCACCTTCTCCAAATCGATACCTGCCCTAAGCCCCATTCTCATCTGCACCACACAACGGGCTCGCGGTTTCCCCACGGGCCTGCCGGAGGCTCCTGAGAAAGGACCGCACCTGTGTCAGGCTTCGTTCGGTCACGGGGGAAAGAGTGTCCCTGGGTGCCGGGAACCAGGGCAGAGACCCTAGCTGGACTCTGTCGTGTGTGCACGCGTGTTCGGGCCATGCTTGGACGCTCTGGAAAGCCGCTAGGAGAGGAACAGAGCAGAGGAGGGACATGAGCCTCGTGGGCGCACACACGCACACACACGGACGCAGGACGCACGCATGCACGCTCCCAGAGCAGGGGTCGCGGGGCTGGTGGCCCTGGCGGCTGAGTCTCCCACCCGAGGCTGGGCAGCCCCGGGTGACGTGCAGGCGCGCAGCAAGGGCGGCCCGGGGGGCGGCAGCAAAAACAAACACGCGGGGTCAGTCCCAGCAGCGCGCTCGGCCGGCCTGCACGTGGGGCGCGGGGAGTCCGTGCGGGGCGGGTCTGCTCCTTCCTGCCGGGCGGCCGTGGCTTCCGGACACGTGCAGAGCCCTCGGAGGACGGGGCCGCCAGGGAAGGGGACAGGCTAACAGCGGCTGCCGGCGAGCCTCAGCCGCCTGGCACTGGGTTTGCTTGGAGCTCATGGACTCGTCGCCAGCACCTGCAGGCTGGGCCCCGGTCAGCGGGTGTGTTTTCCACGCTGCTTCACACACTCCGCACCGAGTGTCTCCGTGTGGGGGGTCCCTGCCCCGAGGCCCCGAGTGCCGGCTGGGGCTGCGGTCTCACCAGGAGCCCGAGGAGGACGGCCCGTCTCTGCCCGGGCGGGTTGCTGGTACAATCACCTCCTCATGGCTGCAGGAGTGGGGTCCCCGCCTTAGGCTGGCTCCGTGCCCGGCGGCCACCCTGGGGTCCTAGCCATGTGGCCCTTGCAGGACCCTCCTAACGTGGCAGCTTGCTTCTTCACAGCCATCAGGGGAGAGAGTGTGACTTAGGGGCTGCTGAGCGGGAGTTATGTGACCTCACAAGCTCACGGCGCGTCTGTGACCTTTACAACGCTCCCCAAGCTGGAGGCGGTCTTGCCCACATGCCGCGAGAGGAGGCTACCCGAGGCCCGGAGCCCGCAGTGAGGGCGCAGACCATGGAATCAAGTCTCCAAGGTGCCTGAGACCGTGGCCCTGGGCCCCGAGGACGGTTTGCTGAGGTGCTGGGGCTCTCAGTGGGGAGACGCCTGCCCGCGCGTCCCTAATGTGGGGAGGCCCTTCCGATGGCATTACGGGCCAGTACGTGTGTCATCGGCATGTAGAATTCACACATGCGGGTATTACGCACACCGTGCACCTGTCATTATGAATAAATCTGGAAAGAAAGGCAAAGGTTTCCTACAGGAAGTGTCACGGGGTCTGCGTGGAGCACCATGGCGTGGCAGGAAGACGTGAGCTGTCAACGAGGGGCTCAGAAATTTGCCGGGACGCGCTGGAGGCCGAGCGGGCCCTCGGAGAGGCAGCCCCCAGCATTCGCCCCAGACTCAGCTTTATAAAACGATTTGTGTTTTTCCTATTGGACTGAATCTCTTCCTGACTCTTAGTTCAAGTCTCTAAGAAAGGACAGCTAGCTGTGCTGGGGCGCGTGCCCCAAGTCAGTCACCTTGCGGGGCCACAGGGCTCGGCCCACTCCTGGAGGCCCCAGGGCCCATTACTGCGGAACCCGGAGGACCCGGCAAAGAAGCATCGCTTGCTGTCCCTACGGGCCACCTCAGCACGGCTGACATCGGGCCAGCTCATTCTGGGGGGTGTCCTGGGCACTGGGAGGTGTGCAGCAACCTCCCAGGTCCCAGAATCAGCTGGCCTCAATGTCAACAGAGTCAGGTGCGGAAACACCGCTGGAAAGGATTTCTAAGTCACACGCTGGAAAGGGGTGGAGCGGGGCTGGAACCCGTGTCTCCTGCTTCCCGGGTCGTGGGGTGTGGATCCCAGACTGACCCTCCCCTCCCCTTCCCCCCTGTGGAAAACAACCGGCCCTGGCCAGGGGCCAGCATCACTGGTCTGCGAGGGGCCAGGAAATGGCCGGAGAGAGGCTAAAAGGGAAAACATCCTGAGAATGCAGACTGTCCCCTCCCCAGCTGTGGCCCTCACCCGCCCACCATGGCAGACTCTGGGTTTCTGCTCCCGTCCTGCACGGATCTAGGTGCACAGGCCTGGGTGGTGGCCACCCACGCACACGTGACACGTCTTGTGGGACTCCACGTCATTCTGAAACTTCAGGGAGTTAACAAGAGCAAAGGAGCCCCCTCCCAGCAGCGCCGGCCACCATCTCCGGCCGTGGGGCACCCTGTCCTGCACAGCAGCTGGCTGGACAGGCCCTCAGAGCTCTGGCCAGTGGCTCATCCGGGACCCCAAAGGGCCCCAGCTCCCCCACACTGGCCATCGGGCTGGTTCCGGGAGCTGGGTGGGCTGGGAGAAAAGGGACAGTGGGACAGTCAGAGAATGGATGTCGGGAAGGCATGCAGGGGACCGGCTGACTCGCTGGCAGGAGTGAGACAGCAGGGCTCAGGGCCTCTGAGCCTGAGCACAGAGTGGCTTTAGCTGGAAAGTGCTGGGAGCGTTGGCCTCAAGTCTGGAAGTGCTCAGGGTAACAAGGTGGGGACACAGACGGGTCTGCCTCTGGTCACCTCCTCGGGACACTGGAGGATAGGCCACCCATTGGAGGAGCTTTGCAGAATGAGGCAGGAGGGCAAAGGATACTTTTCTAGGCATCAAAGAGGCAAACAACAGGGGTATAAATCCCTACCGTCCAGTAACTGTCAGAACAAAACACCCGTTCAGCGGCTTCACTCCGCACCAAGCTGTTCTGTACCACGCCGGAGGCCAGGAATCCAAAATGGGCCTCCCGGGACCAAACCCCTCGTGCGCAGGGCTGGTCCCCCTGACCCAGGGGGGCCTTGACAAGGTCCCCTCTGTTGCGTGAGGGGACACGTCCACAGGTCTTCCAGGACAAGGATGTCTTTGGGGACCAGAGTGGATGCACACACACCATTCTAAGAAGGATCTTTAATATGACTGTCTGTGTTTAAAATCAGGATGTTGTAACCCCCCGTGTGACCCACGCCCCAGGGTTTTGGTAACTCCTCATATTCTTGGATCACCCCGCCCTGGCCCGAGCCCATCCACCAGCCTGCTGCTGACAGTCTCCAAGCTGCCTGTCTTTTAAACTCAGTTCAGCCACTGCCTCCTCCAGGAAGCCTTCCTGGCCTTGCTTTCCCCTGGATAGGCTGCCTCAGCACCATTTCCTCCTTGGCCACTCCACTAGGCTATATCGGGCTTTAAGCAACCTGCAGAGCCCAGCGCCCACCCTAAGCAGACACTCAATAAATGAGCCACAAAGGGCTTGTGGTGGGGGTTATGTGTGCAGGAGATCAGGGCCAAATGTCCCTTCCCTACCACCCCCGCCTCTGGTCCTGTGCCCATGACCCCTTGGGCACCTTGTTAGATGGAGGGACCAGGCAGGACGCATCCCTGAGCCTCTTGGGGCTCACCTGTCTTCTCGCCCCTCTGGCCCCTCTCCGGGCAAAAGGACGACCGGACATGGGCTGTCTCCGTGGCCCGCACAGTGGGTGCTGTCTTGGGCAATCCCAGCCTGACAAGTCGTTAATCTGCGGTTTGGCTCCAACCTGCCCCCAACAGAGGTTTTCTGAAGGACATAAAGTCCCCAGTTAGGGGACAAGAGGAATAACAACAAAAGGACAGTCTTGGTGGCAGAGCGGGCCTGGGGGCCAGGTGTCGATGTCTTCGCGTGCAAATCCCCCAGGATGGCTGGGGGGTGGTGGGAGGCCGCCTCACTTGCCCCAAGTTCCCCAAACACGGTGGCCACACTCCCCAGTTGCCTACGTGGCTCGGCGCCCCACCTTGCGTGAACGAGGTTTCCTGCTCCTCATTCCTGGGGCACCCGCCGCGGAGGGCAGAAACCAGGAGACGTCCCCCCACCCCCGTTGCCTGGCAGAGTCGCACTTGCTCCTCGCCACTCAGCAGAAGTGGGGTCAGAGCGAAGCATGGTTTGGTACAAGAAGCAGCTCTGCCCACGGCGGCCACAACTCTGTGGGGTGAGTACTGAGGTTTTCAAAGGTGCCACATGGCTGGTTACACAGCCTGCGCTGGGGACCCGCGGATGTGTGGGAGCAGGTGGGGAGGTCCCTGTAGGTGGCCTGTGCCCTGCTGGGTGCCTGATGTTGGTTCTGTGACTCTCTACTGAACACAGGACTGTAGTATCGTTCTAGGAGACTCATCTACAGTTTCCTGTGGGGGTTAGGACTTTGGTCTATGGGATTCCTTGTTGACCATAACAAAGTGAAAAGGCAAAATGAGAAATGCTTCACCACAGGAACAAGTGCCAGAATGTGGAGGTCCTTCATATAGAAAGATTCCAGTAAATCAATAAGAGGTCCACAAACCACTTAATGAATGTGAGATCCTGAATAGTGTGGATGACAGAAAATGCTCGCTGGTGGTGTAACTGGTGACATTTGCACCAGTTCTGGGCTTTGGTCAACAGTACTGCAGGAAAGTTGATTCCTGACACGTGTTTGGTGGTTGTGGAAGACGCTGAGCGAGAGGAAGCCCGGGGAAGGGTGTATGGGAATCCTTTGCATTGTTTCTGCACTTAAAAAAAAACTTTTATAGATTTTCTTTATTTATTTGGCAGAGAGAGAGGGAGAACACAAGCAGGGGGAGTGGGAGAGGGAGAAGCAGACACCTGCCTGACGTGGGACTCGATCCCAGAGCCCTGGGATCATGACCCAAGCTGAAGGCAGACACTTAACTAGCTGAGCCGCCCAGGCGCCCCGTTTCTGCACTTCTTCTGCAAGTAGAAAAGCATCTCAAGATTTAAAAAATGGACGGTTCACAATGGATGTCAGCGACCCACAAAAAGCATGACAAATGGCCGAGTGAGAAATGCACACTCTGCAGTAATCCGAACATTGTCAATGACTCGAGGAAAGGGTCCTTTCAGCCTCTGATCCAAGGACACCAACAAGCCAGGTCCCTGGACGCAATGAGGGGCCCTGGAGGGGGTATGCCCGGGAACGTGGCGCACCAAGTGACAGAACTCGGATGCGGACCTTCCCAGTTCCGCTAACTGCCCTGTGGTGGTGTGGGAGACGGCCCTTGTTCTCAGTAAATTCCTGTTGGAAGACTTAACGGGCGCGGGGGTGGGGCACCAATGTCTGTAAGTTAATCTCCAACGGCTCAGAGAAAATGAACGTGTGCACACGCTCGGTCACGTGTATGCTGGTGACCCCGTTCCTACATCTGCCACAAGCATCGCTCTCTGCGCCGGTATGTCCACACCCCGTGCACACACAACAGGAACGCACACACACACGCACATGGACACACACGGGGGAGGGGGAGAGCAAACAGGTCAGCTGGAAACGCCCACAGCCCAGCGTGCAAAGGGCACATGGGGTTCCTCACACTGTTCCTGCAACTTTCCGGTAAGTTTGCGACCAGAGCAAACATGGGAATCCGTCTGGGAGCTACTCCAGGGGCCATCTCCAGGTGAACGGCCTCGTTTTGAAAAAAACGGGAACAGTGGACACAGGCCACAGAATTCGTCCTCTAAGAGCGTAAAACGCAGCTCACCCTTTCTTTAGACCTGCTGTGCTTTCTGGAGAAACAAACTGAAGACGAGTATGTGTCCGTTTTGTAAATAGGAAACAAGAGCTATTTTTGAAAAGCCCTGACCTTTTGCCCCCTACACAGACTGGGGACGGGGGTGGGGGGCCGGCCAGGGTCCAGAGGGTGGGGCGGGGTGGGAGCCTGAGCCGAGCGGGGCCCACACTGCAGTGGCCGGGCCCCTGTGGGTGCAGCCGGTGGGGCTGCTGGCATCTCCACCTTCCAGAGCGCCTTCCCCGCTCTGATGATTTTCCCATCCACTCTGCAGGCCGATAAATCCAAAGCAAGGGCCGCCACGGGAGCCGCCTGGGGTGGCCGGTCTGGCCCGTGAAGCCATGAGCCAGGGTGCACGACGTGCTGCCAGTGACCGCGGGCCCATGAGCCCAGCGGAGGCCGAGGGACGGGGCACGGCGGGGAGGAGACGGGCCGGCCCGGGCATGCGTCCCGGTCCAGGCATCCGCTGGCTGAGAGCCTTGGTCTCTGAGACTCAATATCCTCAAATGGGAAAAGGACACAGACAGGACGCACACAGCCCTCAGCGGGAACTCAGACTAAGTACTATATTTGGATCCAACAGAACATGACCTCAACGTCGTGTCAGCCTGGGCACCAAGGTCAAGCACAGTGACAAGTCACAGCGACAGCCCGGCCCGACACAGCGTCAGGAGAAGGGCACTTCCCTCGGGGGGTCTTCCTCCCCAAAACCCATCACCCCAGTCTGACCGAGAGAAAAACATCAGACAAACCCCAGCGGGGAGACGTTCTACAAAATTCCTGGCCAGTTCTCCCCCAAACCGTCCGGGTCAGAAAGCGAGGAAAGTCAGAACCTGTCACAACCCAGAGGGCCCTACAGAGACGTGGCGGGGAAGCAAGTGGCCGGCGGGACCCCGGTGCAGGGGGCAGACGTGAGGGCAGGGCTGGCGACACGGGAATTACCACGGAGGCTGACACCCTGGCGTGGGTTTCGTGGCTGTAACGCTGTGCCCTGGTCACGTCCAGGCCAACCCTGGGGGTGGGGGGCTGCCGGGTGGCGGACAGCACTCACAGCTGGCTTTGCAACTGCTCGGTAAACCCCAAGCCATGCAGAACAAGAGGGTTCACTCTAAGATAACCTGACTGGCTGAGTGCTTCCTGCGGGGTCAGTGCGGTGCGTCCCCTGCTTCCCATGGGGAAGGAGGTCTGAGAGCCAGGGTGCGGCCAGGGGGCCATTCTGGGCAGGGGGGTCCTGGCTTGTGCCTCGTGTACCCTGTTGCAAGACGGGCCCCATGGGGGAGGACACTGCCTCTTCCTACACGTCCATCCCCTTTGGGCACTGATAGGTCCTCATCTTTAGGGCGAGTGTCCTGTGCCCCCAAAAGGGTCCCCTGATGGCACCAGATCTGCCGTGGGTTAAAGTGCGCCTCCGAACACACGACGCGACCTTCCTTGGAAAGAGGGTCGTTGCAGATGCAACCAAGTTAGTGAGAGACTGTGCAAGCAGGGCATCTAATCCAGCGTGACAGTGTCTTTAGAAGAGGAAGGGAGTTCGGACACGGAGACACGCAGACAAGAAGGCCATGGGGGCACAGAGACAGACGGGAGGGGTGTTCTCACCAGCCAAGGCACCGACCCTCTGCGGGACGCTCGGGAGGGAGCACGGCCCTGGGAGTCGGACGGCTGGCCCCGGGGCCGAGGGAGGACAGATCTGCGTGGTTCTGGCCGCAGAGCCCGTGCGTGGCGGCTCTGCCATGGCGGTCCCGGGGCTGCGGACACAGCAGATGGTGGTGAGCTCTGCCTCACGTGGTCCTCTCCGCGCTGATCAGCTGTCCTCTACGCAGGAGTGTCCCCGGCCTCTCTGGGCCACGGGCAGAGCAACCTGTCCAGAGGGGGACATTCCACGAGGCGAGAACGGCGGCTGAGGACACGCACGCGTACAGCACCGCGGCCTGCCGGGCTCTGGGTCGGGAGCATGCAGCAGCGGCCAGCTCTGACAGCACAGCCGAGGGACAGCGCGGTGGCCGTGGGCTCGCTCTGGGCATGAGACGACATGAGGGCCCCGCCACCGTGTGGACGAGCGGCAGCGTCCCGTGTGGCAGCGTCCCTGTTCTCGCCCAGGGGTGCTCAGGACAGGGGCGCGACGCCCGCGAGTCACTTGCAAAGGTGAGGTGCACGTGCAGAGGTGAGCGGGCAGGTGACGAGGAGAGGCTATGTCCACAGGTGACACAGGTGGCTGACGGGTGACCGATGATGGAGAGAGCCGCTGTGGCCACGCGCATCTGTGCCCACACATGCACAGGCGCACACACGTCCTCCAGATACTGCCGTTCCACTCCTGAGCCGAGTTCTCCGACACACGCCCCCCAAGCCTCCCTCCCACGTGCCCCTCGCCCATCCTCCCGGCCCCGCCCCCCACTTCCTGTCACCCATCTGGAGGGGTCCCGCCTGGGGCCTCCCTCCCACCGCCACCTCCCTGAGACCTGAGCCTGGCCTCCAAGTCCCTGCAGTAGTCCAGGCTCCCCCCGCAATAGGGACACAGGGCAGCGCCGTTCTCTGGGGGCGGAGCAGCATTCCTGGCTCCCGCTTCTTAATGCCAGGAGCTCCCCCAGTCCTGACAACCACGGGGTCCCCAGGTATAGCCCAGTGCCCCGGGGGCTGCTAGGTGATGGCCAGTCCTCACCCCCGCGAACAGGGTCACTGTCGGGATGAACCATGTCGGCGTGGGGAGCTGCCGCCAGGCTCTCCGCCGGGCTCCGGGCTCGGAGGGAAGCGAGGTCACGAGGAGACTTGGAGGCAGGGAGGGGCGGGCTGCCGCGGAGCTGGTCTCTGGGGAGCTGGTTGCTGCATCTTCCCTCCCAGAGAGCTCAGAGGGCAGATCCCACCCCCCAGATAAGGACAGGGACCCTCGCTACAGAGTCCCGTGGAAGGGAAGCGGGTTGCCCCTCGTCCCTCCTCCCAGTGGCCCCCATCGGCCACCGTGTAGCTGCCCCCGGGCCAGCACGCACTTGACCCACGACCCCTCGCCTCTTCGGCAGCTCCGTGTGCTGCGTGTAGGTTTAGGAGGGAAGACCCGTCCAGGCAACAGCCCCCATTTCCGAATCCTGGCACGGGGCCAGGGTGGGGTTCCCTGACCCCACAGCAAAGGGGGCAGAGGCGGTGGGCGGCGGAGGCAGCTGATGCGACCCAGGCGCGGGCGTCGTGGGGCAAACAGAACAGGAGGGAAGGCAGCGCTGGCGGGCCGGGCCAGGCCGTTCTCTCGGCGGGAGGCAGACGGACCAGTGCGCGGGGGACAAGCGTGCACGTCCCCAGGAGACACAGAGCCCAGACGGCAGACAGACAGACAGACAGAAGCCGCGAGAAGTGGTCTCGGGCGCAGGCACATGCGCCGTGGTGCCCGCGAGCCAGTCCACATGGGGCCTCCCCGGCTCTGCCCGCGGAGGACACCCACGCGGTGATGTCCCGCAGGCCAGTCGGCGGCCGCCGTGAGCTTATTTCGCTTCACGCCACGGTCCCCCCCGCCACGTCGGCCGCTGGCAGCAACCTGCCGGCGAGTCCTTGAAGCCCTCCGGACTGTCCCAGCACGGGCCGCCAGCTGGAGCTTCCGGAAGCCGCCGGTCTCGCCGCGTGTTCACCCACACTTGGCAGAAGGAGAGACCCTGATGGTTCTCCTCAAAGTGCTCGTTCCCAGGACCGACGAGGCCGGCCACAGATCCCACGGAGGCCGGCGAAGTGTGCGGGCCAGACCGGCCACGGCTCGCCTTCGTAAGCAGTTTTGTTTGCGGGGACACGGGCACACATGCATTTACAGATGACCGGAGGCCACAGGCTGGGCTGAATCTTTGCAACAGGAAGACCAGTCCCCGAAGAGACACTTGCTGTCCACCCGGCCCCTTGAGGAAGCCGGCCTTCCCGGAGGGAGCAGACCCCAGGGTGGGCTGTCGGCTCTCGAGGGCGGGAGAGGTCACCATCCCTCTTGTATAAAGATTCGAGGCACTTCTCAGGCTTTTGGTGGGGACCACTGTGCTCCCTGCTGCCGCTGGCCTTCGAGCGGCCGTGTCCTCTGGTCTCCTTCCTCTCACAGAGCAGTGCCTTCAGCCTCCTGACCTGAGGGTCAGCCTGTCCTGCTCTGCCCCATTTTCCTTTAAACAAGACATCGTCCACCGGGAGGATCTCCTTGCTGTGGGTTAGTGATTCTCAACTGGGGACAATTCCTCCCCCACCCCAGGGGACACAGGTGATGTCTGGGGACGTCAATGGTGGCCACGACTGGCACACTCCTGGTCCCAAGGAGGACGGTTTGGGAAGCCGCTCAGCCCTCCCCCCAGCACCCCGGATGCCCCCAGACAATGATGGCCCCGTCCCAGCAGCACAGGGGTGGGGCGGGGGGTGAGCCTGCCTTAAGCCTCAAGTAGCAACAGCCAGGATGAGCTAAGGCATCCGCCCGGCTCGGGGAGGCTGGCCATACCCTGCTTGGGGAATCAGGATTCAGGTCCTCTCCAGCCTCTGCACTCTGAAGCAAGAGCCCACAGGGGACAGGGACCGCCAGACCCTGGTGAAGAGGACGCTGGCAAGGCCTTGCCCCTCAGACACATTCACAGAGCGGCAGCATAGACGGGGCACGAGGAACAGACCCACCCCTTCCTGGTGAAGCTCCCAGCCCCGGAAGGAAGTGTGTGATCCCACAAACAGCCCCGGAAGGAAGTGTGTGATCCCACAAACAGAATTAGATACCAGGATAACAGGTTTGAATCAAAAGTGCTGAAAGTCATGAATGAGCCTACGGGGTCCTGATTTCCCTTTGGGAGGGTCAGGAGGTGACTTTTTTTTTTTTTAGGAGGTGACTTTTAAAAAGGAGAACGGGGTGAGGGGGTGCCTGGGTGGCTCAGTGGGTTAAGCCTCTGCCTTTGGCTCAGGTCATGGTCTCAGGGTCCTGGGATTGAGCCCCACTTCGAGCCCCAGATCGGGCTCTCTGCTCAGCAGGGAGTCGGCTTCCCCCCCATCTCTGCCTGCCTCTCTGCCTGCTTGTGATCTCTGTCAAATAAATAAATAAAATCTTCTAAAATAAAAAAATAAAAGGCGAACGGGGCTTAGGAGGTGCGGGGGTGAGGAAGGGACGGACACATTAACCCACAAACCCACCGATGCCTCCTCCCTTTTTGAACTCGTGTTGAAAAGTGGGGGGCTGCAGCCCCACTGGGGGTGGGGGGGCTCTCCAGGGCTCTGGACGTTATGAAGTGGCCGCCCGCCCGGTGGTAAGTGACCAGGCACGACGCAGGATCGTTGGTGCGACCATCACCACTCCAGTCCTGCAGGGGCCCAGAGGAAGGAGGCTCCGGGGCTCTACCCCACGCTCCGCCCCTACAGCACTGTCCACAGGACCCCGCGCCAGGCCCAGGGCCTGCCACGGGGAGGTCTGCCTTCCGCCTCGCCAGGGCCCCCCACGGGGTCTGCTCAGACTGCCTGGGGGTGGCCGGGCTCTTCCACTCAGCTCCCAGACCTCCTTTTTGCTTCTAATTTCTATTAAAAAAAATTTTTTTCACATTTTGAAATCATTATCGATTCCTAAGAGGTCGCAAACAAAAGAACAATCATACAGGGGCCCTCGCCCGGCCTCCCCCGACGGGAAGGAGGTGCGCATAGTTAATCCCCGCTGAATCTGAGCACAAACAGGCCACTGCTACGACCAGAGCTTAGCGGACCATCTGGGTGTGTCTCAGGCAACGAGCCGGAGGGCGGGTTCGCGTCCCACCGCCGTCCCCACAGCGCCCCTCCTCCTCACGGCTAGCCCTTCCCCACCGCACTGACCCCACATCCCCGCTCCTTGACAAGGCACAGCAAGCCGGGCCTGCGGCCCCTGCAGGGGTGTCCACGGGCACCCGCGGTGTGTCCGGGAGTGCACGGCTGGTTTAACGTGCGTGCTGGGTCCACACGCCACACCACGTCGCGTCAGCAGGACAGCGGACAAAGCCCACGGATGCAGCAAAGACTTGACCAACCTCTACACCCCCGTCACAAGCTGAGGACAGAAGGGAACTTCCACAACCTGACCCAGGGCCTCCCCGGAAGCCACAGCCACGCGTGTGCCCACGACGACGGCCTGCAGAGCCAGGGAGGGCAGGGGTGCCCGGCGCTCCACATCCTGCCAGATGTCCTGGCTGGGGCGGCTGGTCCGGGGGAGGACGTCAGCGGGGTCCAGATGGGAGAGGAGGCCGGAGAACCACATCTGCACGGCACACGCCACCGCCCGGGGTGGCACGGGCACAGACGCACAGCAGCCACACGGCACCCAGCAGGCTGCCTGGGAACCGAGCAGACGTGTAGGGCCCCAGCCTTCCCCCAGCGTGACGGGGACGCGTGAGGGGATGCTGGGTGACGGGAGTCCGGCATCGGGTTGGATGGCGGCACAGAGATCATGCCACACGGGCTCTCGGCACAGGCACAGGTAGTAGGCAGACCCCACAAAGCATGTCAAGACTCATTTTTTGCCTTTTTCTTTCTTGTCAGCAGCTGCCCAGGGTGGTCAGAGGGCCTGTTCCTCCCAGGAACGGGGTGGGGACGGGGGTGGCTGGGAACGCTGTCCGGTCTGGGGCCGTATTTCTCTTCCATCCTCCTCTGACCTGCGTTCCAGACGGCCTGCTGATGCACCCGTCCTTGGCTGCTCGGGGTCTAGCGCTCTTGGAGGCCGGTCACCCCCGACGGCTGCAGCGGGTGTCCTTCCCTCCAGGCCCCCTTGGGTTCACGGTACCACTCTTCCGCCTGGTTGCTGCACTCTGACACTGGGCCCCCGTGCTGTCCCCAGGGCCGGCCGGCTCCCAGGTCCCCTTCCTCACAGCTCCTTATCGTCTCGGGCCTGCTCTTGACCTTCCCACACTGACCCCAACTCTATTTCTCCAACTGCTCCCTCCTCCTGGGGCTGGGCCATGCATCTGGTGCCCCGGGCCCTGTGCCATGGCTGTGTGATGTCTGTGTCATTTAAAACACCACTTCACACGTGCTGCCCCAGGGACAGACCCTGAGCCCACGGCGCTCAGGGAGGGAACCAGACACAGGAGGCCACACGTGGTGTGAGTCCACGCACGTGATGCGGCCAGACCAGGCTCCTCCACGGACTCGCGGGGCCCGGGGTTGGGGGGAGGGCAGAGGAGTGACTGCTAATGGGGGCAAGGTGCCCTTTGGGGTGATGGAATGTTCTGGAATTAGACGTGGGTGACGGTTGCGATCTCTGCAAATACGCTAAAAACTATTCGATTCTACACTGAACACAGGTGAAGCGTATCATGTGTAAATTTTGTCTCAATAAGGTGTTAGAAAATAAACGAGAGGCAACAACATTATCAAGAGGTTGGGCCGTTTATCCAGATGGACTTTTCGAGTGTGTCGGTTTTTAAATGCACGAGAAAAATAGAAAGATTCGAAGCTCTACGGGACGAACAGACCAGGGGAAGGAGAGGACGTCAGCCATCAGGTTCGCTCTGTCCGGCACAAAATCATTTCCACATATTTTATGGGTGAGGAAACAGGCTTAGCAATGGGGGTGACGTGAACTGTATGACCGCAGAGCCGTCCTGTCTGTATCCGTCCGTCCACCCACCTGCCCTGTCCGTCTGCATCCATCCATTCACTGTTCTGTCTGTCCGATTCCAACCATCCGTCCATCCATCCACCTGCCCTGTCTGCATCCGTCCATCCACCCGCTGCCCTGTCCGTCCATCCATCCACCGTCCCGTCTGCATCCACCCACCCGCCCTTCCGCCCACCGGCATCCACAGACACACACGCAGGACCGCCAGCAGAAAGGCAAATAGAATCCAGGCTTGCAAACCGCCGTCCCACACTATTCTTATCCCTAGTAAATGCCAACACCCATTTACGTTTGCAAGGCTGAACGCAGCGATGAGCACATCGCTCTCGCCTTCCTGATGCTCCGGGTAACCTAGCAACCTCGTCCCCAGAGCCCGCGGGGGCGCCCCGCCCAGCATGTCTGCCTCTCCACGCTCGCTCGGGAGCCTGTGGGAGCGGCGGATGCACAAGTCAGAAATAACCAAGCCTCTGTCGGTTCTCCTGCGTTCGTAAGGCGCACTCCTCCGTGCCCCCGCCGCGTGCCTCCCCGCCTCCGTCCTGCCCCGCTTTCTTTCCCGGAGCGGCCCGCGATGCACGCGGGGTGTGGCAGGCTGCTCTGCACACCCCGGGGCACACCCGGGAGCCGGGCCGCCCCGCGCTCCAACACCGCCACCAGCTCAGCCCACGGCGAACCTCGCTCTGCGGCAGCCCAGGCTGGAGAGCAGCGCCGGCACTGAAGGGAGAAACGTCATCTCTGCTGCCTTTTTCTGACTCGTGGGTTTCTTCCAGAGCTCCCCACCCCGCGTCCAGGAGCCGCACACCCACGCCTGCCCCGACCGAGCCGGGCCGGCACCCCGGGACCCTGTTACTCTTCATCTCTCCTCCGTTTGTGCTTTTCACCCCCCACTTGGAACCACAGCACCCCTCGTACACCCCAAATTCACAAGAATATCGTCATCCACTCCCCAGCCTGCAAACAGTGGGCCCTGATGGTCAAATGGGCCTTTTCAGGCTCGTGTGTCAAAACCGGGAGCCAGCGAGGCCCGTGTGTGCGGCATTTGCTTGGCGTGTCTCTTTGCGCCCCCCTCTCTGTCAATCATCACTTAAGAAACAAAACACAAGTTCTGGTTTTCAGAATCCTCTCAGGCTGGAAGAAGAACGGTGAGGCCGGCACGGAGCCCCCGCCCTCCCCACACCTGTCGTGGCTCCTGCTGCTGATTCCCGGCGCGGCGGGCTAGAGCTGTCCTCACTGGGCCGGCACCGACACGGAAAACCCACGCTGTCCGGATTTCCTTACTACTTCCCCAAGGTCTTCGTCTCCCACAGGACCGCACACAGGACCACCCCCCCGCATGCTCGTGCGGCGACAGCTGGTCCTACGCGTCCACCTGAGTGGCGTGTCTGCGAGGCACCCCCGCGAGTCCGCGGCCTGAGGCACACAGGCCGCCCTCCCCGTGAAGCTGGGCCTCTCCACCCCGCCGAGGGCCTGAACACGGCAAGAGGCAGAGTCCGTGAGAACATGTCTCTATCCGACCGTCCAGCTGGGACATCGGTCTTGTCCTGCATTTCGGACTCGGACTCAGACTGGGACGCACTCCGTCCGCCCGGTAGGATCTCCAGGCGGCCAACTGCGCTCCTGGACCTTCTCAGCCTCCCTAATGGCCTGGGCCAATCCCTTATTTCCATACCCTGTTGGTTCTGCTTCTCGGGAGAACCCAGATCGTACAGCTGTCGTGCCCCCTTGGGTCTCTCGGGGCTGAGACAGTTTCTCAGATTTTCCTGGTTTCATGACCTGGACAGTTTCGAGGAGGCCTGGCTAGGAATTCTGTAGGCAGTCCCTCAAGCGGGGTCTGTCTGATGCTTTTCTCACATAATTAGACTTGGGTGATTGACTCTGGGGAGAAAAACCTCAGACACAAAGTGCTCTTTTCACCCCAGTACATGGAGAGTATGTACTTCGTGGATATGACACCGGAAGGACAGGAAACAGAAGAAAAAAATAAATTGAACTTCATTAAAATAAAAAACTTTTTTTTTTTTTTTTAAGAGAGAGTGAGAGAGTGAGCGGGGGCTGGGGGAGGGCAGAGGGAGGAGAGCGAGAATCCTAAGCAGGCTCCATGCCCAGCAGAGAGCCTCATGCAGGGCTCGATCCCACAACCCTGAGATCATGACCTGAGCCAAGATCAAGAGTCGGACACTTAACAGACTGTGCCACGCAGGCGCCCCCCAAATGAAAAAAGGTCTGTGCATCAGAGGGCATTTTCAATAGAGCAAAAGGCAGCCCAAGGAACAGGAGAAATTGTTTACAGATCATATATCTGGTAAGGAATTAATATGTACAATACATAAAGAATTCCTACTATTAAATGAGCAACAGTCTGATTAAAAATGAGCACCACACAGACGTTTCTCCAAGGAAGACCTACGAATGGCCAGGAAGCACAAGAAAAGACAGTCACGTCACTACTCATCCGAGAATGCAAGTCAGGACCACGGGGGGTACCGCGTCACACCCATCAGGATGCCTCGTATGAAAACACAAAGCCAGTAGCAGAGATAACAAGACCGGTGAGGACCCGGAGGACCCAGATGCCTTGTGCGTGGCAGGTGGAAACAGAAAATGGTGCAGCCGCTGCGGAAAACAGTATGGAGTGTCCTCAAAACTGTAAGCACGAAATTACCATAGGGTCCAGAAATTCCACTTCTGGGTGGGTATACCTGAGAGAACGGAAAGCAGGAACTTGAACATGTCCTTATACACCCATGTTCACGGCAGCCAAAAGGTGGAAGCAGCCAAGGGTGTGTTGACAGATGAATGAGTAAACACCGTGTGGCCCGCCCACGCTCTAGACTACGGTCCAGCCTCTGAAAGGAAGGGACCCTGACCCCTGACACCACGCAGTGAGACCCCGAGGACACTGGGCTCAGTGAGAGGAGCCAGACCCAGAAGGACCCCAGAGGAGTCCCGTCGGCACAGACAGAGAGGAGAGGGTGGGAGCCGGGGCTGGGGCAGGGGGTGGGGAGTCCGTGCTTCGTGGGGACAGAGTCTCCGTGTGGAGAAATGGAAAGTTCTGGAGACAGAGGGTGGGGGACTGCAGGACAGTGTGAGGATGCTTCGTGCCACTGAGCCGTGCGCTTAGAGGTGGTTGCGATGCTGAATGTCGTGTTGTGTGTGTCTTACGATAAAAAGAAGCTACACATATTGTTTAAAAGGCCAGGCCTGGAATGACCCAGATGGACACCGGCCCAGCCGTGCAGAGGTGCAGAAACATCTCGGGTCTGCCTCCGTCTGGGTCTTCGGGGCTTCTCGGAGCATGGTAGCCAGAGCCCTATTCTCGCCCTAAGTGGCTCAGACCCGGAGCTGAGGGGTCAGCATAAGACGTGGCCCCACACATCTGGGGAACCTACCAGAAGCTGGGCTGCTGTGAAGGGCCATGCTCCCAAGCAGGCCACCTGGGGCACCCAGCTGAAGCGCAGGGCGCGGGGCGCCGTCACACACCCACCTCCGCGTGGCGGCACGTGCCTGGGAAAAGCCTGCAAGAAAGTCTCGGGGCGGACACAGGAGTGGGAAGGACAGAGGAAGACTGGCCTGTGCGGAGCACACGCTCTCGCCGGGCCTCTGACTTAGCATTTCCGTAACTTCCCCAATGTAGTGCTCACGACCGGCCACGGACGGGTCTTGGCCCAGCGCCCAAACACGCCTGTCATTCCTTAGCATGAGCGGGGAAGCCGGGACGCAGGAAAACCAAGAAACTTGCCTCAGACCCATCAGGACAGCTTGTGGCCCACGCTGGACTGGACGGTTGTCCACCTCGCCCACACCTTGGTGCGGGCTGGATCTGGGGAGAGGGGTCTGCGGGGGGACACGTCCGCTTCCCGCACCCACACTGTTACATGCATTTATAAACGCATCCCCGGCCGGGGCAAGATCCCAGATCTGACTCTCGGGGAGATGACAACGGCCTCTTCCTCTTCCAGAGTGACAGGGGCCGCGGGTACAGACACCTGTGGACGGACCCGCGGCATCCCTGCACCCTTCACCTGCCACGGCTCTCCCGCACACAGCCTCTTTTTCTCCGCTTTTTGGTTTCTGGGGCCTCGCTTCTCCCCAGTCATGAGCAGGCTCTGACAGGCTACCGCTGAGGTTTCAGAAATGCCACACGAACTCGGGGCGTCTGGGTACGCGATGTGTTTTCCCTCGCTGCCGGCTCTGTGTTTTCCGATGAGCGCCCAGGAAAAGAAAGTCCCCGAGGGAGGCGGTCAGGAGAAAGAAAACAAGGCTGAGAAAGCCCGGCCTTACCCAGAACTGGTATCGCTTCTGTATTCTCTCCTTATCGAGAAGGGGGAAAAAATCGAAGTTGAACTAAAAGGTCACATCACTCCAAGCTGGAAAGAAGTCTAGTTTCTAGAAACCTCTCCAGAAACGGGAAGCTGGGTTTCCAGCGTAGTTTCCACCGGGTGCGGGTGGGGAACGGGGCTGCAGGGAGGGAGGGGGTGCGGCAGGAAGTGGGGTGCCCCGCTTGGCCAGCAAGACCGAGGCCGCGGGGCTCCGGCACGGGCCAACTGTGCAATGGAGAGCGCCTTCTGGGCGTCGCTCCGGAGCAGAACCACCACACGGCGCCTTGCGGGACGGCCGCTGGCCTGCCTGCTGTCCCGGGCTGACCTCGGGGAGCCCTGCACTCTCCCTCGCGGACCTGGGGAATGTCTGCCCTCGTGAACATTCATGCTGAGATCCGAGGTTTCGGTTTCAACAAAACAAATACAGCAGTGGCCCACCCCTTCCTCGACGAATCCAACAAACCAGGCTGGTCTCTGGGGGCGTTTCGGGGGTTTCCAGGGGAGAAAGTGTGGCCCTGCCAGCCTTCAGGACGCAGAAGGTGGGAACTGAGTGGACGGCCCCCGAGGCAGCGCCGCATGTAGCTGTCCCATCTCCCCAGGTTCCCCAAAGTCGGGGAAGCCTGGACACCTCTCTGAACTCGGCTGAGGCCCATGACACGTCCAAGTTGGAAGGCAACACGGGTATCCTGGTACGAAGGGTCTGCCACCAAGGGGGGGCTCCTGGGAGCCCCGAACAATAAGGAACTCCCTGCCTGAAAGTCCGAGGAGCAAGGACCCCCAGGCTGAGTGGCAGTCCTGCTGACGCTCCCGCGAGCAGTCAACGGGCCTTCTCCGTCCGCGTCCCCCCCCCCCCCCGATCGGGGCCCACAGCTGGAAAAACGTCAGCAAGAACCAGACAGACAGGAGCGAGGCGGGGCCTGAGCAGGACACAGACCCTGCTCTTGGGGTTCCAGGCCTTCCAAAGCCATCTTCTGTGCTCACGAGCTGCGGCTGGGGCTCACCCTTCAGGAATGTTCCGACTCACAGAAACGCAGGTGGCTGCCACCGGAGGAAGCCCATCGCGCCCCGTCGCGCCCCGGGGAGAAGACGAGTGTCATCACTGGCATGTGGAGCGTCGCAGAATCAGGGATGGCGAGCTGGGCTAAACACAGAACGTGGGGGCACCGGGGGCAGCGTCTGCCTTCGGCTCAGGTCATGATCCCAGAGTGCTGGGATGGAGCCCCGCATCGGGCTCCCTGCTCTGAGGGGAGCCTGCTTCTCCCTCTGCGTCTGCCCCGCCCCCCACTGGCGTGCAGGCACCGGCGTGTACGTGCACTCTCATTAAAAAGCAAAATCCTTAAAAAAAAAAAAACCCACGCCCCCCAAAAACCAAACACAAGACAAGTTTGTACACAGAGCAGGGTCTGACTCCCCCCCCACCAATCCGTGACCGCAAGGGCGGGTCTGCGCCCAGAGCCAGACAGGCGGGGTGGACGGCAGCCCCCATCCAGCCCCAATGCAGAGCCCGTCGCGGTGAGGAGCCTTGCAGGGTGTGACTAGTGTCCCCGCTCTTACTACTTGTAATAACGTGACCCTCTATCCAGCCGTCTGCTTCCGTGAGCAGGGGGAGGGAGAGCAGATTGTCCCCTCCTGGGAGGGCAAGCCAGTGCCGGGGGCGTTGGGCTCACAGGGCAAGGGTGGCCCGACCGTAGCCCACCCACCCCCGTTTCCCGCCTTATCTCAGCGTTCATCTTTTCAAAGCCTTAATTAGAGGAGTGGTCTCCCAGCAGCTGAGAGCACGTGCTCCGGGCCCTCGGGCTGGGTCAGGCTGATGAGTCCCCGCTGCTCACGGGCGGTGGGATCTGGGTGCATCCGGGTGAACTTCCTGGCTCCTCACCTATGGGACAGGGCAAGCAGCAGCCAGAGCTCTTGGATCCATGACTCCAGTGACTCCTAAATGGCCTGGCCCCAGGACCTGTTTCCACCCTTAAAAACGATCGTAGTGACCTGTGTGATCAGTCCACGCCCGCCGCAGACGCACACACGGGAGCCTGGCCCGAATGCAGCCCCTGCTCTCTGGGGCAGGGGCTGGGGGCCTCTTCCTCGCCGCGTCCCCAAGGCTGGGCAGCCAGGGCAGCCGACGGCACCATCCCAGTGCAAGATTCTGTCCAGGAAGAGAAAGGGCGCTGGGAACCCCTGGCCCTAGCACTGCCTCCAGGAGCTGCAGTAGCATCTCGGAGACCTGCGGGGAAGGAAGCCTGCTGGGCCCAGAGACACGACTCGCATCTGACCGGGGGTTAAATTTCCCACGCCCTGGCTTCAAGACACCTGCGCCCTACACTCCCTCGAGCAGATGCTGCCTCCCTTCTGCAGGGGGGAAGCTGCTGGCAGGAAAGCACACTCTGCAAGGAGCCCACAGAGTGGGCGAGCGGGCGGGCGGGCGGGCGAGCAGGCGGGCGGGCAGGCGGGCGTGGAGACACCCTGGGCCTGCCCGGAGCAGCTGAGCAAGGACCACTACGCGATCCTAACGGTATGTGCCACCTCCGACGGGATGCTGGGGATCTAAATTAATCCCAGATGCTGGGCTGTGAGGCGAAGCAGAGGCTAATCTTGATCTGGGCAGCAGGCCACCTGTGTCCTCCTTTGTCCTCGATCAGAACTGCCTTTTACAGCCAGCGTGGTGTTGAACTACCAGGAGGGGTCGAGGGCAAGAGAAGCCAGAGCCAGATGCAGGGCACGCAGGGAGCGGCCGGACCGAGGCGGAGCCCAGACCCTGGGCTCTGGGGTGGGCGCTGGGCGCAGCAGAGCCGAGATGGGGAGGGCCCGGGGTGTCTGCAGGGGTGAAGGCACAGGGCCGGCCACACGCTCCAGGAGGGTCAGTGCACGGCCCACCCTCCTCGCTTCCGAAGAGGGAGAAGCCGGGCACCAAGGGGCAGAGTTGAGGGTGGAGGGCATCCTCTGTTCTTCTCACTCCAAGGGGCTGGATGGGGATGCTGGTGGCTCCCTGGGCTGCGAATGCCGGACAGTCCTGGGCTCGGAAACGCAAGCCCAGACCCGTGTTTCTAGAGTCCAGAGTGGGGACAGAACAAAACCAGGCAGGAGCAGCTGCAGTGTTTGGGAGGGTGATGTAGGTTTGCCTGTCCTCCCTGTGCACAGGGTTCTGAGTTCTGCACAGGGCACGGGCTCGGGGGAGCTCAGATGTCTCAGCTGCTCCATTTCACAGGTGCGGGAACTGAATACAACAGTCAGAGGCCCCTGTTTTGAGCGGCTGCAAGTTTTTGGCCCCGTGCCTCCGAGCTATGGTGTGGAAACCTTTCCACACCCCCCCATGTCACACCCGAAGGGTACCCTGCATTCAGGGACAAAGTGCGGCCTCTCAGGATGCTTTTCCCAGAGACACAGGACAACGGGGGGAGAGCACCATTCGTGGTGGGTCCCTGGACCCCAAAAACAGTGGGCCACAAGGTCCCAGGAGAGCAGCTGAATTCTGGGGGTGCATGAGGTACAGCTACGGAAATGCAAACCCCTTGTGCAGCCCAGACTCGCTCCTGCAGCTCCGGTAACAAATCACACAGACCTGGTGGCTTAGACAGCGGACGTTCATCTCTGCAGTTCTCACGGCCACAGCCCAAGCAGGGGCTGAGGTCAAGCTGTGGCGGGGCCATGCTCCCTTCAGGGGAGGGTCCTTCCTGTGTCCGCCAGCGCCTGGGGGCCCAGGCGCCCCGTGGCTTGTGGCCACATCCCCGGTCATTGCCTGTGGTCACGTGGCCTCCCCCGAGTGTCAAATCTCCTCCTGCCTCCGTCTCCTAAGCACACTTGTTGACTGCAGTTAGGGCATACTGGAAAAATCCCTCCGTCGCAAAATCACACCTGCAAAACGCAGTCCTACCAGGTGCCACATCCCCAGGTTCCACAGATTTGGGACCTGCTATCTCTGGGGGCCTTTCTTCCCCAAGCACGAAGTCTTTCCAGGGCCCGGCGGGCACAGAGGAAGACCTCCCGTGCCCCGCAGCCGGGCACACACGGGGTGAGGGGCCGGGAAGGCGGCTGCGGACGTCCGCGGGCAAAGATGGGAAGGCCCCATGTGGCAGGTGAGGAAGCCCGGACTGAACAACACTGTGACAGAGGTCGCGGCCCCACACTCTCTGTGTGCGTAGGCCATGTGTCCTCTGTGTGAAGATCAGTCAAAGGCAGCAGCGTTTGTTAAAATGAAGTTGGGAAATAAAATCCACCTGGAGTCTGGTTCCCTCGGGGGCCCTGCCAGGCCCCAACGACCCCGCTGGGAGCGCCCCCTTCCTGCCACACTGAAACAGCAGAGCCGGCACGGTGAGTGTCACCATCAAACACACGTGACCGGCTTCCTGGGGAGCAGCCCCAGGGTTAGCAAAACCCAGAGCTGCAGCCGACAGACAGCAGCACGACCAGCTCCCTCCGGGCCCGCGGCCAGAGAGCACCCGGAAAGCTGGCGGGCTTCTGGGACGCCTCCCGGACGGGGCTCACAGCTCGGATGGCATTTGAGAAGAAAGGTCAGGCACCGCCTGGCGGAGGGCTCTCGGTGACAGAGCAAACCGCACGGAGTCAGAGCGATGGCAGGTGGCGGGT
The DNA here is from genome assembly GCA_004024605.1 of Pteronura brasiliensis. Classification (NCBI taxonomy): domain Eukaryota; kingdom Metazoa; phylum Chordata; class Mammalia; order Carnivora; family Mustelidae; genus Pteronura; species Pteronura brasiliensis. The sequence continues at coordinate 432,491 of PJEN01000219.1, forward strand.
GGGTGGGGTTTAGGAGGGTGCTAAGGGGGAGGAAAACCGAAACAAGAGACTAACGTGATTCAGCACAGGCCCCGCCCACACACGAGCTGCCCTGTGGGAAACAGAAACCCCGATGCCGGGCACAGAGGGCGCGAGGCTGGGACGGCGGACGAGGCCGGGCAGGCTTTCTGCAGGTGCACACGCAAGCACGCACACAGGGGCACGGAGATCCTGGCAGAGGCGCACGGACAGGCCGGCGCCGTGGGAGCCAAGGGTACAGCACGAGATCTCAGTCTGGGATGCAAGACAGACAGCTGGCTCGGGTGTCCCCAGGGGCAGGCACCCCCGTGCTGTCTTGCACACACCCCAGCGTCCCAGAGCCGGGACCCTGGCAGAGCTCCCCGCGTTTCCATCTGCCATCCTGGCCGAGGAGCTCCAGGCCGCCCCCGGCATCTCCTCCTCCTGCGGAGAGCCGTGACGGGGAGCCCCACAGTCCCTCCTGGGGTGAGCAAAAGTGCAGCCCACGGCGGCCCTGGGTCTGCAGTTTGGGGCACGGTCTCGGCCAGCACCGAGGCCGCCGTCAGATGCCCGCAGGCCTGTGAAGACGCTGAAATCCGTGTGCCTGATCGAAAGCCACACTTCCTTCTTCTGACCTGAGAACTTTTCAGATTTTTATTTATTTTTTTTTTAAGTAAGCTCCACACCCAGCGTGGAGCCCAACACGGGGCTCGAACTCACGACCCTGAGTTCAAGACCTATGCCGAGATCACGAGTGAGATGCTAAGATCCACCTAGGCGCCCCTGCCCAATTTTTAAAGAAATTCAGATGAGAGTCGCAGGAAATAAAACGAGCCGTTTCACAGGGAACATCTCAGTGGCACTGACTGCATTCACAGAGTTGTGCAACCAACACCTCTACCAGTTCCAGAACATTCCATCGCCCCAAAAGCAGCCCCTTCCCCACCTGCATTCCCCTCCCCCAGCCCCCGGCCCCACGAGCCCCCTTCCCATCTGTGGAGGGGCATGGTCTGGGCGTGTCACATGCGTGGACTCACACCCCTTGGGGCCTTCTATGTCTGGTTCCCTCCCTGTGCGTCGCGAGCTCAGGGTCCATCCTCAGGGCCACGCGTGGGGGCCTCGCTCCTGCTGGTGGCAGCCGGGACGCTCCCGTGTGCAGGTGAACGTGTCATGCATGGTGGTACTGTGATCGTCTCCCCGTTCTGGCTCTGGTGAACTGTGCCGCTGTGAACACACGTGTGTGTGTCCTTCCTTGTGTAGCCCTGCAGGTTCTCTGGGGACCTCCTAGGCCTGGAGCTGCAAGGCCAGTGGGCTCTGTCTGTGGCTCTGCCGTCCCGCCAGGGCCCCGAGCAGGCCTGGAGTTGCACCCCACACCCGCCCAGTGTCCCTGCAGTGCAGCCACCTGGCGTGGAGATGTGCGTGTGTCCGACGGGCGTCTGCCCGCCCTCAGGTGATGGCCGTGCGATGAGACACGGGCAGCGATGAGACACGGGCGCAAAACGAGAGGCACGCCAAGACCCAGCCGTGGAGGGAGCGTGTGTTTTGATGCTCTGTTGCAAAAGAGCGAACGCACCAAATCCAGCATGAATGCCAGGCCGACATCCGGCATCCCGGCGGGACGGTCAGCATGGGCTGAGAGCCACGCTGAAGCCTGAGCCGCAAGGAGGACCGGGCCGCCCGCTCCCGCCCACACTCCGTCCTCACTCTGATCTGGTTCGTCCTGGATGTCCTCGAGGACGTTGAATTATTAGTGCAAATAACAGACTGTGTTCTGTTAAAATGTCTACTTTCACATAAAATCACATCCGAGGGGCACCTGGGTGGCTCAGTGGGTTAAAGCCTCTGCCTTCGGCTCGGGTCATGATCTCAGGGTCCAGGGATCGAACCCCGCGTGGGGAAAATCTCTGCTCAGCAGGGAGCCTGCTTCCCCCTCTCTCTGCCTGCCTCTCTGCCTACTTGTGATTTCTGTCTGTCAAATAAATAAATAAAATCTTTTTTAAAAAAATCACATTCAGACAAGCTGGAATGAGTGAGCTGATGTTAACACGAATGTTCTCTCTCATGTTAAATTGCTATTTACTTGGTCCCCGAGGTTCTCACTGTGGTCTCAGGCTGTCCGCACGCGGCCCCAGCCCAGGACCAGGAAGGGGCCGGCACAACCCGGAAGGCCCTACAGGAAATGAGGCGTTGTCTGTTGGTCCCGAGGTGGAGGGGGGTGGGTGGGGCCGCTGCGTTACTCTTCTCAGCCTGTTTCCCTGACGATGACAGGAGTTCGTGACCAAGCCTCCACTGCCAGAGGGCAGGTTTTCAGCAAATGTCCACCTCCGCTCAGCCTTAGGCCCCCCAAACGCGTGCAGCAGGAGGCGCTGTGCTGGTGAGGGTCTGTGTCCCTCTGGACACATGTGGGAACAGTCCTGCTGCGTGTGGAGGGGAGGGGAGGAGGCCACTGGCCGGCCCACGACTCGGCAGGGCCCCCTCGGGGAGCTTTTGGCCACGCTGCCACCGGCGGGGCTTCAAGGAAGCAGGTCAGCGCTTTCTTAGGAAAGGATTTGTTCTGCAGATGGGACGGGCGGGACTGTCCCCTGGCCCCGTCTGGCCCAGTCCACGCCGCCGGCCAGGTCTGCGTCCGCCCTGCACCCGGCCCTCTCCCGCTGCTTGGCCCGGGTGGGCATCAGGCCCCCAGACAGCAAGCCGGAGGTGCCACGGTGCTCCTTCCCAGCCCAGAACGGGAAATTATCTGGAAATGGGGTGGTCGCAGGTGTACTTAGTTAAGGTGAGGTCAGTCTGGAGGCGGGTGCGCCCAAAGCCCTGCTGGGTGCCCTTATGAAAAGGGGACATGTGGACCCAGACAGGCAGGGAGAAGCCCTGTGAAGACGGGGCCAAGACGGAGGGATGCTTCTATGGGCCAGGGCACGCCGAGATGACCAGTGGCACACTGGTGTGAGGCGGGGGAGGCTGGGAAAGGCTCTCCCTCAGCAGGAACCAGCCGTGCGACACCTCTGGCCCCAGAGCTGGGAGAGAATACGTTTCCATCGTTTCAGCATTAGCACTGGGGACAGCCACCCCAGGAGACCGAGACATGGGGCCCAGGGTGTGCACACCTGTCTCCTGAGCGCTCCGTGAGACTCTCGTTCCCAAAAGGTAGCGGAAGACAGACACTCACAGCCAGAGCCAGACAGGCGGCTGGCCCAGGACATCCCGGGCCCTGGTGGCATTTCATGCTGGTGTGAAAGCAACACAGGGCGGGTCCCCTTTCCCTGCTGGCCCCCCGCCCAGTCCCAGAGGAAGCCACTCCGTCCAGTGAGCTGGCCCCTGGCGGGAGCCCCGACAACACCGTGGGAGATGACGACTGGGAATCAGGATCGCGCACGTCTCTGCACAGACTGACTCAAGGGGACAGGAATTCCGCCGGCGGGGCGGGCGTCTAGACTGCGGTGTTTCTGGGATGCAGGAACCCGGAGCCAGAAGCACGAGCCGGTGGGGTGGGTTGTGCTGCCACCTGGTGGCCACGGCGGCACAGGACCGTAGCGAGTCAAGGGACCCGGGTGTGGGGGTCCAGGCCCTCCTGGGGCCGCTGTGTGAAGGGGGAGGCCACACAAAGCCTGCACTTACTTGCAGCAGGGGGAGACCCCCGGGTGAGGGCTTCCGCTGACCCCAGGAGACTGCGCTCTGCGACCAAGGGACTCCTGAGGTCCCAGGACGCTGTGTACACTCGGTGGGGGTGACTCAGACACTGGTTTCTACGGTGGGACCCCTCGGGGTTTGTTATGTGTCTAGTGTGAGCAGGGACTTATTTTCCCAAAATAAGGAATGCAGGGTCCCCCCATCCTGGCACTGCTGACATTGCGGCGGGTTACTCTCTTTTGGGGGCGTCCCGGGCACTGTGGGTGGCTGAGCATCCCGGGCCCACAACCCCTGGATGCTAGGAGCACCCCAATCGTGACGACCACAGATGCCTCTACATGGGGCCCCGTGACCCCGGGTGCAGTCATCCCGGTCCGAAACTCTGGGATGGGTGATCACTGCTGTGGCTTTTTTTTTTTTTTTACTGTTTTTTTTTTTTTGATTGGAACCAAATGTCTTTCTTTGAAGCTATAACTATCCAGGCAGCCCCCTGTCCTCCCCGCTGTGAGGAGCTCCCCATCAGGGCTGGGTGGTGTTGGGGGAGCACGGTAATGAGGGCTGGAAGAGACCCCTTCTGCTTGTCCCCGGGCAAGGTGGGCCCGGGCAGAGGCCCCTGTGTGTGGGACAGGAGCACAGGCACTCGCTAGGTCCACGGGGACAGGGTGGAGGCAGGTTTCTCCCAGGAGGGACAGCCCACCAGGAGGGCTCACCTGTTGCCCCAAAAGTCCGCTTCTGGATTCTGTTTTCAAGGTCCTTAAGCAGGCTCCTCCCCCTCCCAGCTGCACCTGGACGCAGAAGCACGTGGGGGCTTTGGCAGGGGGTGTCACGCTTGCCTTTGTGGCCCCTCCCACCACACGGCGATAGGGTACTTGATGTTCTAGAATGCCAGCTGTGTAAAGGTGACTGTAAACCAGGCTGGGTTACTAAACGTTCACCAATACGTTAGTCACCTTTTGTTCACTGATTTTATTATATTTTTAAAGATTTTATTTATTTGAGAGCAAGAGAGAGCATGAGCCAGGGGTGGGGTGGCACAGAGGGAGAAGGAGGCTCCCCACTGAGGAGGGACCGATGTGGGGCTCGATCCCAAGACCCTGAGATCATGACCTAAGCCAAAGGCAGATGCCCAAACAGCCGACCCACCCAGGTGCCCCCTGTTCACTGATTTTAAAAGAAATTAAAATCAACACCTTTTGGTGGGCCGTGGACCGCATCTGCGGGCTGTGGGTGCGGGGCCTCCCCTCTCCCAGGCTGGGTCTGGACGTGCCCAGCTCCCAGGTGTCTGCTTCAAAGCCTGGGCCCAGTCTGGGGTGCTCCTGCCCCCTGGGGACATGGGACAATGTCTGTGGAAACCTGAGGCTGTCCCTGGCCTCGAGGGGGTGGGGCCAGGGATGCTGCTGAACCCCCACAGTGCCCGGGACGCTCCCCAGAGAGTGAATGAGCTGCCCTGTAGTGCTGAGACCCTGGGCGAGGCCAGTGAACTCAGATCGCAGAGCTGGGCGGGGGGGAGGGGGTTCTGCTGCTGGACTGAGACTCCCGCCAAGGGCACCGAGGGGCTGGCAGAAGGCTGCGGGCACAGTGACTTCTAAAGCAGCAGCACAAAGACCACCTGCGGAGCCACGTCCCCTGGGCACACACCCCAGGGCACCCCGGGAGGTGAGGGAACCAGGCCTGGGAGACTGGAAGCCGGCGAGAGCCAGGGAGGTGGGAAGGCTTGCACACAAGCCGGGTCACAGACACCAGATGGTTCTGGGGGGGTCCCTGCACAAGGTTCTGGGGGGGTTAAAACACACGTAACAGAAAAGCTACCATTTTACGCTGTGGCATCTGTGCAACCCATATCTCTATCTAATTCCCGAACATTCCATCTCCCCAAAAACAAACTCATCCCCATCCGCCATCACTCCTCCAGCCCCGCCCCGGCCCCCACGAGCCCCCTTCCCGTCTGTGGAGGGGCCTGGTCTGGACGTGTCACACGTGTGGACTCACACCCCGTGTGGCCTCCCGTGTCTGGTTCCCTCCCTGAGCATCGTGGGCTCGGGGTCCGTCCCTGGGGCCACACGTGGGGGACACTGGGGTTATTCCTGCCTCATGGCTGTCCCTGGCCTCAAGGGGGTGGGGCCAGGGACCTGTGCTGCTGTTGCACACGTGTGTGCAGGCTTCCATCTGTGCACCTGTTTTTCCCCCTTGGGTGTGGATGCAGGTAGCCCCAGTTTACCCGCAAACGGTCCTCCACGGCGGCCAGCCCTCTCCTGCGGCCCGTGATCCGAGGCGCGCCGCCTTGCCTCCCAGCGGCACGGGCCTGGCCGCATGGAGACCCTCGAGAAATGGGTGCTTCCTGCCCCCCACCCTTACAGGGCACCCCGGAATGCGGTTACGCCAGGCAGGCAGGGCCCTGCTGAGGTCTTTCACGGCAGGGTCACCGGCGCCAGCTCAGGGGCTGCCCTAAGCGGACACAACGTGACAGGAGCGTTCTGGGGGCGAAGACCCATGAGCAGACCCCCTTGCTGAGGAAAAGGAGCCGGAGAGAGCACGGGGCTGCAGGCCTGGCTCCAAGCCTCAGTTTCCCCCGCTATTGTCACGGCATCGGCCACAGTCTGGTGGCTGTGACGGGGCGGGGGGTCGTTGTAAGAGAACACTGGAAGGTGCTGGCAGGCAAGACCCTGCCACAGGTGGGCCGCCCAACACGTGAGCACCACGGAAGCCGCCGCGTGCTTCAGCCCAGGGCGCGTGAACGCAGGCACCCCCCACCGTCTCCGCTGACGTGGGGACAGCTGTTCCCTGTGGGGTGTCCCGGGCACTGGGGGTGCCGAGCAGCAGCCCTGGCCCCCACTCCTTCAGTGTCCCCCGTCGTGACAGCCACACACATCATCAAACATGGCCCCAGGTGAGCCCCCTGCGTGAAGGGATCCCATCGACCCAAGGACTTCGGGGGCTCCATAATCTTCTGACAGAAAGCCTCAAGTTTGGAAGTTTGCCTCGAAGACAACTCAGCATCGCATGCGGTGGGATCACGACGGGTCCCTGTAGGAAACCCTCTGACTCAGAGGGAGGCAAACCACGGCTCGGGGTGGGGGGGGTGTGTCTTTGTAAATAAAGTTTTATTTGGCACACGGCCCGTTCATTTCCAAGGGCACAACTGAGTAGTCTCGACAGAGACAGTCTGGCCCACAGAGCCGAAAATATTCACGAGCGGGCCCTTTACGGAGAAGGTTCGCAGCCCCGATCTCGGCAAAGCTGAACGGACCCGACGTCCTAGACGGGGCAGACGCACGCACAAGTCATCACGGAAAACAGACGGTTTCACCTGGAGGCACCGGGGGAGAAGCAGGGCAGCTCAGAAGGACCAGGCGCAGTGGGGAGGGGCAGGGGGCTTCCCAGATAAGCCGAAGAAAAGAGGTCTGGCTGGAAAGGGACTTGCCTCAGAGCACAGATCCTGAGGATGAGGGGCAGGGGTGTGGGTATTTGGAGGGAGGATGGCCCACGGGGCTGCTCTTGCAAATGTCTGGGAAGGGAGGTGGGTGAGCGGACACCGTGAGGCGTCTGGCTCTAGTCCTCGGGAGATCGGGAGAGGGGCACGCTGCCAGGGGAGTCACGTGACCTGACAAGCTTCTGGCTGCCTCTGCCTGCCGCGAGCCTTTCTTTCCTCCATGTGACACAGCCCTGACTCAGCCGGCCTAGATGGTGGCCGGGAAGTGGGACCTACGGCTGCTTCTGGGTACTGGGACAGATTCGCAGGAGCTGACCTCTCGGCCTGTCCCCAGCCCCGCCCGGAGCTTGCTGGAAAGGGCACCCCCCCCCCGGTGTAGGCGAGCTTCCTGGAAGCCCCAGGCACACTGCCACAGGGCAGCCCGCTGACATCCTGCCAGACAGATGCCAGCAGGTTCCTCGGCTGCCATGGAAGGGCCCCAAGAAAAGGTCACAGATGTCAGCACCATGCCCCCCACCCCGCTCCTGCCGAGGACAGCTGCTCCCCCTCACACAGCCTGGCCCACTCACCCGGGGCCCGCTCACATGCTCCTCCCCCGCTCACATGCCCCCCCACCCCCGCCCCCACCCCAGCTCACACAGGCTTCCAGCTCACACTGGCCTGTCCCCCAACTGCTCACCGGTGGTGCAGGAGCTCCGGCCCACACCAGACCAGAAGGCATTCCTGCAGACAGCAAGTGAACCCATGTCCCCATGACTCCCCACCCACCACAGAGTGGAGGGGGCCTCCGCTGACATCCCACCATCACCCTGTGACATCTCGGGGCTGGCGGGAGGCCCCTGCGCTGGGGCATTCTCCAGAGGCATCTGGGCACTGCGGGGGCTGAGCAGCTCCCGTGGGCCCACCCCTCAATGCCAGGACCACCCCCAGTTCCCAGATGTGATGGCCCCAGATGTCCCTCCATCACCCTGTGTCCTGGAGGAAGAACCACCCCCACGAGATCCCCTGGCTCCGTCTGGTGCTGGACCCGACTTTGGGAGTGGGCGGTCAGACCCGCCTTCAGGGGCCCATGATGGAAGGGGATGTAGTTGAGGAGCACAGGGAGGAGCCAGGGGACGTCCTGGGTCCTGGGCTGGAATGTGTGGAGCTCTCAACACAGACATGTTTCTGGCTGCCCGGTCCCTGGAAAGCAGAGCTCCCAAACCCCTTGGCTCAGAGCCCACAGAGGCTCCTGGGTCCAGCAGCCTTCCTGGCATTGCAGCCGGTGCTGGGAAAGCGACCCAGCCGGGCCCCAGGGGCAGGGCTCCCTGCCTCCCCTAGTCAAAGGGCCGGGACCAGGGGTGGCTCTCACCTGGGCTGACTATCCTCAGAGGACATCTGTGGTGGTCACACTGGGGGTGCTCCTGGGATCGAGTGGGTGGGGTTGGAGACAGTGTCCAGGTCGGCCCTGGATGTCCACGGTGCTGAGAGGCAGACGCCCTGCATTCAGTGTCTGGGAAAAATTGAGTCCGATCCCTGCTCACACTAGACACCAGTGCGAAGGCCCAGAGGTCAGAGGTACAAACCAAGGTGAGCCCAGTGTCTCTTCCCTAAACTCAGGTCATATATGCCTACACATCAGGAGCATTCTGGCTGGGAAGGGGAGAGAAGGTGCAAGCCTACAGCGGCCAGGCAGGACAGGGCCTGTCTGGGGGGACAGGGCTTTGCTGACATTGACCCCAGGGTTCTCTTACAGCCAGTGGCATGAAGCCGAGCTCCAGAGCCGTGACCTGTGACGGGACAGTATTCCCAACCTCCTTCTGGTCAGCCCAGGGCAGCACACACACACAGAAGCCTGGGAAGTAGAGTGGACAGTGGCCAAGGCCGGCAGCAGGGCCTCGCCCCAGGGGGAGGACCGGAGGGTGCTCACAGATGGCCAGAGGGCCCTGCAGGGGGAGCCCACTCCTCTCCTGACTGCCACCACGTGGCTGACCCAGCGGGCCAGGCCCCTGCGCTCGGAGGGCCACCCTGTTTAACAGTCTGCATTCCCCGTGGTTTGGGCACGAGGGGCCCCCAGGGTCTGTAACCGGTAGCATGGCTGGTAGGTGAGGGAGTGTCTGGGGTGCTCCTGGGACACTCCGGATGCTGGTTTGGGCAGATGGCACCTCTGAGGGGGACACCCGAACTTCCCGGCAAAGAGCGACTTGGAGTCCCACCTGAGCACAAGCCCAGCTCTACACCCGTGTCCAGAGTGTGCAGGGACTGCTCAAGTTTTTTCTAGAAAATTAACTCGGGGTCTCCCCCAGCACTGCTGACATGGAGCGGGCTACTCCCGCGGGGGCATGCCGGGCACTGTGGGAGCAGAGCACATGCCCGTCCGCACCCCTTTGATGCCAGGAGCCCCTCAGTTTTGACAACCACAGATGTCCCCAGACCCTATTCGGCGTCCCCGGGGCAGAAATGACTTTCGCTGAGAACTGCTGGCCTGGACCAGGAACTGGGCTCCTCCAGGGAGGCAGAGCTGACGCCCCGCGCGGCGCCCCTGACCCTGTCTCGGGGCTGGGAGCCTTGGCCCCCCGTCAGCCTGTCAAAAGCAGGGACCAGCCCCAGCGGAGGGCCATCCCCAGGGCACCTGGCCGAGTCTCATGACCGTTTCTGCCCAGCCAGACCTGGCTCAGTCCCCCTTCTGCCTCCAGTGCTCCTCCCTGTCCCTGGAGTTCTGCATGGATGTCCTCTCCTTAGAGACCTCCCTGGATCCCCGCCCCCGCCCCCCCCCCCCAGGCTGTCCCAGGTCCAGCAACCATGACTGTCTCTGGTGCGTGACTGGCATTGGGTCAGGACTTGCCGACTTGCGTGGCCTCTGGTTCCCTCTTCTGCCCCCTTGGCTCCTCCTGTGGGGACGCCCAGTCCAGGACGGACATCCTCCACCCTCCCCTCACTGAGGCCACAGCCCTCAACCCCACTTCCCCTCGTTCTGTCCCATATTTGTTTGTTTGTGTTCGCCCCATGTTTTCAAACAAAGTTTCCATCTGGAATAATTTGGGATTTGCAGAGAAGTTGCAAAGACAGCAGCAAGAGTCCTGTCCGCCCTCCCCCCCGGTGCCCCCCACGGGAGCATCTTCTCTCCCAGGGCGCGGCTGTCACAGCTGGAAGGCAACATGGCCACTCCTGACACAGAAGACACTGGGTCCCTTGCACCCACCCCACCCCACCCCCCACCCCCGCCCATGCCCTTTGCAGCCGGGACCTGCACTGGGTGTGGCTGTCCTGCTCCATGGTCTCCTCCCAGGTCAGGCCCAACTCTGGGGTTCCCCTTGCCACTTTCGCACCAAATCTGCTTGTTTTTCAAACCATGGTGACTTTTTGTTTAATAAAAAAAGTCACTTAGCACTTTCTTATTATAAGTGAATTAATAAATATTTAAATCACTTCTCAGCTGTGATTCCTCGTCTAGTGACTTCCGATGAATAAAACCTGCATAAAACAAACATCCTTGGAGAACCTCAGGACCTGAGAGTTTGAGAATGTCCGTCCTGAAGCCAGGGCAGAGAACCACGCGCCGCCCCGGAATGGCCCCGAGCACACAACGTGCAGGGAAGGGACCAGACACAGGAGGCCACGTGGGGTGTGAGTCCATGCGTGTGACACGTCCAGACCAGGCCCCTCCACAGATGGGGAGGGGCTCATGAGGGCTAGGGGCCGGGGACGGAGGGGGAAGGACTGCTGATGGGGGCAGGGTTTCCCTCTGCCGTGATGGAATGTTCTGGAATGAGATAATGAAATGGTTGCACAACCACGTACATGTACTAAAACCCACCCAATCATACACTTGAAAAGGGTGACCCGTACAGCGAGTGGATTATGTCTCAACAAAGCTGTTGTAAAAACATTCTTTTTAAGCCGGTAGAATTAAGAACACAGAGCTCACAGGCCTGTACTTTGGCTCCTGGACGCCGCCCCGTTTCATCCACACACGCCGGGTCTCGCTCTCCCTGCCCCGCCCTGTGATCCGGCCACAGACAGTTACGGGGCTCCCCCACCCGTGCCCGGCCCCCCAGGGGGGGGCCCACCCCCAGAGGCCGCTGAGCCGCCAGATCAACATGATCCAGAGAAGGGAAAAGTCCAAATCGTTTTCCATCCAAGCAAGTGAGAGAACTCGCAAGCGAGAACGCGACACTTCTGAGCCGTTAAAAGCAAACAAAAAGGGGCGCTGGGCCAGCTGGGGCGGGAGAGCGCGCGGTCTGGATCGCGGGGCTGCGGTTTAGAGCCCGTGCTGTGTGCAGAAGCTGCTTAAAAAGAAAAACCTTTTAACAAAAAATAAATGAAAGCAAAAGCAGAGATTTCGAGAGGATGTCCCAGGGGTCGGAGGGCTCCCAGGCCCTCGGTGCCTGCCACCTTGGGGGCCCTGGGGGCTTCCTGGGTCTGTTGGCAACCCCGGCTGGGAAGCCGGTGCTGGGCACGGAACCCACCTGCACGGTGGAGGTCGTGGGCCACGCTCGGGGTGCTCTGTGCCTCCGGGCAATCTCTCCCCGCTGTGCCCACCTTCATTTATAAAAGGGATCGTGATAGAGGGGCACCTGGGGGGTTCGGTGGGTTAAAGCCTCTGCCTTTGGCTCAGGTCATGATCTCAGGGTCCTGGGATGGAGCCCCGCATCGGGCCCTCTGCTCAGTGGGGAGCCTGCTTCCCCCTCTCTCTCTGCCTGCCTCTCTGCCTACTTGGGACCTCTCTCTCTGTCAAATAAATAAACAAAATCTTTAAAAAAAAAAAGGGGGGGGGTGTGAAGGATGGGGGCAAAGCCTCCATTCCTGGCAGGGTGCCCCGAAGGTCAGACCACAGCTCAGCTAAGTGACTCGCACGCAGAGACCACTCTGTGCCACTCTGCAGAGTGCTGGGGCCTCCTCCTGGGGAGACCCGACCCCCCCTTGCCTCCCGCACAGCCTCCCTGATGGAGGCCTGAGCTCAGCCTCCACCTCCCGCGGTGGATTGAATAGCGTGTCCCCGGGAACCTCAGAAGATGACTGATAAGCTGAGCGGTGTCCCCAGATTCCCATGTTGAAGCCCGAACCCCCACTGGGACTGTACTTGGAGATGCGGCCTTTAAAGATGTGATTAATTTAAATGAGGTCACAAGGATAGCCCGAGTCCAATCTGACTGCACCCCTGTAGAAGGGCAGGGTGAGACACAGACGCTCACAGAGGGACAGCCCAGTGAGGACACGGGGAAGGGAGGCCAGGAGAGCGGCTTCAGGAGACACCCTGACCTCAGACCTCCCGGCTCCAGGACCCTGAGGTCACAGTCGTGGTTTAGGCGGCCCCGTCCGTGGGAGCAGGCTCTGTAGTGACCTTATTGGAAGAGACAGACGGTCTCTGTGGGTCTGACTGGTTATGTTAAAATGAGACCATGCAGGATTGGCGGGGCCCTGACCCGAGCAGTGGCGTCCTTATCAAAAGAGGAGAGACGCACAGGGAGAGGCTGAGGCTGCAGGGACATGGCCACAAGCCCCACGGTGCTGCCCCCACCCCCACCCCGGAGCTGGGAGTAGCAGGAAGGACCCTCCCCTGGAGACTGCGGCAGGAGCAGGGCCCCGCCACACCTCGACCTCAGACTTCTGACCCCAGAATGTGGGAGAAAGAGGTCCCGTGGTTCTCAGGCCCCTGGTCTTTAGTCTTGTTACAGTGACCCCAGGACACTGGCACGTGCCTCTCTGATCTCCCCTTTTGCCCACAGGAGGCAGCTCAACTGCCCACATGCCAGAAACAGCTGTGAGGATCTGAAGGGGACCCCCGCCTCAGGTGACTGCCGGTGGTGCCTTTTGCAGACCGCCTTTCTCTTTCTTTTCTTTTTTTTAGAAAAATATTCTGATGGGCTGTATTAGTGCATTCTGGCTGCTCTCACAGAACAGCACAGACAGGGTGCCCTAGCTCACAGGCGTCACTTCTCGTGGTTCGGGAGGCGGGAAGTCTGAGATCATGGGGCCACAGATCGGTCCCTGGTGGGGACACCCCCCCCTCTGCCCGGTGTGTCTGGGACAGAGCACCCTGATCGCTCCTCTTCACCTTACCAGGACGCTGAACCCACCGCGGGGCCCCACCCTCGTGACCTCGCCTAACATCGATCACCTCCCAAATCAGCCCGCTGGTATGGCAGGAATTTGGGGGACACAAACATCCAGCCCCTACCACAGCGGCACGTTATCGTCACCAAACACCCACTGCGCAGAGGCCCAGGCCTGGGCGCTGATGGGCGGGCCCTGGGCGCCTCCGGCACCTGGCAGGTGAGCACACCTGGAGCCTGGCCGGGCCGCCGGACAGCCCCTCCTCTCCCCGCTGGAGCCACGCCTTTTAGTGGCTTCACGTTAGTGCTCCTGAGGGGTGCATGACTTCACCCTGCAAAATTCAGGGTCAGAAAAGGTGCCTGGGAGGTGGAGCACGTCCAGAGAAGACCCAGAACCCGGCAATGGTCGCTTCCAGGCAGGGAGGCCGAGAGCACAGGGGGAGGGAGACGTCATTCTTGTCCTACACCACGCGCACCTTGGGAACCTGCACCCCAAGGCATCCTTATTTGGGCAAAATGTGTATTTTCCTTTCTAGGGGTGTGGGAGTGCAAACGAGGGTCGGGGAAGGAGAAGCCACATCTTGGTTTCTGCAGCTCTGACTGGGCTCCCCTGCGTCTCGAGGGGCGGGCAGGGGAGCTGCAGGCTGGGGTGGGCTGTCAAACCAAGACAAACAGGATTATTTTTCCCCAAAAGAAGTGAAAGCAGGAACTCAAACAGGCATTTGCACCTCCGTGCTCCCAGCAGCACATTCACAACAGCCAGTAAAAACGTGGAAACGACTCACGCGTCACTGACAGGTGAGTATGGTTGGTGCATGTGCGGGAACATGATGCGGCCTCGGGGGGGGGACCCTGACCCTGCCACCACGAGGAGGGACCCCGAGGACACCAGGCTCAGGGAGAGGACCCAGACCCAGAAGGACCCCTCCCGCAGGACCCCACTCCCAGGAGGGCCCCAGAGGAGTCCCGTCCGCACAGTCAGAGAGGAGGGGGTGGGAGCCGGGGCTGGGGTCGGGGGTGGGGAGTCCGTGCTTTGTGGGGAGGGAGTCTCCGTGTGGGGGGATGGAAAGTTCTGGAGACAGAGGGTGGGGGTGTGAGTGCTTCCCACTGCTGAGCTGTGTGCTTAGAAATGGTTAAGGTCATGAATTTTTTGTGTATTTTACTACCAAAGAGAGAATGAAAGAAGGTGCTCCAAACGCTCAGGAGGCCGTCTCTGTCCTGGTTTTGGCTCGCGCAGTGCCACACGGCCAGTACATAGAGTGGCCCTGGCGGCCTCGTGGTGCGGGTGGCTGTCCCAGCCGCCGTCTCCGCTGGGCTCCCTCCCGGACGTGGCAGAGCGGCTGGTCTTCCTGAAGGTGCAGGGACCACCTCTGCCAACCTTCCCTGTAGGAGCCAGGACAGGGAGCGTGGGCGGCGGGCGGGGAAACCCAGACCCCCCTCACCGGCCCGGCCTGGCCCACCCGTGTCCCAGGTGTTCCCAGGCCTGGAGAGGTCCACTCCGTGGGCCGGGCCCTTTCTGCCCCGAGCACGGGAAAACAAGGTCAGCTCGGGACACGGACGACCGCCCGGCTGCCGTCCTCCCTCATGGACGCAGGCCGGGCCCGCTGAGAGTGGACCCCGTTCGTTCCTCTCGCAGGGGTGCAGCTCTCGGGCAGGGGCACGCTCTGTCCACGTGGTTCTTTCTTTACTAAGTGCCCACGTCTCCTCGGATCCAGAGAAGCCAGATGAACTCGGGAGGCAGAGTCCAAAGAGGAAGGGCCTGGGGAGGTAACCTCTAGTGACCACAGGCTAAGTGACGTGCTGCTGCCCGTTCACCCACAGCCCCGGCCTGGGGAGCTGGTTACCTCGACTTCTAGCAAAGACCCTGGGTGTCAGGGTGGTTGTCACCCAGCTGCACCAAAGGGAAACGGAGGGTGGGGGCAGGTGCCTGCCTGACCAAGGGTCTCTGAGCTGGGAGGGGCTGAGCTTCCTGGCCCTGGCTCCAGCACCCACCCCACCCCCAGCCCCCGGGCTGGCCTGAAGCCCACGGGACTCTACCCACCACCGCTGGGTGGGGGACACCGGGCACCCTCGCCTTCTCTGGTTTCCTAATCTGGAAAACAAGGGCAGCTTGTTGTTGCCACGGGTGGCCCTGGAACCCTCGGGATAATGCACGAACTCTGCTCCTAGCCTCCTTGCCTCCCCTCCCTCAGCTTGTGCCCCCTGTCCTGGCACCAGCATCCACTGCTGTGCACCTGGAAGGTCTCCCGCCCCCAGTCAGCTCCAGGGCATCACCTACCTCAACTCAGACATCACCCCCTCCAGAAAGGCCTCCCTGAGCGCCTGCTCTCACCCTCTAGCTGGACTGTCACCATCAGTTTGCTCAATTAGGGTCTCGCCCAGGGCAGTCCTGCCCCAGGGGACACTGGGACATCTGTGGCTGTCATGACTGGGGTGGGGGGAGCTCCTGGCAGAAGTGAGTGGGGCCCGGATCCTGCCTGATCCCCACCCGCAGTGCCCAAGGCGCGAGCCGGTGTCCGCGGTGCCCAGGGAGCGAGCTGGCTCCGCCCCATGGCTCCAGGACCCAGGAGGCCTGGTTAATGGTTTGCCAGGGGGACCAGCCGGTGTGACCCCAGCCCGCACCCCAGGTGCTGCCCGCGAACTCCGTGTGCCTGTCCTCATGCCCACAGCGGGCAGCCAGTGCCAGAAACACCCACCGGGAGCGCTGCCAGGCCTCGCTCTCTGTTCCTCGGCTGCTCCTGGCTCTGCGAGCCTCACGTGGGCTGGAGGGCGCCCGGCTCGGAGAGCCCACCTCGGCCGGGAGCAGAGGTCCGGACGAGCGGGAACGTGAGTCAGGAGCCGGGGACAGCACGTCACGCTCCAGGAAACTAATGAGCTCGGAGCTCAGCCCCGGTGATGACTCTGCCGAGGAAGCCGCATGTGATCATTACTCCCCCGGGCTCTGTGCACTGTCCCCGACATGCCACTGGGCCCGGTCCGACTCCCCTCTCGGGGCCGGAGGTCAGCTGAGGACCAGGCCTGAGCCTTCTCTCCTTCGTCCACGCACGTACTAAGAACTCACGAGTGGCCGGGCAATGCCTGACCAGGTGGAGCCTCCGATCCGGCCCCAGGGATGGGCGCAGCAGGCCCGAATGTCGTAAAACATGACCATGTGGCCCTGGGCAAGTCACTCGGCCCCTCTGCCACTGTTTTCTCATCTGTGACACGGACACGACGGGGCCCTCCACTCATGGGCTTGCTGGTGGGGCTGAGCTCGCACGTGCCGCAGCGGGACCCGGGCCCCCCCTCCGAGTTGGCTCCCGGACGGGCACTGCTCCAAGCACTCAGAACACGACTGCTCACTTCGAGGCGGCAGTGTCTGCTCCTGCTCGTTCCGTGTCTCCCTCTCTCTTCCGGGAACAAGCACGCAACCTTCTCACCCGTTTTTACAAGTACCGCTCATTAGCATTAAGATACCCGTGTCCACGTGTGATGGACTCTACAACTTTTTCACCTCGCACACCCGAACCACTGGTCAACTAGAACTCCCTGTCCCCGTCCTGCAGCCCCCTGCACCCATGAACCTCAGTACTCAGGATAAGCTTCTGGTCTCTTTCAAGAGCTGGCCTGATTAGGCCAGGCCCACCCAGGTACCATCTCTTCTGATGAACCAAATCAACCGATTAGGGGTCTTCCTGTATCTGCAAAATCCCTTTGGCTGTTTCACATCAGCCCAACAGCGAGAGTGGCATCCCGTCTGCTCCCAGGTTCCCTGCACCCGAGGAGCAGGGATCAGCAGGGGCGTGGACAGCAGCGGGCACCCAGCTGGGGCACCATCTTGGCAGACGGGGCCTGCACGGCTATGGTCGGTACTGTGAGGCGGGAGAAACACACAGCCCCGCACCACGGAGCAGCTCCTACGCGCAGACTCCGCGAGGCGTGGAGAAGACAGCCGGGGACTCCGGGGGAGGCAGGGAAAGGCTTTGTTCAAGCTGGGGTATCGCTGTCGGTCGCCAGGGGTCGGGCAGGACAGACGGGGGGCATGAGGACAGGGTCTCTCCCCTGGAAGGACCTAGAATCCCTCACAGTCATTTGCGGCCATCCTGAGGAGGCCAGGCCGGCAGTGGGCTTGGGGCCAGGCCTCCAGGCTCAGGAAGGTCCGGGAGCTGCCCGGTGTGCGTGCCTCTGGGAGGCGCGCCTGGATTTGAACCTGAGCCTTCTGACCCAGGAGGGCTTCTCCCCTTCTGCAAACGGACCCACCGCAGGGGCCGGCTGCCTGAAGAGGGGTAGGCAAGGCCCCCCAGAGTTGGTGGGGGGAGGAGGGCATGGCCTGGAACACTGGGCAGGGCACGCAGCGCCCTTGAGGCACACACCCCCATCTGCACACACGCGCAAGAGGAACTCCGTCCGCCTTATGGGCCTGACGGTCCTGCACACTCCTCAGCGGGGCAGGGCTGAATTTGCACGTGTGGCAGACCTTAGGGAATCGTGGCCCACATGGTCCCCACGCTGAATGCCTGGTTTTGCACTCTAGTGACCAGAGCTGCCCCCACCGGGCGCAGCTGGACGGAGGGCGCGCAGGACCGTGCCGTGGGGGAGCTTGCAACTTCCTAGAAATCTGTAATTATTTCAAAATACAGGTTTTTTAAAAATTGGGTGGAGTCCTGCGTCCATTTAGGTATAACTGGGACAAGATGGGCCATGCATTCCCCAAATCCTTCCGCTCTCCCCAGCCCTGACCCTCTGGAGTCCCGGCCACACCCCCAGCAAGGAGGGGCTGGAAGTCGGAGGAGGAGGATATAGACACCGCCTGGCGGCCCCCCTCAGGCCTGGCTGTGTCTCAGACTCTGCTCCCTTCCTCCCCTTTGTGGCTGACAGGACCCCTGCTCCTTGCTGAGTGCTGGGTGTGGACGGGGCCTGGGAACAGGATGAGATGCCATGCCCTGCATAGACGATTTGTATGGAAGAAGGGGTCTGAACGATGGGATTAAGCCTCCACATCGGTCAACACCGAGTGAATCAAAAAGGACGCACCTGGGTGGGCCTGACCTCATCAGGTGAGCCCGTCAAAGGGTCAGGGACCTCCTTGAAGCGAGAGGCCGGGAGTGTGAGGAGGCCAGTGGAGGAGACCACATGGCTAGGACAGGACCCGAGAGTGGCCTCTAAGAGCTCAGGGTGGCCCCTGGCTGGCCGCCAGCAACACAAAGAAGCTGAATCCTGCCGACAGCGGAGTGATGGTGGAGACGGCTTCTTCCTCTGCCGCCCCTCGATGAGCACTCGGCTCTGGCCGAGCCCGGTGAGGCTCTGGATACAGCAGCTGCCACAGCGCCTACACTGTGGGCCTGCAGAACCAGGAGCCGGTCAGCAGCGTGCTGTGTGAGTGCGGTCACCCACCACATGCTCTGGGAGATGGCGGAGCAGAGCACCCCGGGGTGTCCCGGCCACTGTCCCAGTCAGTCACATGCAGGGGCGCTCCTCTCGCTTAGACAGTCACAAGTCTGGGGAGCGGCGAGCCAGGAACTGTGCACGAAGACCAAGACGGGTCCCTACTAGAGACCACAGCATCGCCCTCCAAAGGCCTCCCGTCCAGTTATGAGCACACGGGGGCACCGATGACGATTAGAGAGCACGGGTGGTTCTGTCTGTGGCCGTTAGAGGCAGGCCCCCAACGACCACGGACCTGCACTGGGTGCCCCGTCAGGAGCTCTCGGGCCCTCGGGTCCCTCTCCCTGCCTCCCGCCGCTGAGCACGCCCCAGCAGGCCCTCTCCAGGCTATGCCTGGGCCCTGTCCTGCGTACCCGCTCTGTCCCATGGACGCTGTGTTCTCTGTCCTGCCCGGGGCTTCTGCCAGCAGCTACAAGCAGGTCAGCCCGGCGGGGCCCCGGCACACAGACGTTTGTGGACTGAGAACACGAAGACGGAGGGAAGGAAATGAGGAGGTTCCAACCCACCAGCTCCAAGGGAATCAGGCTGAGAGTGTGCCCTGGGAAGATGCAGGGACCCCGCTGCCCACCACATGGCTCCTGTCCCCCCGCCCCCACCTTCCTGTCATATGTGACTGTCACCCTGTGTTTTGAGTCAAGAGGCTGCAGCTGGGTGACCGCGACAGGCGCATGTGTGCCATGCCCTGCCCGAGGGAGGCTGTGTGAGCAGTTGCCCAGCAACATCCCTGTGCCCACAAGGTGTGGTCTCCGCCCCTGTGTGGCCACCGGGCTGCTCTGGTTCTAGCGGCCCCACTGAGGGGGCCCCTGCTCCAGCAACCCTCCACGTGAACCGGCCGGGGTCCCGACTGTCCAGCGGCAAATTCAGATGATGGTAGCATTAGCCAGCCCGTGAGACAGAACTTTCCAGCACACCCTGGCCCACAGGGTCCAGGAGAGGCGTGGGTGGACACCAGGCAGTGGTGCACGTGGTCAAGACGGTGTGACCTTGACTCCCCCTTGGGGGCTAGACTCCCGGGCAGTGGGGATTCCTCCTCTCACCCTGGTGGACTTTGGGGCAGGTCACTCTCGGGGGGACATCCTGGGTGCTGTGGGGGGGCCAAGCAGCCTCCCTGGCCCCACCCACCCGATCATGATGGCCACAGACCTCCCACGACGTGGCCGCGTGGCCCCTGGGTGAGCGCCTGCAGGGAGAGGGTTTTGGGCACTGTGGGCTGCGGCAGGGCCCCCGATCACGCATGTTCTGTATGTGTTTTCTGTTGGGAAGGCGGCGGCAGCCCTGTGACCTTTCGCGAGTAGAAAATTTTAAGGTTCTGACCGTCGATCTTGGCAGTTCCTGCAAGAGAACAGCTTGTCCACAGAAAAACTGATAATACCGCGCATTTCCACACGCCTGGGACAGACCTGAAGCGGGGAGCCGAGCCGGGGGAGAGCAGCGCACTCTGTGGGGCGGGCGGGCTGGACTTTGCTCCTCAGGAGGGCCACTCCGGAGACAAAAGGCTCAGCGGAGCTTTCAGCAGGCGCCCACAGCTCCCAGGAGAGCAACACTCTGCTTTTGAATGTCACGGAGCTCTTCTGCACGCTCTGCCCTGCCGGGAGCAAGACTCCTGGAAAGTGCATGTCCTCCCCCTCCCCCGGCACCAGGGACATGGGGGGCGGGTGACTCTGCATCCCTGGCCCCACCGGCTCGGAGCTGCCCCTGCCATATGACGACCACAGATGTCCCCGGACGCCGCCCAGTGTCCCCGGGGGGCAGCATCGCCCTCAGTGAAGAATCACAGATATAACCTGACGTACACAGAATCTCATTTCCCCGGTGGCCCCATTTCAGGGGCTCAGGGCTGCCGGTGGTTTGTGCCCACCGTGCTGGAAATCGCAGCTCTGGGCACTGGATTCAGCTCAAAGACAATGTCTCATCCCCATGGCTAGCACCGCGAGGGCCGGAACACCGGAGCCCAGGTGACTCCCAGGGTGAAAGGCCAGTGCCTCGGGGGACGGGGCGTCTGAGCTGTCCTGGGCAGCTGCCAGGCTGGAGGAGCGCTGGCTGGCTGTTCCAGGAGGTGAGCGTCGGCCCCCCGAGCTTCCAGGCAGCGGGAAGACCCACCCAGTGGCCAGGATCCCCGCTATAGATACAATGTGACAGAAACCATTAGGGCAAGGTCCTCGTCCTGCCCCCAGGGGACCCTGGGCCAAGTCTGGGGACATCTGTGGTTGTTTTCACCATGGAGGGAGGAGTTCCTGGCGGCGAGTGGGTGGGGCTGACGGGGCCGCCCTCCCACCAACAATGGGTGGGACACTGACCCCAGAGAGTGACCGGCCTGATGTCAGCAGAGCTGAGGCGGGGGAACTCGCAGTGGGCCCCCAGTCCCCGCTAGGACGTCAGCTCTGTGGCAGCCAAGGGTTTTGCCTGCTCTGGTCGCTGCCTGGGCCACAGGCCTGGCCCAGGCACTCACCCAGAAACCCCTGCTGAGGGGTGGACAAAGTCTGTGGGAGGGCGTCCCTGCGGCCAGGCAGCGAGCTCCCAGGTGACTGCACGAGAAAGTGTGACAGGGACCGACACTAGGCCACACGGCCAGAGTCCACGCCCTAGAGACCCGGAGGGGCTTCTGAGGACTGGTGCTATCCAGGTAAGCTCCGAAGGAAGGGCCGTGAGGGGCGGGAGCCAGCAGCCGCTGCCCCAGAAAAGGGAGGAGGGAAGGTTCCAGAAGCAAGACTCAGTCTTCGAGGTGGGGCTGCCGCGGCCAGGCTGCCCACCCCATGCCCGGCCTTCGCTTCTGCGCCACAGCCTCTGCTCTGACCACAGGGCCGCGCCCAGGTCCAGGTCCCCTGTGCCCCCAAGGTCGCAAAGTCAGCGCGTCCCTCCCCCCAGTGGAAGGGGCCAGCCATCAGATGCTGGTCCCAATCCAGGAGGTTTGGGATCTGTGGGGGGGAGGTGTGAAGGGGCCTGGGACAGTGTGACCAGGGGACTCTCGGGGCTGAAACATCCTGGAGGACGGGGCGGGGCAGTCACGGCCCTCCAGGTCCGACCAGCAGACGGCTGGAAACACCCCAGGCCCGCCCGCCCCTGCCGGCCCCTGCCTACACCTGCCCCACCCCCACACACACCTGGCTCAAGCTCGGCCCGTGGGGCTTCTCTGCCCCCTCGTGGCCGCCAGGGGGAATGGCAGCACCTGGGCCAGAAACCCCTGCAGGACACCCCGGGAGCCAACGCCCCCAAACTCCTGCTCACCATTCGGCTCTGGCATGTGCCGGAGGGCTGCTTCTGCCACCGGGGCAGGTGGCAGTGGCCTTCGCTCAGCGACACCCGGCTGCTTGGAGGTGGGAAACCCTGCCCGGGCTCTGCTTGTCTGTCCGCCACAGAGGCCTCCCGCGGCGCCTGACAAGCACGAGGTGGTCCGTGAGGGACCAGTGAGCTACAGCAGAGCCAGGAAAAGCCTGGTATTTGCCCTCCGAGGAGTCCCTGCCGGAGATCCCCTGCCAGGCCTGCCCACCGCGCGCCCCTCCATCAGCGCCTGCCCCTCGCCATACTGTGCAGCATCCTCCACCCCAGCCGGCACCGCGTGGGGTCAGACCCATCAGTGAGTCCGGTTCGGAGACTGGACTGTAAGAGACGCCATTGGAACAAAACACAGGTGAGTCGCTCTCTAGCTTCTTGAAATTTGGGGGACACCAAAGAAAACCCAAAGGCAAGCGCCAGTGTTCTTAGTCGGTAGGAGAAAGCCCCCGGCGAGGACAGGAGAATGACCGGCTCAGATAAGTATTCACAGCGGGGGGACGGACACCAGCCCAAGTCCACGCAGAGAAAGACCGAGAGTTCAAACACCACGTGGAAGAGCTGAAGAAGGTCGCCAATGACAGGGACAGACCCACACTGGGGCGGTCCGCGAGGGTGCCTGCTTACCGAAGGCACGGCTGGGGGGATGCAGAAATCCCGCAGCCTGACCAGCAGCACTGGACGTGCCTGGCTGCTCAGACGGCCGGGGAGACGGCCCTGGAGACCGGGCACTTGCAGAGGGCAAGCGGCTGTCAGAAGGGGGACCAGGACACCCCGATTCTCTCCCTCTCTCACACGCACGGCAAACTTGTGTGCGGGAGTTCACCTCCGACAACAGGCAGCCCAGGATGGACAACGTTTGTGCGAACACATTCATCACAGAATGTAAAAAGAGAGAGAGAAAAACAGGAAAATAAACACCCCGCAAACCAATTAAATCCACTGTAAAATTATTTTAAAAGGAGTGACTAACCATTTGCCTGTGATGTGAAATGCCGAGCCAGCATCAGGAGAGGTGAGGGAAATGCAGGCTTCCTGGCAAGGAAAGCGGCCCAGCAGGCAGAAGGAGCACCTTAAGGAGCAAATCCTATTCATCCAGAATCCCGTGTGTGGACGGAACTTGCAGAAGGATGGGGGAGAACACTCACCACAGTGCCGGCACGCTGCCACCAGGTGGGGGCTCTAGTGGCCTTGCTTCTCCTTTGCATGCATTGTCCCTTCTAAAGGACGTCCGTCCACCTCCACCCAGCCGGCATGTCACACCCAGCCCGGGGCTCTCATCCTGGTTCCTGGCCTCTGTCCCCAAGGATGGCGTCTCTCCTGAGCGAAGCCAAACCACATCCTCTGTGCCTTACTGAGGTGCATGTGACAGGCCCTAGAACCCGCCCGCTGGGTGCACACAAGGCCAGGAGTCCCTGGCGAGGGCACCAGCCACCCCCCCGCCACGCAGTTCCCAGCGCACACCCACAGCAAGTCCCGATTCCCCCCTCAGGCCCTGGTGGCCAGCAAGCACCTTCCCGTCCCTGCAGACAGGCCTTTTCTAGAAACTGCACAGAGATAGACCTATGGGATGTGCTTCTCCAGGGTCTGCCTCCTCTTCTAACGTCTTCTCATTTAAACACGTGCACACACAGTTTGGGAACGTCCCGCACTATAAAGACACCTGTCCAACGTTCCAACGTCCCTCAAACGTGCCGGTGAATGAAACACAACAGCGATCCAAGCTCCGTCAGAGCTCCTGCTGGACACCCAAGTTCACTCTGAAGACCCCCGGACAGAGAACACCGCACAGCAGCAGCAGAGCCCTTCGTGGGCGGGCGGAAGGGGAACCTGGGGCCACCGCAGGCCGCTGTAGCCTCCCTCGGCTCAGTGAAGGGTAAAAGCCACTCAACACCCATGGGGCAGGAGACCAACAGCCGGCCCGAGCTCAGAGAGCAGGATCTCAGCGCAGAGGCCTCCTGAGGCCGCGCAGTGCCTCCCAGTCACCAGGACGGGCGTAAGGTTTGAGGGCCGCGTCACGTCCGGGGACTTGGCTCTGCTCCTGGCAATGGCTCAGGACGGGCCACCTTCCACACTAAGCCAAGCCCCTTCCTCTCGCCCAGGCCCAGGACAGCCAACCGAACCCGCGTTTACGCCGACGGCGGAGAAGGAAACATCGCACACTGACCTGTGCCCGGGGCTGAGTGTCTTCACCGCCGAGGCTCGGAAACCGCAAGTCCGCTCCCTGGAAGAAAAACGGAGCCCTTCAGTGGGGCATCATCTGCTCCGACACACGTGTCCCCCCGGGGCGGCAACGAACAAGGGTCTCGTACTCAAGGTCAGACCGCCCTAAAGACCCTCTGGGGGGGCCTGTTTTTCAGCTGCCCTGCCAGCCTAGGGGCCAGGCCTCCTGGCGTAGAAGTGGGACGTAAGAAGGCAACTTGCCAGAAAGGTCTGTGAGAAGTTTGCAAAGTCGTCCCCGCTGAATTTTCCAAAGGCTCCAAACTCAGTGGATGGAAGGGTCGGGTGATCGCGTGACCTTTCGTGCTCTGTAAAGCTGTTCGGCCACATCGCTTGACCCTCACGGTCACTCTGCGAGGAAGAGGTGGGAACGGAGTCAAGCCCCACCCCACGGCACCCCCTAAGTCACCGGGGTCGTCCTAAGGAGGCCCGAGGAGCAAATGCAAGGTGGGGTCTGGGACGGGGTCCCAGGGCAGGAGAAGGACACTGGGAGCAAACCGCTGAAAGCGAGCAGAGTGGAGCTGGGTCTGTGGGTGCGCGGTCGCCACAAACGCACCGTGGGTCGGAAGGCGCGGCCACACGGGGCAGACTGGGCAGTGGGCAGACAGGAGCTCTCTTCGAAACTCCCCTGAAAATCTAAAATCATTTTAAAATTAAAATGTCACTTAAAAATAACTCAATTCTGGGGCACCCGGGTGGCTCAGTCAGTGAAGCATCCGACTCTCGGTTTCAGATCAGGTCCTGACCTTGGGGTCGTGGGACTGAGTCCCGCGTCAGGCTCTGTGCTCAGACAGGAGTCGGTCGGCTTGGAACTCTCTCTCTCCCTCTGCCCCTTCCCCACGCGCTTTCTCTCTCTCACATAAATAAATATATTTTTAAAACAACTCAATGCGAAGATTTAAAGGCTGGTTCCCTTTCCAGGAGTCCCGGCCACTCTGTTGTCAACTGGGGCCGGGATGGAGAACTGAAATCCCCACTGTCGCCTGCAGGTGGCGCCAGGGGCTCAGAAACACTTCGGTCCTGCGGGCGCCCACGGCTGCAGCCCTAAGCTGGTGGGGCGGGGAGGCTGCTGCCGCCCGAGGCCCTGCCAGAGGCCTTGCCAGAGGGCGTCCTGCATGGCCAGTGCCCCCCACCCTGCCCCTGGACCCCGGAGGCTGAGACTTACCTCAACCCTGCAGGGGCCATCTATGCACGTGACCCTTCAAGTTTTTATTTCGCAGTCAATTAAAGACACAAGACGTTGCAAACCTAGTGCAGAAGGGGTGCCGGGCACCCTGCGCCCAGCTGCACCCAGGGTGACTCCTTGCACAACCAGGGGACGCTGATGCCACCGGCCAAGGGATAGGCAAGCATGGTTTTCTAGACCGTCTTACTGAGACAGGCTTCTCCCCCTGCACAGAGTCTGCACAATAAAGTGCTTTTTAGTATTTTCGGAGTTGTGCGACCATCCCGCTAGCCACTTCAGGGCCTTCCATCATCCCCAAAGCAACCCTGTCCCTCAGCCGTCACCCACCAGCCTCCCCTAAGCCCCGGCCCCCGTGAGCCCCCTTCCCGTCCGTGGAGGAGCCTGGTCTGGACGTGTCACACGCGTGGACTCACACCCCATGGGGCTTTCTGTGTCTGGTTCCCTCCCTAAGCGCCGTGGGCTCAGGGTCTAACCTGGAGCAGTGCATGGGGGACACATTACTGACGGGACACTTGGGCGTCCCCACCTCCTGGCGCTGTGAACATGGTGGCATGAATCCTGAGCCTTCTCATGTACCCCCTGCAAACCTCCCCACCCTCAGCCCCGGAACACCAGCCCTGCACTTGAACTTGAACACACGGGTACCCACACAGATGCCCCCACCTTGGCTGCGCTTGGCCCAGGCCAGCGTGAGCAATGCACCCCTGCAGCTCTGACCCGGGGCCCACGAGACCGCAGGCTGCGAGACGCACCTGCTGGTGCCCGGCCGTGCCCGTGACCTTCACCCAGGCCAAAGTGCTGGACTTTCACTCTCCCACCAGAGGGAACCACAAGCCCTCTGGGACGGCCAGCAGCGGGATAAGGAGCTGGGACCCAGCAGCAGGACCTGCTTCGGAATGTGCAGAGCCGGCAGCCAAGTGAAACGGAGATCCCTTGTTCAAAAATTAGTGCCAAACATGAAGAGAATGATGGCAGAGCCTGCCGACCTCACGCAGACCCCAGCCCGAGGCACGGCCGGGGAGGTGCAGGACGCAGACCTCAGACACACAGAGGAAGCTCTGGAGGAAAGGGCCCGGTGCCAAGGGAGAGATAGATCACACCTGGAAACAGGTAGTTTCCAACGGTGGCCGTTGGGGTGTCCGCGTCGGAAGGAACTTTGTCCTGGACGGCACTTTACAACCTGGGACCTTCCTCTTGTCCACACGCTTCCTTCTCTTTTCCATGGAGATCGAACTCACCCACCATGACCTTCATTCACCCTTTTCAAGAGTCCAATTCAGTGGCTTTTAGGATATCTGCAAGGTCGTGCAGCGGGTGGTGCAGCCGGTTCTGCACTAACCCCAGGATACCGTCTCCAGCCCCCGAGGAGCCCCCGGGCCCGCTAGCATCGCCAGTATTGTGGGGTCCGGTCTAGCGTCCCGGGAGAGGCGAGACCCCGCCGTGCAGGGGCCACACCTGTTCTGCTGGCCGCCACGCTTCGCCGCACCCCTTGAACACAGCACATGTGCCATGACCTCAGGGTTTCCTGACCCCCAATCGGTGCTGAGGGAAGGCCTGCAGAGCCAGGGGAGCCGGGGGAGACCAGGCGGCCCCCACAGAGCCCGGTGACATGGGCCAGGTCCCCCCAGGGCTTACCTATGACATGGGAGAGGCCGGAACCCTGCCACAGGCCGTGGGACCCACGCAGGGGCCGGTGAGCACAGGCGTGGCTGGAGCGAGTCTCCTCACGCAGCCGCACTCTTGGTGACATCCTCTGTCAATGGCAGAGGGAAAACGAGTCACGCGGATCACAAGCCCAGGGTGCTCCCGGAGCTCCCACCAGTAACTTCCTGGTGGTTTCTACTGCCTGTGTTGTTCTGGAGCCTCCGAACCGTGAGTGGGGGACACGGGCAGCGGGACCCTCAGCTGCCAACACTGGAGATGTGAAACTGTCGGAAGCAGGGCCGAGAACCGGATGTGAGGGGAGATGACAGGGCAGCCCCCGAGCAAGGAGTTGCGCTGGGCTGCACCCTCAGCCCATCGTCAGCACCTCAGGGTTACGGGACTGAGGACCCAGGCCCAGCCGGCACAGGACGGCTCCTCTGGGAGGAAGGCATGTCGCAACCCACTTCGCTCCATCAGAGCTTGACCAGAGGGACTTTTCCAGAGCACTGGCGCAGCCCTGCTGTGTGCAAACGCTACTGTCCCTCCCTCTAGAATTCAGGGTTCCCTCCATGCCCTGGTGGGTCATTCTCGGGGGGGGAGGGGCATCCTGGTGGCCGTGGGGGGGACTGAGCCGCCTGTCCCACCCGCTCGATGCCAGGACAACCCCAGTCACATGACCACAGAGCCCCTGCAGGGAAGGAGGAGGAGCTCTGCTCAACAGCCTGCACCACAACTTCCGGAAGCTTCTATGTGAGGTTCTGTGCCCAGCTGGACACAGTAGCTGCTGAGCCGCTGCCCCCTCTGAGGGCCCTGTCCCCCCTTTTGGGGTAAATCCCTTTTTGGGCAGGGCACGGTGGGGCAAAGACTGTGCAGGAATGTCACCTAGGACTTGGGTTAACGCTCACGGTCATGTATCAATATTGGTTCATCGATGACAACAAAGCGGCCACACTATGCAAGTCGGCCAAGGGGAGAAGTGGAGGGGGCGCGGGCTGTGCGGGAACTCTGTTTTCCGCTCGGTTTTTCCATAAACCTAACGCTACACTAAAAAGCAGTCTACTAAGAGAGGGTCTTGAAGACACAAATTAGAATTCCGGTTTTAGAAAGGAGGAAGGGAGCGGGAGGAGAGAGGGAGCCCATCTCAGACCAGATGACCGCTGAGCACTCACACATCCCCAGGGATCCCTCCGATGAGCCCTTAGAGCCAGACCCGGAGAGAAGGTGGGTCAGTCCCAGCCAAACACATTTCCTACTTTTTCCCCCAAAGCTCTTTCGAGGGTTGTTAACGCTACAGTTCGGGGAGGATCAGCCTGGATTAACCTCCACCAGGCCAAGCCCCAGGCCGGGGACCTGAGCGGATCAGAGCCCTAATACAATCAGTCCCGGCACCGCCCTCGGATTACTCCCAAATCCCGTTTAGCCAACCGAGAGCATATTGTGGCCGGTGATGAGCGGATGTCTACAAGCCACACCAAGCAGACATCGCTGTCCAGCACACCCAGCGGCCCGACACCCTCAGGGTCTAATGCCAGGCCGTGACACCGACGGGCCCGCCGTCAGCGCCGACTCACCGGACGTCTTCTCCCAGACGTCCAGTCGGCCGTCACAGGTTTCTAAGCGTGAGCACTGGGCAGCCCGGGACTTTTCATTTTCTTGTTTCCCCAGCATCTATCGGCCCAGTCATGTGGGGAGACACAGGACCCCAGTGGGACACGAGAACTTCAGCAAGGGGGAAGCCGCCTAACAACAGGGCTGAGAAAATGAAATCCTTGGGATTTCAAGAATTATCACAACGTAAAGGGCGGCATCGAGTTTCTGAAACTGAACAAAGCCACTGCCTTTACCTCCTTCCCTCCAAAGCAGGGTCTCTCCCTCCCCCTGCAGCACGGCTGACTCTCCGTGGGGCCTCCCAGGCGCTGTGGGGGGCATCGAGCAGCACCCCACGAGCCCGCTGGCTCAAGGCCGAGAGCACCCCAGTCGTGAGGAGCTCCATTTCCCCAGGCGGCCCCCACAGCCCCCTGTTGAGATAGGCTGCGCAGACCCTGCAGAGGCAGAGGGCAGATCTGCCCCTGCCTGGGATACAGTTCACTTGTCTGGGAAATGAGTGGGTGGGAGCGGGGCATCGGCCCCCTCGACACCCCACGCTGACGCCCCCAGCTGATGACCACGGGGTGCGGCAGGAGTGCCGGCCTGCCTGCCTGCCTGGAGGCTGCATGTGGCAATGACCACGGGGTGCGGCAGGAGTGCCGGCCTGCCTGCCTGCCTGGAGGCTGCATGTGGCAATGCCGAGCCGTCCTTCAGGCACTGAAGCGATCAGCCCAGCCTTCTATCGTCACCACAGCAACCATCTAAATTTGTCACCCTGATGAGGCTCTGATTGCAAATGAAGTGGGAGGAGAAGCCTGGGGCCCGGATCAGTGGGGAGGCACCCAGAGGAGAGGTGACACGGCTGATGGCAGGCTCCACCAGGACAGACCCTGGGCAGGCGCTGTCACACCCCTGATCAGACAGGGCTCGAGGTCCAGTTTGCTTGGCTCCAGGGTTAAAGGTCTCCAGGAGCCAAGTACAAGAGGGCAGAAGGCGCAGGGAGTGCTTCTGCCTTGTGATCTCGGGTCCCTGGTGACTGGGAGGTCCTCTCTGCCTCCCCCACATGGCCCAGGCTGGGGATCACCTGGTTCCCACTGGGACCATTGGGATTTACTCTGCTCTCACATGTGGGCAGGAATCGGAGTCAATTTTTTTCCCAAGTAATTAATACAGGGTCTTCTCCCCCCAGAATCTGGCACAGCTACCACGGCCGGGTCATTCTCTGTCCTGGGTTCAGTGGGGGCCAAGCAGCGTCCCTGTCCCCCACTCCCTCGATACCAGGAGCCCCCGGCTATGATGACCGCAGATGTCCCTGGACACGGGGCAGGACCGCTCCCCTGTGTGAGGTCATCAAACCCCCATCTGGAATTGGAATACGGAGAGACAGGCGGTTGATTTGGGAGAGGACCAACGTCTGACCAAAAGAGAGAGAGAGAGAGAGAGAAAAGACAATATGTAGAAACAGATTTCTTTTTCCTCTCGGAATTAAAATGCTGATAGTCCCATGGAAGGGGGCCGGGGGGGACACATACTCTCACATCCAAGAGGCAGCGCTCTGGTGCACTGTGTGCCCTGACTCCCAGCTCATGGGCTCCCCTATGCCTCAGTTTCCAAATCTGTGACACAGAGATGATGGGAGCACCTACTCCATGAGTGCTTTCCAGATTAAACAGCAGAAAATCTGGGGGTGCCTGGCAGGCTCCGTCGGTGAAGTGTTTGCCTTCGGCTCAGGTCATGATCCCAGGGTCCTGGGATCTAGTTCCGCATCAGGTTCCCTGCTCTGTGGGGAGCCTCATTCTCATGAGCCAATAAAACTTTATTTACAAAAACAGGAGGCCTGGGTCCCACCCATAGGCTGCCGCTTGCAACCCCCGGCACAGAAGACAGTCTGGTAAAACACGGCACTATTTCAGCCACGGATACTCACGGTCAGGCACCACTGCGGAGAGAGTCCCGATCTCATCCCCAAACTAGACCCTGCGTGGGTCACACGGAGAAACTCCACGCCTCCCCAGACCGTCACCCAGAAAATGATCTCGGACCCTCCCTCCACACAGAGCACTCACAGATGCAGAGCTGACCCTTTTAAGTCCCTAAGAGGGCGGTTGCTTTCCCACCACCTTGAGAAAAATCCATCCCCCGACCTGGTCATAAGTACCTCACTTTTATCGACTGGCTAAGCCTTGGCTGCAAAGGGCACCGGAACGTCTAGACCTGGTGAGCAAAATCGCCACTGGTAACAGTGCAGGACGCCACCCCCCGGCCCCCAGAGCGGGACACGGTTTGAGTGCACGGAAGGTCTGAGAAACCGCCACAGCCCAGCGGGGCCTGAGACTTGACACGGGAACGTCACGTGGGGTCCTGGATGAGGTTCTGGGGCAGAAAAAGAGAATTAGGGGGAAAGTCGAGGAATCCGAGGTATGGGGTTCAGTTACTAACGCCACACCAACACTGGGTCTCTATCTGTGACAGATGTCCCGCACTGGGGGAAGACAGCGCCCGCGGGGAACCTGGGTGCGGGCCTGCGGGGGCCTGCGGGAACTCCACACTGCCTGCCCCATCGCTCTGGGGATCTCAAACTCTTCTAGAATGAAAGTTCACTGAAAGAGAGAACAGAAGTGAGTGAAGGGCAATTAGCTGCTGCCCCCGGGGAGCGCTTCGGAGTGTGACTGAGGGCACATGAACTCCCTGTGACAGCACCTAATAATGACACGATTATATAAAACCTACAAGAGAAAGACGCTAAAAACAGGATATGCTAATCAACAGGGGAAGCGTGCTCTGATGACAGGAACAGGGGGTGGAGGAAGACAGGTGGCTCAGAGGTCCCCACGCCCCCACTCCCACCGCCCCGGGGCAGTCACAGCAGAGACACGGCTCCCAGCTGGAGCAAGCCTCTGTGACATCGCGGGCCGACCCGGGCCCCATGCCACGTTCACTCAGGAGGCCTGCTGAGTGTGTACCCAGCGCCCCGAGGCCTGGAGGAGGGCAAAGACTTTACAGATGGAGAATTCTGGAAAATCAGAGGGAGGCTATGAAGAAAGTGGTACCTGACCGGAAGAAAGACAGCTAAGAGATCGTGGCATCCTGGTCTTTGCCAGTGACCTTATTAGACACGTCCCTCTGCACCAGGGTCTCTCCCTTCTTGGGCCCACAGACATTCAGGACTGGTTCATTCTCTGCAGGGGCACCCCAGGTGCTGTAGGGGCCGCACAGCAGCCCTGGCCCCACCCCGTCCATGCCAGGAGCACCCCCGGTCGTGATGACCACAGACATCCCCAGACATCACCCGGAGTCCCCTCTCAGCAGAATCACCCTAGGATGGTAGATGAGAACTACCATCCTACAATACCTAACAAACTACACACAACCCATAAGGAGTGTAATTATCCCCGCTCTACAGATGGGGAAACAGAGGCTCGGAGAGGAGATGAAACCTGCCTGAAAAGAAGAAAGAGAGTCATGTGTCAAATACCACGTTTAATAAGGAGGGGTCTCTGAGTTGGGAAGGAGGCAATGCTGCTCTATCAGGGACGGGAGGCCAAATCCGGCCCACCACTTGTTCTGTTAATAAAGTTTTATTCAAACACAGCCATGTCCATTCACTTATACACCATCTATGGCACACCTGTACCTACAAAGGCAGAACCCGGTAACTGCAAGCAAGACCTCTGGCCTGCAAAGCTGAACATACCTACCCTCGGGTCCCAGAAAGTCTGCAGACAGGGAGAGATCCTACCTCACCGCTTCAAGGCCCTGAACGGCTTCCTGTGCAGACTGTCAGTCTACGTGCGCAGGGAATGTTCTGCGGAAGGAACGCACACAATACAGGCAGCCTCCTAGGAAGTGGAGCAAACCTGGCCTGCTTCTGCTTGGTTCTGGCCCGGGGGGCCTGCCCCGTGCTCCCCTCGGAGGCCAGAAGAGAGGGACTGCCCCTCCCGATCCACCTTCCCGGAGTGCGTATCATAGGTGTGCGGGGACTGTCGGGTGAGTGGCAGCGGGCAGCACGCCAGCCCATCTGCCTTCGAGGCCACGTTGTGTGGGCGGTGCTGTCACCTCGACCCTGCTGTCACATGGGACGCAGGGGAGGCTTCTGCTCCGAGCTCTGCTGCTCGCCTAACTCTGCAGGTCAGCCCTGTGGCCTCCAGAGGGTCAAATGTGCTGAGTGAGGATAAGCTCATCTTCCTGGAGCTCCAGCTGCCTCAGCACAGCTCTGCGTCCCAGGGCTGAGACCCACTGGATGTTCTGGAATCTGAAGGTCACCTTGCTCCACACTTTCCCCCCTCCAGCACTGTGGGCACTGAGGGCAGGTCACTCTGCTGGGTGGGCACTCTGGAGGGCTGGGCGCCATCCCTGGCCCCACCCACTCAACGCCAGGACCACTGCAGCCATGACCATGAAAAACGTCCCCAGGTTCAACTGCTTGGTCTCTGAAAGTCAAGTCACGGATGCACTGGACCTGACTCCAGCCAACACTCAGAGGCTGAGTGAACCAGGGGGGCTCGGAGGGGCCAGAAAACTGCCAACTCCAGTGCAGCAACCCTGAGACCGTGAAACGGTCCCGCCCAGCAAGTCTCACACATGTGGTCCCCAGGACTCCGTCTGTTTCCTAAAGCTCGCGTCCCTCCTGATCCGGGCCTCGCCGACTGTATGTGTTTCCGGGGGGACCATAACAAACAACCACAGACCAGGCGGCTTAAAACCACAAGGACCTCTTCTCTCCCACCTCTGGAGCCGGAAGTCCGAGACCCAGGTGTGGTGGACCCTGAAGCCCGAGGCCACCTCTCCATCTGACCCAGATGCCAGCAGCTCTGAGCCCCACAGGGTCAGCAGCGGCCAGCCGTGTCCTTCACACGGACCACAAAGCGCTCCCAGGTGACTTTCCCTCCCCTGCATTCCACCATGCTTTTCTGACTTACAGCTGCCTCCCGCGGGGCTGTGTGTGGGAGTGA
This sequence comes from Pteronura brasiliensis, assembly GCA_004024605.1. Classification (NCBI taxonomy): domain Eukaryota; kingdom Metazoa; phylum Chordata; class Mammalia; order Carnivora; family Mustelidae; genus Pteronura; species Pteronura brasiliensis. The sequence goes on from PJEN01000219.1 coordinate 465,860, forward strand.
GCTGTCACGGGGACGTTCCCCCCCAAGGGAGGCGGGCCACGGCGGGGGTGGGGGGTGGAGTGTGCCATGCTCCAGCAGCCCATCCTGGGGTCACACGTGTGAGACGGGCCCCAGGGCAGGCAGGTGGTGACAATGTGGGGTCTTGCAGGGAGGATACCTGGTTCGCTCTGTCACCACATGGGAAGTGCCTGATGTCATCAGCTCTTCCAAGCGCCCTGAAGAGCTGGGAGGTCTTTCATTACAAAATCTCCTGATTTTTAAATGTTGGCAGTAATTCAAAGTCTAAAGCCCCTGGGGTCTGGCTCAGCCAGAGGATCGAGGTCAACACCATGGATGGCACGAGCCCCTCTGTGCATTCTTACCCAAAACCACAACCCAAGTCGAACGGCGAGTGAACACCAGACAGATGCAGATCTGGGACGCTCTGCAAAGCTCCTGACCTGTCCTCTGCATGACCAGCCAGGCTTCAAAGACAAGGAAAGTCAGAGAAACTGTCTCAGACCAAAAGGGCCTAAGAAAATGTGACAACTAAATGTCATGTGAGGTCCTGGGGCAGAAAGGGGACATTTTCTGGGAGATGGGAAAGAATAAGGAAATCTAAGTATGGGCTTCGGTTAGTCATAATGTATTGATATTGGTTCAGTAATTGTGCCAAATGCACCGCACTGGCTTACGATGCTAATATCAGGGGACCCTGGGTGTAGGCTACGTGGGAACTCGGTGTTATTTTTGCAACTTTTCTGTGAATTCAAAACTACACCAGGGAAGTTTATTTTAAAGAAAAGTTTGCAAAGTGCAAACTAGGTATGTTGCTGTAACACACAGCAGAATCTTCACGATTGCCTTAAACTTGCTGTTAAAGGCCCAACGTGTCTTCCAAACTCAACAGACTTGTCCTCAGAAAGTGCTGGAATGGTCAAGCTCCCAGGCGTGAGGACAGGGTTTTGTCTGTGAACCAGCAGACCCAAGTAGGAGAGCAAAGGCAAAAATGACTAGAAGGCGGGGAGCTCTTGGGGGCCATGAGACCAGCTCTTCATGGCACAGAGGGGCACCAAGATCCCGGCCCCTAGCAGCCTCCCAGCCACGGAGGGCCTCGAAACTGCATCGGTGGGCACCACGCCCGAGTGGTAACAGTGACCGCAGCTGCCCTCTGAGCTGGGGCCCTGGGGATCTTGATGTCACTTCACCCTCACACCAATAAGGCTGCAAGGTCCGGAAAGACTCCTTTCCTAGTTCGTTTAGGAAAATGTTTGTTTGGGGTTTTTCTTTTAAGCTAAACAAAACGCAAAATGTTGCCAAAAGCCAGTAAGAGGAAAAGGAAGAATTTAAACTCGGGTTTAACCCTAAAGTTCACGAGGGGAGAGGTCTGGTGTAACCCAGTGGATCCCCCCATTGGAGACACTGGAGTGCTCGTGGCAGGGAAAGGGTAGGGCCAGGGATGTTGCTCGACCTCCACAGAGCCCGAGTGGCCCACAAGGACTCAGCCCCAATGTCCACAGTGCCAAAGGGGTGACCCCTGACGGACAGGGAAGGAGTAATGCTCATCAGACACCCAGACCTACACGTGCTAACTCTGTGAGAGACCCAAGACACTGGTGGGAACCAAGCACCGCAAACCAGTACATCAGCCGGCACAAGCCATGTGAGCTACCTCGTCTTGGAAACATACATTTGTACGTGTACTTGGATATGCAAAGGGAAAAATATTCTAGAAGAAAACACCAGAACTGTTAGGAGTTAAATGGTGAGTAGGACTGAGGGATGGGAGGTTTATTCTTTGTTTTATGCCCTTACCTGTAATTTGAAATTTTATTTACCATGAGCATAACTGATAATTCAATAATTACTTCTACTCACTGGGGATTTGATTACATTAATGGTCTAGACCAAGAGGTCAATAGTGCCTAGGTCGAGAAACCCAGATGCGCGGAAAATATAATTTAAAGAAACTGCCACTGAAGATATGTTAAAGATTACTTCCCCAGAGAAAGGAGGCAGAGAAAGGAGAAACCTGAGAAAGCCTCATGATAAGGAGGAAAAACAAAGGCAACCATCAATGCAGACCAATACGTAAGACAGGAAGAGCTACAGCTGGGGATAGGAGATGGCACCCAAGCTATGAAATCAAACAAACTGGCAGCTATGGACTCCTCCACAGGAAACACGAGGACAGATTTCCATTCAAATGCACAGCCCAACCCACGTTTTCAAGTCTGTTCCAGGAGTGCCTGGGGGGCTCAGGTCATGATTCCAGGCTCTTGGGATCAAGCCTCATGTTGGGCTCCCCGCTCAGCAGGGAGTCTGCTTCTTCCTCCCCCTGCTTCTGTGTGCTCTCTCTCTCTCTCTCTCAAATAAATAAAACCTTAAATAAAATAAAGTCTGTTCCATGGGGGTCTCTGGGTGGCTCAGTCAGTAGAACATGTGACTCTTGATCTCAGGGTCATGAATTCAAGCTCCATATTGGGTGTAGAGGTTACTTAAAAATAAAACCTTAAAAAAAGGGAGGGGGGGTGTCTGGTTGGCTCAGTGGGTTAAGCTCCTGCCTTCAGCTCAGGTCATGGTCTCAGGGTCCTGGGATTGAGCCCCGCATCGGGCTCTCTGCTGAGCGGGGAGCCTGCTTCTCCCTCTCCGCCTGCCTCTCTGCCTACTTGTGATTTCTGTCAAATAAATAAATAAAATCTTTAAAAAAAAAAAAAAAAAAAGACTGTTCCATGGAAATCGAGTCCATGTGGAGACTGAGTCTGTGTGACGTTCAGCTCCAGGAATCCGCTTCCCAGGAAGCCGTGGTACAATCACGGGCGGTCGGTGAGCAGGCGGTCCCACCTGCCACCACACAAAAGAGCCGAGTGCCCCCCCCAAAAGCCGGCACCACACACCACAGCTCCACACATAACCTACCACGTACTGGCCACAAACTTCCTAGAAAAGCAAACTTGAAGCTTTTAACTCTGAGCTTTTGGCCTCAGTAAGTAGCTTCTTAATTATTTAAAAAAAAAAAAGGAATTTTTTTTCTCTGCTACTTTTATTTTACATTCTATCATAGGCCTTTTCTTTTCTCCCTTTATTAAAAAAGGTTTTATTTATTTATTTGAGAGATAAAGAGCAAGAAAGCAGGAGAGAGAGAGCACGAGCCGGGAGGAGCAGAGGGAGAGGGGAACCAGGCTCCCCACGGAGCAGGCCGCGGGGAGCTCAATCCCAAGCCCCAGGATCATGACAGGAGCTAAGGTCCAACACCCAACTGACTGAGCCACCCACAGGACCCAATCACTGCCATTTCCTACGTGTTCTTTGAAAACAGGGTTTTTTTTTAAATGACTGTCCATATATTTACATCGAGTTAGTATCATTTACTGATGAACCAAGGTCCTTACTACTCGGGCATTTACACTGTTTCCAATTTCTGCTTTACAAGTAACGCTAAAGGGAACCTCGTTATGCCCATCTCTAATTACTTTCTTAGTCTACATTCCTAGAGAGGGCATGATGGGATCAGAGAGCATTAGGTATTTTTAAGGTTCTTGAAAATACTAAGTTATTGTGACAGAGATGACTCCGTGTTTATACCGTCCTCCTGTCCGCACCCTCGTCAATGCTGGTATTATTTTGTATTACTGCTCACCTATAATAAAGGTGAAAAATAAAATCTTAACTGTGTTTTTCAATAGACTTTTTAACTTTGGAACATGTTCAGATTTGCAGGGAGTTGTCAAGACAGCGCAGATGGTTCCTGCGTCCCTCCCAGCTTCCCTCAGCACTAACAATGCATACAACCAGGGCACGCGTGTTACAACAGCACCACTGCACCGCTATCAACCAGCCCACGGCTTATTCGGATTTCACGAGTTTTTCCACTAATGGCTCTTATCTGTTCTAGAAGCCCACCTAGGATACCATATGGCACTTATCAGACTTTCTATACACAGTCCCTAATCCTTAGGACAACGCTGTAACCTAAGGTTTAACATCTCCATGTTGCTGACAAGATGAGGGCTCAGAGAGGTTAAGCGACTTGCCGAAGTCACACAGCTGGTGAGCAGCATGCCCCGATGCAGGCCATACCTGGTGGGGCTCCAGATCCAGGAATATAGTTCCCTCTCTCTCATTCCGTCCTCACTTCCTTCGTACACAAAGGCTGGTCTCTAATTCCCCACTAACAAATGAGGTGACCCCAGCAAGGTGATATAAGGTGACATAAGGTGACATAAGGTGATATAAAGTGACATGACAGAATTAAGTCATTGGTTCTTCCTTCAAACAGCCACCCTGGGAAACTATTTCAAAGTGATATGCCGTCTCATGACATTCCTGGAAGCATCCTCAGAAATCACCTCCGGAGAGAGTGAACATCCCGTACCTGGGAAATACGGTCCCACAACTCAGCAATGACATCTCCCACTCAACCCAAATCAGCCTGTTCCTGCCGGGCCGTCCACCTTACTCACCCCTGAGGGACCTCCGGCTGGGCGGAAGGCTCTCAGGCGGTCTCCCAGGGACCCCCAACTCCTGGTCCCACGTCTTGCGTCGGCTCCTGCCCCTGCGTGGAGGCGGGACCTGTGACTTGCTTCCAACCTCCAGCAGCCAAAAAAACGTAGAGTGGCCTCCAGGGAGCAGCCAACGAGAAACGTCACCATGTCAGCAGCCCCATGCGTGGGCTTGGAGGCAGAGCCTGTCCCAGCAGAGACAAGTCCACGGCCCAGGCCGACAGTCTGACCGTGGCCTGAGAGACCCTGAACGGCGAGCCAGCTACACTGCGCTGGGATCCCTGACCCACGGAAACGGGGAGACAGTAAACATTTCGGCCGCTAAGTCTGTAGTGACTTCTCACACAGCAGTAGCAGATAAATACGGGCTGTCTGCCAGATTCAGATCTTCCCTCAAAAGATAAAAACGCGGGGGCGCCTGGGTGGCTCTGTCGGTTGAGTGTCCAACCCGTGATTTGGGCTCCGGTCACGATCTCACGGGTGGCGGGACTGAGCTCCAAGGCAGGCTCCATGCTCGGTGGGGCGTCTGCTTGACGTTCTCGCCCTCTGCCCCTCCTCCCGCCAGCCACGCAGGCGCACACTCTCTCTCTAAAATAAAGCCTTCAGGAAAAAAAGGATAAAAATCTGAAATTTATCTGAAACCTACAAATTTGTGTATCTGGAAGCACAGGGGCAGAGCAGCCCACTCTGGGAAGCACTCGCAGCGGCAGTGTGTCAGAACCACCAATTCTCCCGAGGTGATGGTTGCGCAGAGGACACCTGCTTCAATGTGAAATCTGGGGGTGGTGAAGCAAACAGATTTCCTCAGCCGATGCTCCTAACCCGGAGTTCTGCGCTCAGCAAGCCCATACTCCGTCAGGCGGTTTTTGCACATTACGGAGTCTGAAAGCCGTTCTGTTGTATCCCACCAAGAAGATAAACCGATTCAGGAAATAACACTATACATTATATATATCGTACTACTTTTCTTAAAACGGAACTGCTGTAACGCCTCCCCCTCCGGCGGAGACCAGAATAGACAAAAATCCAGATTTTGACACACTTGGGATTGGTAATGTTTTAACACATGGGAAAGGCGATGGGGTTGCAAACTGCTTTATATTCTTCAAACATATTTCCAACTGTGCCAACCACCCTAACAGTTGGATGTGTTCGTAAATGAACCAAAACAGATCACATTCTCGGGGAAAGATGCACTGTGGAAACTAAAGGTTCTCTCCGCTCCGGGGGTTGGGGGGGGGCGGTAATTAAACCCCTGAGCCGTCCCAGAAAACGGAGTATGGCTTTCATGGAATGCCAAGGGCTCAGGGACCCCGCGGAAGGCAGGGATATGCCATGTTCAGTGCTGCGCAGTGAAAACCGGTGACAGCGAAGACCAGGAAATGCTGGCCGGCAAGGAGGAGGAGGGAGGTTGCTCAGAGGTGAAGAAGCAGGGAGCATTACTTCCCAGGCTAGGTTGCTTAGAGACCAGAAAACACAGAGTGCATGGCCCCACTCCCGAGGACAGCTCTGAAGGACAGGCGTGACCTGAACGGGTTCCTGTGCGGGTCTCAATGCGTAAAGAACCTCTGGAAAAGTGCTTCCCCGGGGTCCTACAGGGCATGAGACAAACACAGGAAAAACACGTATTCCTTGCACACAGCTCTCAGTGGCAGAAGTGGGACAATTCTGCCCCCAGGGGACATTAGGCCATGTCCGGGGACGACTGTGGTTGTCACGATGCAATGCTCCTGGCATCAAAGGGGTGGGACCAGGGACGCTGCTCGGCTCCCCCAGTGCCCAGGATACCCCCCCAGAGTGACCTGCCCTGATTCAGCAGTGCAGGGAAAGGGATGGGGTGCCGCTGCTCAGTCTGGGCCTCAGATCTAAAGGGACCCCTTCCTCTTTATTACAGCGCCAAATCTGTGTCATCACCACAGAGGGAAAACCGGCACTTAATTACATTTGCATGGGCGCTACATCGAGTTTCCCTAGGGAACGGCCGGGAGGATCACCTGAAGACAGGACTCGCCTGTGCGGCTCCGGCTCCGAGCAGTCTAGGCCCAGCTGTGAGCCCGAGGGTCCCTGTCAACAACAGCCCACGGCAGCCAGCCCCGAGTCTCAAACACTTTCCTCTGGCTTTGATCCCTTTCCAAACAACGAGGGGCGGTCCTGCCCCCAGGGGACACTGTGTGCGGTGTCCCAGCACAGCCGGGGTGGTCACGCCCAGGGCGTGACCGGCATTGAGTGGGTGGGGGCTAGGCATGCTGCTCAGACGGAGACCCCCGGCGTCAGCAGTGCTGAGGGGACACCCTAGCCCCAGGCCGCGCATCTGGAGAAGGACCGGGCGGAGGGCTGGAGTGCAGAGAGGGGATCCCACCTGCAAGGTTAACGAGCCGCCCCAAACCCCGCAGAGCCAGGGGCGCACACACCGGCGCTCGCAGCCATCTCGTCTCATCGCCACCGAGGGCAGCTGTGTTCTCACTCTCCCATTTGCAGGTGAGGAATCGCGGAGGGAGAGCCCCCAGGAAGCTGGCGAGGGCTTGGGAGTTGGTTGGGTTTTTCTTGGACGCTGTGGTCCCTGTGTCCTCGTCCTATGACCGACGGGGGGCCATACACCTGCTTTCCGACCCGGGGCGCTGGGGACGAGGGCACACACCTGGAAGGTGTGAGGCAGGGTCTGTCGCCCCAGTACTGTGGGTACTTGGGGCCGGATCATCCTCTGGGAGGGGGTCGTCCCGGTTTAAGGGTTAGATCGACAACCTCAGTGGCCATGAGGGCATCCGGCATGGAGGCGGAACTCAATGAATGCTTCGGGTCTTCTTAATTTTTCTGGGGGCTGGGGGTGTAAGGGGCCCCAGCATGGGGCTAGCCCCATTGGGTTAGCCCTGAGCCCCACACTCCAGCCAGGGGTTAGCCCCGACCCCCGCAAAGTGTCCGTGGTGAGGGACAGCCCGGCGGCCCGCTCCTGGAGCAAGAGCAGAGACAGGACGCCACTCGCCACAGAACCCAGTGTGGCCTGCTGATGCCACTGTCCACAAACCATCTCCGGGACACCACGACCCTCCTGTTGCATCCAGAATTCCTAATCCTTGGCCTCCAGCATCTGACCACCAGGGCCTCTGTGAGGGTGCTGGTGGCAGGGTCAGCAGCCTTTGGAAAACAGTGAGCCTGGGGTCCAGTCCCTTGTGTGTGGCTCTGTGTGGAGAGGGGGTGGTGGCTGCGGCTGACCCCAACATGGTCACAGCAAAACGCACAGGTGCGCTGGATGTGAGGCACCAGAGGGCCAGGCCCTGGTGGGGGCTGCCATGGCCGTGCGTGTCTCAGCCGCACACCATCCCCTACTGGGCTCAGGCACGGAGGCAGAACCGTGATAATGGAGAAACCACGAAACGCACCCACTCGGGCATGGCACGGTCACCACCTGGTGGGCTGTCCACTGGGGGCTTCCGGCAACCTGGCCACGCTCAGCATACCCCACATCACCTGTCGTGCAGAAGCGAGACCAACTCCTTCCTCTGCTCCCACGAGAGCCCTGACCTGGGGTGGGGGGTGGAGGAGGATATGCCCGTGCCTCAGTTTCCCCTTCTGCAACACAGAGAGATAGGAATCCAGCCTGGCAGGGGCCACGGTAGCAAGTAGCTCCCTCTGCACTTACCCTCTGACCCCACCTTGTTTTGTGGGGGCTCACTGATAGGATCCTCAGCTCCCAGAGTGGCCTCTGGTGTCAGGTCCACACCCCCCACAAAAGAATCCCAATCCCGTATTTGGCCCGGGGCTACCCAGCCTCGGCCACACCTTCTTCAACAACCAGGGACCAGTGGCATTCCAAGACAGTCTGTCTGGTTCCCAAACGAGTCCAGCCACTGTGGCTTCTGCCCCCTGGCCACCAGGAACGGGCCTGATGCCTGCTGTGCGGTTGTTAGTATCAAAGATGCGTAGTCACGATGTGAACAGAGCGGTGACCACCACACCCGCCCAGCCCTGTGGACGACCCTGGGGGTGATTCCTCTGTGTCTGCAGTGGAATCAGAAACAGAGAGATTCCAATCACATGGGGACAGAGTCACCCGGGGCTGAACAGCGACGACGACCCCGAAGCCTCAGGATGCCATAATGCCCTCCACATTCAGGAAGGTTCCAGAACGTCCCATAATTCCCAGACTTTCACCTCTTCCTCAGCGGGGCCACACCTCAACCTTATTCACCGCCTTCTCCCAGAGACCCGAGAGCACCTTCCTGCCCTCCCAACCTAAGCTGCACACGTGGCTGATTTAGGCCCAGGGTTGACAAGACCAAAGTCAAGGGTGTGATGGCTCAGCAGCCCCAGACGCAGACGAATTCACGTCCTTGTGCCAGACTCACAAGGAACTTGAAATGAAAATGTGTCTGGACTCACAGCTCCACCATGCTTGACCTAAGGCGGAAGGAGGGGAGGGGATCTCGGAAGAACACAGGGCCATTCTCCCCCCACTGCAACGGTCGCGTACTCTGAAATATGGCCACTTAGACCAAAAGGCGTTTTGGGAGGGGTTGATCAAATAAACACAATAAAAAATTTACGATGTTAACCGAAGTGTACATTTCCGTGGCATCTGGTATATTCACAGAGTTGTGCAACCATCACCTCTAGCTAGTTCCAGAACATTCCATCACCCCAAAAAGAAACCTTGTCCCCATCAGTGTCACTCCCCACCCCTTCCCAGCCCCGACCCCCGTGAGCCCCCTTCCCATCCAGGGAGGAGCCTGGTCTGGACGTGTCACACGCGTGGACTCACACCCCATGTAGCCTTCTGTGCCTGTGCTCTGGGGGTCAGTGCAGCCCAGGATGGAAATCGCCGCAGACAGCGGGGAGTGAGACAAGAGCAGCCAGCAAGTCACCTTGACCTGGAGCGGGAGAAGGGGGGAGGGAGGGAGGGCACGAGATGCCAACCAACAAAATGGAAGTGTGGTGTAAAGGACACGGGGCCGGGCCCCCTGGTGACTGCAGACGGGTGGCTGGGAGTCCAGCAGGCTCAGAGTGTCGAGCACTGGAAAACACTGGACGCAGGGGGGTAGGTGAGAGCAGGGGCGAGGCAGAGAGGCGGCCCCACGAGGGGCAGGTGGACAGCGGCAGAGCATGCCTGCGCAGAGGGCATTCCAGGCCAGGGAAACGGGGCCGAGACCCCGGGGGCGCCAGGGAGAAAATTCAGCCGTGCTGAGAAGGCTGCCCCGGGCGGGCTGGTGCGGGGACCTGCCAACGGAGGCACCGAGGCTCCGAGGCAGAAACGAGGATGGGGGAGGGGAGCCGCTGAATGGAATCAGCCAGAGGAACTCGAATCCTGCCCCAGGGCTGAGCGGTGAGAGCAGCCCCGAATGGATAGAAGCCCCAGCAGGCAGAGAAGCCCCAACCACACGCTTCCTAACAGGTGATGGCCCGGGAAGCGGCTCCTGCGCATCCCCAGCAGCGGGGAGGGTCTGTCCACGCAGGAGCCCGAGTGCATGTTCACGGCATCACACTCGCCACGGCCCCGAAGTAGACGCAAGCCCAGGACAGACAACGCGACGTATTCAGACAACGGAATGCCGCTCGGCCATTAGATCTGAACGTGGACGGACCCCGAGCCCACGACGACACTCAGGGACGGCCCAGACACGGAAGCCCACACGGCGTGCGATTCTGCGGGTCTGCACAAGCGCCTCCACGGACGGGAAGGGGGCTCATGGGCGCTGGGGCCTGGGGCGGGAGTGGGGGGCCCGTGCTTCGTGGGGACGGTCTCCGCGTGGGGAGATGGAAGGTTCTGGAGACGGAGGGTGGGGGTGGCTGCAGGCCGGGTGAGTGTGCTTCCCGCGGCTGAGCCGTGCGCTTAGAGACCGTTAAGGGGACGTGTGGCTGGCTCAGCCGGTGAAGTGTCCCATTCTTGCTTTCAGCTCAGGTCACGATCTCAGGGCTGTGGGGTTGAGCGCTGTGTCGGGCTCCTGGGAGAGCGGGGGTGTCTGCTTGAGTTTCCCTCCCTCTGCCCCTTCTCCTGCCCTCAGCTCACGTGCTTTCTCTCTAAAATAAATAATTTTTTTTTTTTTAAAGAGAGAAAGAAATGTTTAAGATGGTGAATTTGATGTTATGGGTAATTCGGGCAAAAATGGGTGCGGGGGAGCGCCTGAGTGGCTCAGAGGGTTAAAACCTCTGCCTTCAGCTCAGGTCATGATCCCAGGGTCCTGGGATCGAGCCCAGCATCAGGCTCTCCGCTCTGCGGGGAGCCTGCTTCCTCCTCTCTCTCTGCCTACTTGTGATCTCTCTCTGACAAATAAAATCTTTTAAAAATAGGGGCGCCTGGGTGGCTCAGTGGGTTAGGCCGCTGCCTTCAGCTCAGGTCATGATCTCAGGGTCCTGGGATCGAGCCCCACATCGGGCTCTCTGCTCAGCGGGGAGCTTGCTTCCCTCTCTCTCTCTGCCTGCCTCTCTGTCTACTTGTGATCTCTCTCTGTCAAATAAATAAATAAAATCTTTTTAAAAAAAAAATCTTCAAAAATAAACAAACAAAAAAAGATCCAAAAAAAAAAAAGAAAGAAAGAAATGGTTGCGGGGAGCGAGTGGGAGTCTGGAGCTGCACTGAGCAGAGATGGAGGGAGAAGTAAATGGGGACGATGTCTGGTCTGTGACAGATGCTCCACAGCTGACAGGTCCCCTCCCCCTGGAGGCAGGGGGCACAGCAGGGGACGGCCACACCCCCAGCACCTGGCACCGTCCAGCAGTCGGTGGCTGAGCACTACAGAGCCACTGAGCCAAAGGCCTCGATGCAGCCGGGCGGCTCACTGCCCCGGAGGTTGCACGGGTGGCTGGAGGGAACCCCATCCTTTCTGCGGGGTGGCTCCCCCCACCGCTGCCCAGCCCCACTTTCAAAGGACACCCGAATATCTCCCCACAAAAGAGCCTGCTTTCCAGCAATCCTCGGCTTTCCTGGAAGCCGCATCGACATGTGAATGAGACCCACGGTGTCCCTTTGGGCACAGGCTGACCGGTTGGGAAGGTGGGAGCACCAGGGCCACAGACAGTTTCTGGCCTTGGGCCGCATGGGTCCCAACTCTGCCCCTAGATCTAAAGCTCCCTTCCCTTTTATTAAAATGGGGCACTCGCGCAGAGCTGTGACAAAAGCTCAGGGCCGGCTTACGGCTGTCTCAGTCACAGGCAGTGGGACCCAATGCACGGGTTTGGGGCAGGTGGGACCCACGAGTCTCAGATCAGAAAGGGGAGGGCTCTCCCCAGCTCTCTGCAGTGTCCATGGCCACAGCACGTGAGACGATGATTTCTAACTCCCCCGGATGATCTCCAGCTCCGCCCGCAGTGGGTGCGGGAGGGCTCCGGAGACACTTTACCCCAGGCGGTGAGGACGGACGGCACAGCTGGCAGGACAGAGGACGGGGAACCCAGTATGGGAGAGTGAGGTGTCCCTGGCCCCCGGGTTCCCTCAGCACAAGGAAGGAAGGGTGGAAGGACGCGCATCCAGGCCTCTGAGCTCCTGGCAGGTGGGCCGACACGACCTGTGACTGGGGGCCAAGGTCAACACCATCAGTGATGTTCTGCGGGCATCAGGGACCACTGGTGTGATATGCCGAGGGGGTCCTCAGCACTGTGCGCTCCGCCCCAAAACCTGTAACCCTGGTCTGATCACAAGGAAACATCAGACAAACCCAGACTGGGGGTCGCTGTGCAAAATTCCTAACCAGGTGTCCTCAAGACTGTCCAGGCATGAAAAGCAAGGAAGGTCAGAGAGGCTATCTCAGCCCCGAGGGCTGAGTGCCACGTGGGGTCCTAGGGCAGAGAAGGACGTGAGAGGGAATGCGGACAAATCCGGACAAAGTGTGGGTTTCAGCTAATAGCAATGTGCACAGGTTAACTTCCGAGGGCAGCACAGGCGCCGGAGACGACAGGACGCTAGCTAGTGCAGCGGTCTGAGGGGCACGTGGGAACTCTCCACACCGCCTTCGTGACTTTTCTGACACCTAAAATTAGCCCAGAGTCAAAATGTTATCGAAAGAAAAAAAACAAGTCTCAGAACACAGCGTATGATCTTTCTCAGAGGCCCTCGGGGCCCTCCCCTTCTCGGGAGGGGACTGGGAGCCGAGAGGGGCGGGGACCGGGCAAGGCTGGGGCCAAGGTCCCCTGCCCTCCCAAGCCCCAAACCCACAAACAGTGGTCAGAGGCCTGTGAAGGCTGTGGGTACGCCTTTGTTTCCTTTACACAGAGCTGAGGGGCCCCTGGAACCCTCCCGTGAGACACAGAGACAGGGAGAGAGAGAAGACGGGGCGCCAATCTGTTCCTCAAACAACAGGGAGCATCCGGCCACCCACAAAGCCCCCCAACCCCATTTCCTCCCAGCGGCCTCTCGCTGCCAACCGAAACACCCGTGCTTTCCCAGAGCAGCAAGAGACAAAGAGAAAGAAAAGAAAGCAAACCTCCGTCTCTCCCCGTGGCCTCGAATATTTCAAACTCAGCCTACCCGAAGAAGGAACACTTGTCAGTGTCCAGCCTGAAGGCCCCAGCGTTTCTGAGCTCGGCGGGCGTGGAACAGAGACCCGTCCTGGCTCCAGATGATGGAATTCACTGTGACCGGCTGGGTGTTCAAGCCTGGCTCCGGGCAAACTGTCACTCCTGGACATCGTTCTAAAACAACCGCCCCCTGCCTGACGTCAAAACTGTCCGTCCGAACGCATGTTTGGAAGACCACTGCTTCGCTGCGCTGCTGTTTCACACACTCGATATGTTTTTTCGGTTTACAGCTAAAAGCCCTGAGCACAAGACATCTATCTGCAGTTTTACGTTCATGCGTCTTTAAGCAATGTGATAATAAACATAACCGGCATTCTCTAATGGGCTCTATTTGGAGCTCTCGGACGCCATGCTTCATCAACTCTAAGAGGCCGTTATTTCTAAGATTGGCTGTTATGTCTCGTGACACTAAAGAAAATAAATAATCAGTCTCACTAAGTATGGCACGCTGCGATGGGGGGAAAAAAATCACCCTACGCGTCTGTCCCCACATCATTAACCTCTGCTCAACCAGGAGGCTGTGGGGGTGCGAGCTCCCAGCAAGACCGCACCAGAAGCGACTCTCTGGTGTGAAGCGTCATCTGCTCTCCCAAGACTGGGGCTAAAAGGAACGGATGAAGCTGAACTATGAGATCCCAAGTTCAAGTCCCAGCACTGCCACGAACCCACGAAGCCAGGCCTGTCCCCTCATCTCTAAGTCCGCCAGTTAGACCAGCAAGGCGGACTGACTTCTTCTGGAGGGGCCAGAGAACTGGCATTCTTGGCTTTGCTAGCTACACGGCCTCCGATGTTATAGCCTGAAAGTCACTGTAGGCAACATGCCAATGAATGTGTGGGCCTCCACGACAATAAAACTTTATCGGTGGACAGTAAAACCCAGATCCTATATGATTTTCATACGTCGTGATACAGTACGCTACCTTTGAAACCACTTCAAGTGTAAAAACCATTCTCAGCCCAAGGGCCGCATGGAAACAGACGGTGAGCTGGCTTTGGGCCGAGGGCCATGGTTTGCCGCCTCCCGAACTGGACAGTCTACGGGGCTCTTCTGGAACTGACTTTCTGAGGCTTTCAATCCATATTCTCAACCGCACACACTCAGTAGCTCTAAAAACCACCCACATGTCCAAATGCTAAGCTACACTCATATGCCTTTAGAGGTCTAATCTTCTCCTAAATCTTCCCAAGTCACTTCCTACACCTGTGAGGTCCAGTATGGGGCCCTGAGCACCGGAAATGGGGCTCATCATGAGATGTCCAACTCCGGGGGTGCAAAGGGCACACCAGATCTTGAAGACTTCACATGAAAGAAAGGGGTTAGCACTCACTCGCACCTTCATCACACCGACGACACAAGGAAACTCTAGTATCTTGGATATAACGGGTTATGTAAAATGACTCATTAAAATTGGTTTCACCTATTTCGTTTTTTGGAATGTGGCTAGTCGGACGTGTACAATTACATATGAGGCTCGAATCCCATTTCCCTTCCACAGTACAATTTCCTGGAGGGAGAACAGGGAAGAATAATTCACAGAAAACGCCACAGCCTAGAGTCACGTCTGTCCCAGCAGGTACTCAGGGTTACGAAGCCATTCTTACCACTTTGCTATAAAAAAGAGAAGGGCCGACTTGGGAGAGACGAATTGCTGGAGCACAGAAGATTGTTCAGGGCCGTGAAACTACCCTGTGTGACACCATAATGGTGGACACGTGACTCTATACATCTGCCCAAACCCGCGGACCACACCAATGGCGAGTCTCAATGTCACCTATAGACACTAGGGGGTCATGACGTGTCTGTGTACGTTCACTGACTGTAACAAATGTCCCGCTTTCATGGGGACGTTGATAATGCAGGAGCCTGGCAGGGGGGACCTGGGGCATATGCGAAATCCCTTCTGCTCAATGTTGTTATGAACCTGTTATGAAAAAAACCCAAACATACCTTTTCACTTTAATGCAATCACAGATTCATAAAATCTTATTTGAAATATTCCCAACCGGGGGTGACTGTGTCCCCAGGGGACGCTGGGCAGCGTCTGGGGACACCTGTGTCTGTCATGACTGGGGTTGCTCCTGGCATGGAGGGGGTGGGCTCGGGGAGGCTGCTCGGCCCCCAGCGGTGCCTAGGACGGCCCCATAGGGAGGAAGCTGGCCCAAGTGTTAGCAGTGCCGCAGGGGAGACCCTGAGTGAAACGACATCGAAGATTCGGCCCCGCCTTGGGGCTTGCACGAGGGGTACTCTGCACCCCCACCTGTCCCCCAGCAAACCTGTCGGCGCGAAGCTCGTCCCTGGCCTGTCCTACACACAGGGTCCCCACGTCCCCACCTCTCCACCCCCAGGAGGCTTCCCTTCTCGCAGCACCTGTGGAGCTCGCAGGATACCCAGGCCTGGGCCTGTCTCCACCATCCCCAGGGACCCCCACTCAGAGAGCCAGGCCAGGGACAGAATGGCCCTGGGTCCCCCGTCTCCACGCCTCCCCACGCATGCACACAAGCATCTCATTCACGTGGCACTCCCGGCGCCTGGCACCCGCTCTGACGCTTAAAATAGGCACATAAGCAGCCTTTGTTGGGGAGAGGAAGGAAGGCAGGAAGGCAGGCAGGCAGGCTTCAGACAAAGGAGACAGCAAACTGCACCATCCAGGAAAGGGGGCCTGTGCTGAGCGGAGGGGCAGGAGGGGCGGGTTTCTGCAGGCAAAGTGAAGGTCACTGGGGAAAGGTGAGGTGGGGCCAACTCCCGTGGTGCCACCCAGGCCACCTGGGGCATTTCAATACTGTCAAGTGGGTGATGAGTTGGAAGAGGAGGCAGGGCAATGACATGCACACCGAGCCTCACGGAGCAGATTCTGGCGGACGAAGCCGCCCACCTGGGCGGGCCACAAGGCCACCCACCTGCTAGGATGCGTGGCGGCCGGAGACCACCAAACACTTAACTGAAGCGGAAAAGAGACAGGCAGGACCTGGAGGGCTGACCCCCAGGCTGCCCCCAAGCTTCAGTTCAACAGGCCACCCAGTGCCAGGAAAGAGCCACTTAAATAGCAGCTCGATTGTTCACTGCCAAAATGCGGGGGGGGACCCAGAGTCCAGCCAGGGGAAGGGGGAGAGCAAGTGTGTCTGTTCACGAAGCGGGCTATTACTCATCCAGGAACAGGAGCGAGGCCCCCACGCGCGGCCCCGGGGGCGGACCCCGAGCCCACGACGCTCAGGGAGGGACCCAGACACAGAAGGCCACACGGGGTGTCAGTCCACGCATGTGACATGCCCAGACCAGGGCCCTCTGTGGATGGGAAGGGGCCCGGGGAGGGGAGATCAGAGAGTGATGGTTAATGGTTATAGGGACCCTGTATGAGCGATGGAAGGCTCCAAAGGTTCACGCGGTTTGCTGCACAGCTCCGTAACCTGCCCCCCAAAACTGAACTCTGTAACTTCCCCCCAAAACTGAACTCTGTGCTTAAAATGGCTGAATCTTACGACATGGAAATTGTACTTCTATTGAAAAGAATGAAAAGCAGTAAGATCCTCCCCTCTGCAAGGTTCTCAAGGAAAAGTAGTAGCCGTTTCTGGAAGTCTCAGAGCTGCCCAAAGCCGCCCTGCGTGCCAGCTGGCAGGGTGGGCGAGGAGGGTGGGGGCCACCACCCCACCCCCAGCTCCCGAGGACAGGCCACTCCGTCTTTGCAGCTCCCCCAACTGTTCCCCAAGGTGTGCTGGGTGACATACGCCATGGTTTTCCTCTGGAGCCTGGAGAGCGAGCGGCCAGGCTGGAGGCGGCACGAGACAGAAGCAACGAAAAGCCAGGTCCAGAACTGTGGACAAGGACAGCGGGAAGCGCAGGGAGGCCCCCGGAACCACGGACGCCAGCCACCACGGACCCCAGCACACAGGCGTCCGGTGGGCACCGGAGAAACCTTCCTGGACAGAGGTCCCGGCGGGCAGTCACCTGCTGGCTGCTACTGCGGGCACAAAGGAGGGCGGGGGTAACTCTGTACCAGTACCCAGCAACCGTGCAGCTGTCCTGGTAACCGTCCGCTCTAGAAAGCTCCAGAAACTTCCAGAGCCTTGGAGGCCACACACGACGGCCCTTTTGTGGGAAACTACAAAGGGCTTCGAGCAAGGGAATGACCTAGTAAATGCCCTGTTAAGGACTCTTCTTGGTTTCCGGATGCAAATGAGAAAATTTGTAACGACACCTTGAACAGAAGAAGCAGCTTTTTACTCTACCGCGCGGCGTACACAAATAACGCGCCCGTTCAGTGAGCACGAAGCTGAGCCTGTGCTGGGTAATTCATACTCCCTCGTCCTTCCCTTCAAACCCAGGCCCCGGGCAGCGGACGAGGGCAGAGGACAGCATTGGTCACTGCACACTTTCTAAGCAAGACCAGGAATTGCCCGCACGCCCTCGGCATCTCTGCAAACCTCGCGCGCTGGGTTAAAAACGGGGAAACAACCCCGAAACCTCGGCATCTCCCAGGGCTTGTGACTTAGCGGTTCATCCCGTGCGTGCGACCCCCGGAATGCGCGTTCAGAAGGCACACGGAAGACCCACCGGGAGAGAAGCCAGCATTGCTAAGATCCTCGGGAAGCCTTTTTCCTCTCAAATCCCGGCACCCGATGACTTTCAGAGCCACCCCAGGTATAAACGGCCACATTTCTAAGGATCAAAGGGGGCACGTGGTCTGCGGAGGGGAACCCCAGGAGTGAGGGGGTCACTCCTGGGGTGACTCTGCACCGAGGGGGCGCCAGGCAGTGTCCGCGGACGGCTGTGGCCGTCATGAATTTGGGGGCTGCTGGCATGGAGTGGGTGGGGCCAGGGAAGCTGCCCAGGACGCCCCACAGACTGCGACCCCACCCCGACGTCAGCAGTGCCGAGCGGACACCCGGGTGCGTCATGTGAGCGCGGCTGTCGGAGTTCATACACGCAACGAGCGTGTAACTGCGGCCCGGCGGTCCCCTTTGGGGTACACACTGGAATGGCCCCTGGGGGTACACCGAAATCACAATGACCCATGCACGCAACCTTCTCTTAAGCAGATGTGCCGTTTCTGGACAAACCTTCAGAATCTCCTAGTTTCAGACCCTTCCTCCTTTCTACTTTTTCCTTACTTTTAACAATAGGGACTTTTCCCCCCCCCCCAGAGATTCTTTTTTAAAGCTCCAGGGGTGCTCTGCGTACCCCAAGGCTAAAGCACTGCAGTCAAGCTCCAGCTGACGCCTTCCCTCCCCTGCCCCTCCCTCTGTGACAACCCAGTAATTCTACCCACCCACCTTCCCCCTCCCAAAAAACCCCTTAATTTAGAACATTATTATCAGCGTCTCACGTCCCCCTGCCATGTGCCAGGAGCGCGCTGGGTGCGTGCATTCCCTCGTCTGACCCCGGCAGTCCTGTGAGGGGCCCGCTACTGCTTTCCGACTCCGGGCTCGGTGTCGCGGGGCCAAAAAGTAAACTCCCCCGCGGCCGAGGCCCAGCCTGCCCTGTGCAGCCCACCACACCCTTTGTTTCCGCAAGACCTTGGCCCGCGACCCCGGCCAAGTTTGTGAACTGGGCATCCCTGCATCCGGACACCTAGCAACAGTCGTGGCCCTCGAGCCGCTGTTCATCACGCCTGTCCTCTCCCACCCACCGTCCAGCCCCCAGCAGCCCCTGCTCGCCCCAAAACACAAAGCACCACCCACATCCCTCAGTACCATCATCCCCAAAACTCCCACCATGGGTCCTCGTTCCTGAGCCCAGAAATTCCTGAAAAACTCAGTCACCGCCACAACCCGTTCTGCTTACACCCTGCGTCCTAGAAGCTGACCTCCCAAAGTATGTCGGACCCCCTTGTCCCCCAGCTCACAGGAGCCCAGGGGTTTCTGCACCAAATGGTTAGCTCCCCAAAGCCTCCACAATCCTCCTGACTTCTAACCAAGACCCCCCACCTCCTCCTGACTGGTGGTCCTCCCCAAAACCCCAGCACCAGGTTTCAGAGCCCTCCATCACCACAGCCCTCAGACCCCGGCCCCTCAGACCCCAGCCGAGAGGGGCCTGGCCCTCCCAAACACTGTGCTCCCTTTCTCTGCTCCCCCTCCCTGGGGTGGCCTCAGTCACTCCCCCGGTCCCCAGCTCCACCCCTGGCTGCACACCTCAGTCTCCTCCCTGGCCCCCTGCGACCCCCAACTCCCAAGGCAGCTCCCTCCCCAGCTCACGACCACTTTCAACTCACCCCCACACTCCCAGGACCTCCCCCACCCTCCCCGGACCTCCACCCCAATCTGACTCAGACCCCAACTACAGCCCCAGCCCCCTCCTCCCTCTGACCCCCAACTCCAGTCTGGATCCCCAGCCCCCGCCCCTTCTTCACTGACCGGGATGCCCAATTCCAGCGGAACCCCTCCCCCCACCCCGTTCCCCGCCCTCCTGCTCCCCGCCACAGCCCCTCCTTCACTGACCGCGACCCCCA